>WBNO01024864.1:5166-22011 GCA_013400575.1 Peucedramus taeniatus
AAAAAAAAAAAAAAAAAAAAAAAGTCAACAGGATCCTGCCTTGCTTTTCTTGGCTTACTTGCTTACTGAATTCCTCAGCAGCTGCATTCCTAAATCTGCAGTCCATGCCAGAGGCTGTCACAGGGTCGGGTTTTCAGTATCCAATGCTGCACAGGCATCCTGCTAGACCATGCTGGGGTTTCAGTCCCTCTTATATTCCAGTATATTTAGCTTTCACTACCAATACATGCCTCACTGAGCTGTCAGGCTTAAGGCATCATTGGGACTCTTTGAACATTTTCATACAAGTGTGTGAAAGGAAATGTGATACACACAGCAGTCCAGCAGGCAGAGAAGCATATTCCAGAATGACAAATAATGAGACTGCAAGAAACGAGACTGTGGTCCTATCTCATGATTTGGTCATAACTTCTTCCAGGCACAGTTAATAATTGCATGGATTCCTTTTGGAGCAGTGGAGAGCCATGTACCATGCTACTGCCTTCTGAGATGACCAGAGTCCAAATAAGCTGCAGAGACACCTCAGCTGTGCCCTAGACTTAATGTCTTGAGGAAAACAAAACAAAACAAAACAAAACAAAACAAACCCAAACCAACAAAAAAACATCAACCAAAAAAAAAATCCTACCAAACTAAAGCAGAGGGAATCAAACTGCATTGAAAAGAAAAGTTACTATTAGCTCAAATGACCAGCAAAGCAAACCCTAATCAAACTTCACTTTGCTATAACTCAGCCTCCCTTGTTACACTCATCTTTTATTACTTCTGTGCTCTCTATCAGTTTCTCTATTACAGTCATGGTACTGCTTTATGTGAAAATGTGATCCCACATTTTCTTGCTTTCTTCTGTACTTCTCTTGTGCACAGATCATTTCTCCAAAAATATCACAGTTGTTTCACAGTAGTTTCTCCCAGTTCTGCCATCTGGCTAATCTTTTGTCCTCACTCCTCTTACCCTCAGCTCTTCAGATGAGAATTTATTTTCCTAGATACTAAGCTAGACAGTTAAAGGGTGTTTCCAGCACATGATCCACAAACATACTTTGGTCCTGTGCTGCTAAAAGCTGAAAGGCACACAGGATCCATGAGGCAGCCTCAGGAAATATGCTTCGTCTCAGCATAATATTCATTATTCACATCACCATCTAGTTCAGTATTATTTTACAAAATAATAGAACACTTTTAGAACCCTTAAGCCCCAAAGATCTACAGGTAAGGAGTATCTTACTGTGAATACATTGAAATGCATTCACTGCTCAGAAAACAGTCTCAAAAATGATAAAAATAGGACAGCAATAGCTGTAAGGTTTCTGCAGTCTTAAAGGGCATTTTCCCATCTCCTGCAGTAATTTACGTCACCCAGGCTGCGAAGCCAGTGCACTGCAAGGAGATTTGGGGGCTGTCTGGGCACATACAAATAAAGTAGGAGAGGGAGGAATATACTTTGACTCACGCCTTTGGCTTGGACAGTTTTGTCTTGGAAACAGTCATGAAAATGTGGCAAGATTTATTAACACAATATTACACTTATACCATATGATAAATACAAGCATAAACTATAACAAACTCGAGATTTTCAGCATTCTGAAACCAGAAGTATGGGAATGCTAGCATACAGGAAACTGTTTGAAAAAGTATTCTAAGCTTATTAAGAAAAATACTTAACAGCCCACACCAACTTTGACATGCTATAAAAGGACAATGTATTGTAATTTGTTTACTGTTGAAATAGCAAAAATAGCCTTAAGATGGTTTAGCAAGTGAATTTCAAAAAGTTTTACATTTTAAAATTCAAGGAAGGGTGAAGTTGGGAAAAAGATACCATGAGGAAAAGGTAACTTTGGAAGGTTATGGCTTGCATAATTTGCTTTCCTTATAGTTACTTGCCTTCAAGATAATTTTTAATAATTTAAATTACATCATTACTCTTAGTTTATGTGCTCATGTATTCTTAGATTTTGTTTGTTTCTCCTCTGCAAAATTTTACAACATTCAAAGTATTTTTGGTAGGGAAGGGGTCTTGTTCATAAAATCAGACAGGAATTTTCATATACTATTCAAAATAAGGAGCTGGTCTTGTGTTTTTAAAGAGGTTATTCAAAATTTTGAGATCTGAAATTTTCACTTAATAGGGAAAGATTTACAGAAATTTACCCAGAAATACTTCCACACAAAATCTAGAATCCTATGCATGGGATAGAAATAAGAAGATAACATTAAAATAAAAAAAAAATTAACCAAAGGAACAATAAAGAGAGGACCATGGACTTCAGCAGATTAAATTTAATAATGTAGTTAGCAAGGCTGAAAAAAGAGTTTGAGGTGCAAGCAGAAACAGGGATCAAAACTAGTTCTATATCTTCCTTTTAACACCTCCGGGGAAAAAAAAAAAAAACCTACCAAAGTGTCTATAGTGCCAATTGGCATTCATGGCATAAAGACAGTACAGGGAAAGGAGAAGATTATTACAAAGAAGCCAAGAGAATTCTCTGAATTTGTTCTCTGTGGAAGAAACCATCGAGGTCTTCACTTGGGAATCCTATACAAGAGAGTAAACACGGGCCAAGCAAAGGATAGCACACCACCAGACTTAGACAGTATTCACCAGGGATCTCTAACAGAACTCAATNAAATACCAATATTATCAATGTACCATGGGCTATAAAGGCATGTAAATTGATCAGTATGGAAATACAGTTCAGAGAAGAGATGGAGGGGTGCTTTCCATCAAGCTCATAATTAACCTGAATTTTGGCAAGGTACAATTCAGTGACCGCCTCATTTTTCTGGAATCTCACGAGCAATCTTCTTTGCACTCCTCACACAGCAGAAGCAGCATTTGTCAACCTTTCTTTCCAGCAAGCTCCCCTGGACTGCTGCCCCAGTCTTCCCCCTGTTTACTCAGCTCTCCACAATTTCTGTCTCTGGAAAAGCAGCATAATGGCATCACAGCTTCTTACTCCTTGTCCTCTGACTTTTAGTCCTCATCACATTGCTTACTTTGAAGTCACTGACTCCAAGCATGCTTAAAAGCTGTACAAGGCTCTTCTGCAGCAAACATTATTACTGCAGAAAACTAACCTCATACCCTTTTTTATTCCAGTCTTAATAATCTTCCAAAGCTCTGTGTTAAAAGGCGCTTTGTTATGTTAGAATTCCCTTATCTCTGTTTTCTTTCAGCTGTCCTCTGTATATACTATATGCCAGCCAACATTTTAATAATTAACTAAGGATAAATTAAAGTATTTCTTCCTAAATAAATAGTGGAATGTAGTCCCGCTAAAACTACAGGAACAAGTTACAAATTATGAGCCATTTCACAGTATGGATGGTAACAATTACCAGAGTATAAATTGAAAAAGAATATATACATACATAGCAAAAAATGTAGAGAACATCAGTGCAAAATTATCCTTACTATCATATATCTTTTTTTATGCAATACATTCTCAGAAAACTTTCTGGTGCTCAGTAGTCTTCTAAGTGTTGAGCATTTTAAGAATTTTTGATTATGAATAGTGTAATTCTAATACGGAATATTTTTCATAAGGAGGAAACAAAAACTTTGTTTTGCTTCTTCAGCATGTATAACAAACTACTCTCACTCAGCAGAGGAAGGAAAAAAGAAATCCTAGCACATAAGTGGCCTTTCAAATAATTCCAGCATCTGCATAGTCGGTACTTTGAGATTTGATAGCAAGGAGATACTCAAGGACAGAGTTATTTGCTGTATGCATAATGGCAATGTTAAAATCCCCACATAGAGCAAAGCATCCCAAAAATGCAGGATTATAAATATGAGAAAAAGAAAACAAACAAGGAAAGGCAAATACAAATTTTACACATACACTCATTATTAGCCTCTTCTGTCCCCCACTTTACAAATATTGCAGAGCCCTAATGTATTGTCCTTCAGATTCCAGCCTTGGTATTTTTCCAAAGGTCTGAAAAACATTACTTTGTTACTTCATTATTTTTTTTAGTATTTTTTCCTTTCAGTTATTCCCTGCTTATAAGCTGGTGCAGTTGATACACTTGTCCAGCCATGCCCTGAACCTGATCAGTACAGTCTGTTGTGCCTACCATTAACAGTCCAGCTATCTATATTTTCAGTACAAAAAGGTAAATGGTTTTATTCCAATTTTCACTGTCAGTCAACAGTCACAATCCTTGGGAAAGGCTGCCTTTCAAACATTAATTTAAATTTGGTTTATATAATATGAAAAACTTTGAGGATTCCTCATTAAAAAGGCAACGCACATATGTAAATCTCATAATTGCTACTTTGAATTAGGTATGGATGCGAGAGGGAATGTTACACTGGAAGAACACTCAATTTCTGCTTGCTGTGGAATTTGGTTTTCATTGAGGGCAGGGTAAGAAAGGTACTTCAATAATGAGGAAGGACTTAGAACATCCATTAAATACATTCACTACATGCATGTTTATAGTCTGTAATTTTTTTGTATCAGGAAGTACAATTTAACTAACGTCACTCAGGATTTTGCACATGTGCTGTTCAGTATAAAATGCTGCCTTCACTGACAGCTGCTTTGCAAGCACATGGAGTCCACGTTGGAGTCTGTGATGAGTAGAAAATATACTTCCTAATTTATTGTCTTTATCTTCACTGAAAGATCGCAAGACAAATTAGATTTTCCAATTTCCTTCAGGGAAAGCAGTGACATTTTCTGTTATCCTTTAAGCACTTAGAGTGTATGAAGAACAGAGAAGTCAATAATCAGCAGTAGCTGTGCCATCCAACATCTAATTACCAGTGCAGTATTTAGAAGTACTACACTACTCTCTCCTCTAAATATTCCATGTAATGGCAGATTTTACAGGCTTTTAAAATTTAGGGGGTTGCCATTAAGAATAAAAGAGCCCTTCCTGAAATTAAATAAAATATTCTGTATTTTAAAGTACTCTCTGAAACACAGATCCAGAATACTGAATATTTGTCAGATGGTAAGAAGAATTGGACAACAGCCTTGGAACCATCTACCCTCATGTTTTCTACAGAATTCTCCAATTCTCTTTAAAACATGGTAGCACAACTCCTCCCAAAAATTCTTTGTCTTTCTCCTCAGAGTGAAATAAGAAAAAAAGCAACAATTCAAACCCAAACAACAAACAAACAGAAAATCCAACCAAAACCACTGTTCAGAAATGTTAGAAAGCAGGGCTGTGCAATCAGGACAGTTCCTCAAGCAGTAACTCTTGAGCAACAGGCTCAAGAGTTTCATCCAGCCCAGGGAACACATGTTAATTTTACTCCTCCCTTCCCCCAAGTCCAAAATGGCAGGGTAATGGAAACTAAACTAGAAAACTCATGAGCAAATCCAGGCAAAGATATCAATAGAAGTTTTGTCTCTCTTGACTGCTTGAATATTTTAAAAATATAAACAAGGCTAAAAAGAAGCAATGGTCACATTTTCCTAACATTCTGAAAGATATTTTATTATTTTTATTATATGCTAAATATATTTAGTAAATTCCATAAAGATTGAAGGTGTTTTTTTCTCCTAGACTTGAGACATTATTAGCAGTAGTAATAGTATGAAAAGTATCTTGAAGAAGGTAAATTGGGGCACTTGGAGTTGAAAAGACTGAAATAGAAACATCAGAAATGCTTCAGGATTATTTAAAATGTACTGTTAATCTAGTGATCTATTAGAATTATCTTGTAATAATCAGTTTTGAAAGCATCAACTTTGCTGTGATTTCAATTTCTGATTTCTTAGGAAGCTTATTAACTAGGGATATAGTCACTCAGTTTTAAACATTTTCCTAAATTCTTAAGTATTTCACTTGGCTCCCAAGAAGCAGTACAGAAACATTTATTATTTACACACATATGGCATCTGCAAAAATTTAATAACAGATAAGTCTTCCTTATTTCTGAGTAGGAAACTGTAAATTTGAAACAATAAGAATCTTTACTTTTCAGATAGCACCTTGAAATACCTACAAAAATGCTGATTTATTAGTCTTCTGAACACTGTATGAAGGGTTACATTCTACATAACAAGTGAAAATTATTTTCATATTCTAGGGTGTAAATGGAACTGTCTCTGGGCTGGATAAGTCTTGGCATTCATCTCAGAGTTCAGCATAGCAGTCAGAACTCAAGAATCACTTTTCTAAGAGGTCAAACGGATAATCTTCCTCCCTCCCATTATGATGGTGGTTTGTTGGTTTTGTTTTGTTTTGTTTTTTTCTCAGCTTGTACACAGTGCCACATTTGAAGTACTGAAAAATGTTTAAATTGAAGAAGAATTTCTAAAGGGATCATAAAATTTTCCTTGCACTAGCAAGGAACATCACATTCAAGAGATGACAATTTCCTGACCTGTGTTTCGACCTCCCAACAATATTTAAGTGTGGTTTTAAGAAACCAGTTACATGATTATCACTTGTTTACTTGCTTATCATAGATAAATTCTGTCATCTTGTTCTACAGCACTGGCCTACAACTATTGGTCTTCCCTAGAGCATCTGCTTGATATCTCACCACAGTCGAAAACAATTGCGCAGAAGAATCCTCTGCACAAAGGCTGGCTGTTCATAGCTACAGCAAAAAGTCCAGAGGTTCTTACATCTCCCACCTCCTTTCTTTCTCTTATTGCATAGCTCTATAAGAGGAAATGTGTTCAAGAGAAAAGTTAATTAAACATTTCTGTTTCTAATCAGTTCAAGATCTGAAGAGAATATGACAATCTTTTTCGAGCTCTGTGTGGAACCACAGACAGACATATTCAGAAAACAAGACATTCATAGCATCAGGGACTACACATGGTTAAAATAATAATGTGAAGGAGCAATAATTCTTTCTGAGATCACTTAATGCCATTTACAGTAATGTTTAATGAGTAGTGTGTTTTAAACCAATTCAATTTGAGTATTCATTAGGAGATGTATTTATACTGTACATTTTCTCCATTTCTAGTTGTAATGACCATATTATCAATTCTGGTTAGGTGCCTAACAAAGTGAATGATACAGCTGGCAAAGGGGAATTATCTCTGTAAAGCACACATCAGAACTCAAGAAGAGGATATTGTTTTAGTTTAAGCAATCTGTATGCAGTGCACATCAGCAGCAAGAGCACAGTGCCACAGCCAGTTTGTTGGCTAAGGATTATCAGATTGAAACATACCAAATAAATCCTCATTCTGATTAAATAAATAGACCATTAGACTCAGAGTTCTTGTTTCCAGTGGCTGACTCTTTCACAGAGTCCATCTTAAAAATGCATGTAGCAGCTTTTTTATCTGCCTAAGCTTGTTTACATCTCTGGATAATTCACGTGAGAATGGAAATCAAAGACTGCCATTCTTTGGCAACTACATTCTAGAGCATCTAGCTCATTTTCTAAGTCACACTGCAAGCTGCTTAACCTACTTGCAGAAAGAGTTATAAACAGAAGCATGAGAAAATTAAAAGAATAGCATTCAACAAATGAACGGAATACAGAAAATTGTATTTTTATTCTTTAGCTGGCATTATTGTAGCTTTGTTATTAGCTACATATTCAAAATTACACTGGGAGTATATGATTTTTGTATTTGTGCAAAGTCATTAATTGAACTATTAATTCAAGTAATAATTGTAATAATAATAGTAATAGTAATATAAAGAAAGCTGTTTTATTGCATTCAGTTGATGGTCTGTCAATTAAAGACTGTTGCAGTCCTGGCATTATCAGCTTTGCTGGATCTGTCACCAAGTTCTACAAAAGCCTGAGTCCAAAACAAGATCCTAAACAAGATCCTGAAAAGGATCTGGATCAGAACACAATCCTTCTAGGCACTACACAATACATATTTATATTGGGTAAGTAGTTTTTTCTAAAAGTACTGAGGGCTCCCCCAGATACACTCCCGAAATACTAAGCTAAAGCTTCATCATGCTCTTATCCTTAATTTCTTGGGAAAGCAATGCCCATGCAGAATAGGTGCTTCATGAAAAAAAAAATTAAAACACACCAAAATTCTTTTTCCATGCATGTGCAGAATTCAGATATAAAAAACACACAATGTCTTAATCTGAGGTCTGATACTTGGAAAAGAAGGTCAAGAGTATAAGTTTCTTCAGCTTCAGTATATCTAAAAGCCACACTGTTTGTATTCATTGTGGACATTTAACTGGCACTTTATTGTGGCTGCTAATGGAGGTGGCTATAATGCAGACTATGGTTGCAGAATCGAAATAAATTTATTTATTAACTAAATTTTAAACTTTTAAACCCTATTCATGTGATATGCTTTTTTAAAATCTGGATTTTTTTTTTCACTATGATTTTATACTATCCCCAGGTCATTAACATTTCTTCAGTCCCTGAAAAAAAGACAAATTGAAACTTTAAATCCAAAAATGTACACATTTGAAAAGGGAGACAACAATAAAACCCATGAAAAATGATTTGGTTCTTTGCCACTGTATCAACTTGCATTGAATGTTTTCTGATAGAGAGATGATGAGCAGCCCTGTGTAAGGGCCTAGGACAGACAGATGAACAGGCAAAGATCCCTGTCATGAATAAATGCTTATCTCTGATGACAAAGAGACATTCATAATGGTAATCAAATCTATCCTTATCTTATTGAACACATGTATTCAATGCTAAAGTAGAACACTTTTGACACAGTCATTTAAAAACTTATTTATATCTTATTGTCTTCTTGGCTTTATAGGTTTAACTGACCTTCTGTTTAAAGTTACAGAGCTCATGCAAAAATATTCATTAAGTTTTAATAAAATTACTTTCATTTTCTCTGAAAAAAGTCTAAAAGTCACCTCCTTAAAGCATCTGAAAATATTTTTAAGTAATTATGTATAGTCTCAACAATAAAAATACTACCTATGAATTTTTGCTTAGCTCAGAAATTAATACCTATTTCTCAGCAGTCAAGAAGAAGAAGTGAAACTGCAGTTATTAACCAAGTGATTAAAGCAAGTGTGGGAGGAGGTACTGTATCAATTCACAACCCATAATCTCTGGTGGTTCAGATAGGCTGAATTTCCAATAATAGAAAACATAACCGTATCAACTTGCACAAAATCAATACCTTCCTTGTTAATCAAACATTCCCCTATGGTGCAGTACTGAAAAGAAGGGCATTCTGATATATTTTTCCCATAGCGCTAAAACTTTCTATTTTAAAGTCTGTTAGAAAGACAAGTATCAAAAACCTTTTCTCTCTGCTCCACTGGCCTCATATTTGTGGTCCATGAAGAAACTTCTTATAACTCATTCTCCAGGCTGGCTCCTTTCCTGATAAAACCTGCAGCAGCTGCTTTAACACTTTTACATTAGTCTTTCTGTTCTTTCTTCACTATAAATCAGCTTAATTAAGAAGAACTACAGAAATACTACACATTTTCATGTGGTAGTCCTTAACAAGAATACAGCTGTCATTGCTTCAATTACTCTCTAATACAGCGTTCAACATTTACTTCTAAACTAATTCATATAGTTAATTAACAAATGTTCATATGTGGCTAAGTTTATATTGTTTCTTAAAGATCTGATTTGGTTTTTTTTAATTGTCTATTCATGCCCATTTTTAGTTCTCTCAGCCTATCCTCATCAGGTCCAAAAAAAGGGAAAAAAACAGGACTGATAACTTGATTGGCATGGTGCTGATAACACCAAGATTGTGAGTTTGATCCCAGTACAGGCCATTCCCATAAAGAGTTGGACTTGATGATCCCTGTGGATCCCTTCCAGCTCAGAATATTTTGTCATTCTGTTCTGTGATTACAAGGAGATCCGTGGTGCTATTAAACATGGAGCAAGAAGTTTTCTCTTTCCATATCACGTTTTAAATATTCTATTCAGATTGGAAGTTTTCTATCACACATAGGATTTTTTTCTTTCTAAGCAATTTTCACCCATTTAATAGCACCTGGTTTTCCTTAACAAGTATATCTATCCATGGCAGTGATATTACCCACTTTAATATCATGACATGCTATGAAATTAAAAGATGTTGTCATCTAATAAAAGCAAAAAGTGGTTCTAAGAAAATCTGTGTTTCACACTATGAAGACACAAAGCATCTCCTCTTTTCTCAGGGATCAAATAATTGAAGGAAAAAAAAAAGAATCTGTTTCAGGAAGGAAATTAAAAAAACAAAAATTGACGAAGGTACTAAAGGAAGTTTAACGGGGTCCATTTCCCCCCACCTAGATATGTTACCCTGGACATATTAAAGATCTATATATTGCTATTACAAAAAGTGAAGAATCACATCATTACAGGAGACTGAATTTCTGGAAACAGATTGTAAAATAATCCTGGATACAACAGGTAACAGATTTCTTTATCAAATACTTATTGTA
This sequence comes from Peucedramus taeniatus, assembly GCA_013400575.1. Lineage (NCBI taxonomy): Eukaryota > Metazoa > Chordata > Aves > Passeriformes > Fringillidae > Peucedramus > Peucedramus taeniatus. The sequence goes on from WBNO01024864.1 coordinate 15,514, forward strand.
GAGAACTACCACAGGGGAAAGAAAGACTGGATGAAAAAAAAGCCTATTAAAAGAAGATTTCTAGCCATCCAAAAATCAGGTTTTGGAACAGGCTTCCACTCACAGTATTGAGGGGGATTTGGTGGTGGGAATGGAAGTGAACATGTCTCATTTTAATTGAAAGCTGCCGTGAAAGGGTGCAATTGTGGTCTGAAATTTGTGGTCTCCAGGAGCTCTTACAGCACTTCTGTGTAGTCAAATACTGAAAATGGATGACTGAAGTTTTCTACTTTTCTTTGAATCACTCACTGACTTAGGAAGCATTTAATAATAGAAACAAAATATTTTATTCATTTTGTAGTCACACTGTATCTGAAAAAAACCCACTGCTATTGCAGTACCAATTTAATCTGTTTCTGCATCATTAACCTCTTCTAATAGAATTTGAAGAGGCTCACTTGATGAAATAGAAGTGGTAAGAATGGACATTTTAATTTTTAAAAGATGTGGCTTGTAATCAAACCAGTAAAAGGTTAGCAGTGAATGGTATGAGGAAAACAAGGAAATAAGAGTGTCCTGTTGATGTCTTTTTGCTCATAGGCACGAATATTTATTTTGTAACACTTTTTCTTTCTACAGGAGGGTTTCCTTTGTCTTTTTGTAAAAACAGTTGTTTAAAAAAGGAAGGTCTTTCAGAAATGCAGGTGCAAATATTAGATTTTTATCAGCAAAATTACTCACAGGCTGTTTCCCACATTTGAAGCTATTTAGTACTATATGGAAGGTGTCTAAAGGAAAACAAGCATTATGTTTCCTCCTTCTTTCACTGCTGCTGTGCCTCAGGCATGCATAGGAAAAAACTGCTGAAGTAAGAAAATAATACTTTGGTTTACAAATTTACTGCAGGTATGACAAAAGAATATGTTCCTTACTAATATAAAGTAAAAGAGACCATTGTGATAACTAGGAAGAGTGAGAAAGTATTTATAAGACATTAGGAAAAAAATCACCGGGGAAAAAAAACCCAGTTAACAATAATAGTTTCTTCTCTTTTTTTCACATATATACATTCAATGCAGGAAAAAAATGTCTTTATTTTTCTTTAGATTTAGCCTAAAGAAAGATTAAAACTAAATCTAGACTGCATCTTAAAAGAATATCAGTGATGATGATAAATCCATTTAACTCACAAGTGGTCTTTTTCATCAGACAAAGATAACTTAATTTCAGAGCCTACAGTATGTCTAGTTAGGAAATAAAATATTTCCATGCACAGAAGGATCATATCTCACAGCAAATGCAATACTTGGATATGTTCTGTCCATATAAATGCACACATAGATCAAATTCTTTTAATCAGGAGTATCTTCAAGAGCTGTGTGTGTGGGCATAGAGCAGATATACATTAATTAATAAGCATAATATCCTTCAGCTTTCTCTCAAAAATTTCAATTTCTCCCCGCAGTTGTAAACAGAGCATTTCCAAACCCACTGTCATTTCCAGGCAGTTCTCCCTTTGCCATAACACTTATCCCATGTGGATTCAAGCACAAATAACTAAGAAGGGACCATGTTTTTTTTCAGGGAAGTAGAGGAATTTAAGAGAAGACTATAGGGCAACTAAGTAAAACCAGGATCCAAATTTGGAGCCCTGAACCAGACTTAAACTATATTCCTCATTAATTTATCTAAAACAAAATAGAACAAATATAGATGCTTCACAGTGTTTGGATAGAGGCACATTTTTTTCATCAGTCCCAGATTCAAGTCAAAGTACAAAATTTAACTACAGGTTAAGTAGATTAAATTAATCAGGCTAACTCACCACTATCCACTTTTCTTCCATAAAATACCCAAAGCCTACCATAATACCAACACCCCACTCAAAAACAAAAACTCAATCAAGATGCAAACAAAAACCACAAAAAATCACCCAAACAAAACCAAAACACCAAGAAGCCCATAGCCAATCAACAACCCCTCCCAAGCAAACAGACAGGGTGAATGTTCTTAATCAAATAGATATATGAAATTTATCTTTCTCCTGGTGTTGACTAATGTGTGAAGAAAACTAGAGAACCCAAATACTACAACAGGCTTACATGGGAACATGGCTGTACAGATGTTTAAAGAATGCCTGCAAATAGCAATTTTTATTAACTTCTGGAGGAGGAACCTTCATTACTAAGATCATAATCTTTTCTATCCTTTGAATTGATGGAGTCACTCTCAATATTCTTCCATGGAAATAGCATTAAGATATAATTTGCCTTATTAATACCTTCCCTTCCAAATGATATACCATCTATAGAAGTGGAACAAAGTCATAAGCAACTCTAGAAGGATCTGGCAAACTCTTAACACCTACTTTTATATTTGTTTGGACCTGTGTATTCTTCAGCCCTGCCATTAACATACTCTTAGTTCTTTCCTTTGCCCTTTTCCCCTGGTGGTGAATGTGTGAGACACAGAGTGAGAAGCCCTGAAGCAAAACCAAGGATTACGATCGCGCGAAGGCAGCGTCCCTGGATTCCAGGCCATAGAGACACTAATGCCATCTCAGCAAATAGGGTATGCCATCCTTTGGAATGAGACCTTGCTGGCATCCACAGCCCAGAGCCCTGCCTCACTTGACATCAAGTACTTTATCAGGAGCATGGCTAGCCAACCAGACTATTCTCAACATAATTACTTTGAAAAAGATCTGATGGTTGTCCATGACACTGTTCCAGAAGAACAATGTTTTGGTAGCCCCAGTATAAATTAACAGAATTACTACCTGTGTGACCTAGATAAACTCAGAAAATAGAACCCAGCTGAAAAGCTGTGCTTTGCTGTGTACAGAATTCACGTGAAAAACAACTGGCCACACCTCCTGTGTCATCACATAGATCTGAATGGAGTATGTGTTTAAATACAATAAAATAGCAACACTATTAAATGGATTAGTGGAAAGAGGTAACTGGAGGGCTGTAATACCACTTCCATAAACACTGATTTATTTTAGGTTTATCAGTAAGGCTATTGTTAAGGGGAAGATACCTAGTTTAGACATGCACAGGATGATACATAAGCATATATATGCAACAGTACAGCTATTAAGATTCCATGGAAGTCAATAAGGTCTCTATCAGTAATTCTCCATGAAGCAGAATTGAGCAGAAAAGTAAGTGCATTGTTTTCTCCTTTCTCTTTTTTTTTAATGTAGTAATGCCATGGAAAAACAGAAAGACTCCCTGGGCTGCAAAACACTTCTTTTGTTTCTGATACATCACAAAAACTATTTCACAATAGAAATTAGGTTAGCAACTTGGTTTTAAAGGAAATAAATAAGTAAAGGAACTTACCATTTCACTTTTTTTTCTTTGAAGCATACCTGATAGTATTTTAGTATAAAAGAAAACTAAGTTATCCACACTGAGATGTACTTCCTTCTAAGAAAAAAAAAAAAAAAAAAAAAAGGAAAGGGGGGAAAAAAACCCAAACAAAAAAAAAAAACACCCTGCTAATGCTCTCATATTTAAAGTTCTTGCTATGAGATATTATCTTATTAATAATAAAACATGGACTAGGAATAAAACCTTCCAACATAAATTCTTCTCATGAAATCTGTATTTTCTCATTAGTCTGTTTCACTTTTTTGGGAAACTTAAAACACCATTTGAAAAAAATGCATCCTTCAGAGTAGCAAGATTTTTTTGGGTCTGAACCTGATGCTTCAAGTATGCTCTACTTTATACTGCTTTTTAGTTTAGGAATACATGCTGTTGATTTGGCTTGATGGGACTGAATTACTATTAAATAGGAGGCATGTTTCAAATAAAAACTGTAATAATTATTACATGATACAAATATAAATAGTGGTTGCCTTTGTCCTTCAAAAACTCCAGGATAAAATATTCTTAACTGATTTCAGGGACAGCTATTCCAGCTACCAGTATCATAGTACAGATGCACATTTTCATGTTCTGGAATTCTTGGTATTCTGTAATTTCCAAGAGTAAAATCACTGGAGAAACTTCCTTGATTGAGAAGCATCCTTGCAGTGCTCTAAAATAAAATGTATACTTATCAATTGATTTGCAAATTAACACAAACATCTCACTGTGACCAGTTACTGCATCCCCTCACCACCTTTTAATTATCTTCACTTTAAAATATTTTTAGGGTAAAAGATCAAAATTAAAATCCACTGTATGAATGAAGAACTCACTCAGAAAAGTAAAAAGTCAACCCTTGTATGCAAGTTACCAAAATAATTATGATGTGCTTTGAAAAACACCTTTTTCTCAGTCTGCTTATTTTTTCTGATCACCAGAAAAGTTAAAACAAATGGTTTGTGACATTCCAGTAGTAAAAATGTTATGGGAAAGCTAAAAAGGGTGGTATATTTTAAACCAGTGAAATAAAGTTTAAGTACATGTTTATAATTCTACTAAACAGACTTTGTTCCTCTCTATTCTCTTTCAGTCACTTATCTTGGATTTGGGTTTATTATTCTAAGTTATAAAATTCTCTTTTGTTATGCCACTTTTTTTTCTCTAATTTAAGGATGAGCAGCATTATTCAAGGGTTCTCTTGACCTCTTATTCTAAGAGAACTGATTTTGGCACCATGGCAAGAATGGTAAGAGTTCTTCCAAAGACAGCTATGTTTTCCAAGATATGAATCATAGAGAGAAGGAACAAGAACTATTTTTGCTTCATGAAGCCAAGTACAGAATCAACATCTCAAGCCTTAAGTGCTGATAACCTATATGTAATTTAAAGAGCATGGTGTCCTGGTTTAGGGGGTTTTCATTTTTTTTTTTAAATTTCTGTCTTTTCCTCATAAATCACTCTCTCCCAGAAAGGCAATGAAATATCAGGTACTTGCCTTTACTTTATTCTTGTCCAAGCTGCTTCCATTCTGTGACAAGGTTATTGCCAATTTACATTTTGGCCAAACTGCATAATGCTATTCGCTCTCAAAAATGTTAATTTGGGAGCAAACCTTACAATTTCCAATAGAAATTCTTTAGATCTGGCCTGAAGGCAAGAATCAGGAAGACAAGCTCTATCTAACCCCAGTAAAATCTCTCATTGCACTTAATAAGATAGTACTCAATTTTAATACTGATACTCTGAAAATTATAAGAGCAAAAGCCTTTGTAGTACACAGTGGCAATCTGGTTGTACTCTAATTGAGGTCAATAGGGAACTTCTTAAACTGGAGAGGATTATGTCCCAATAGTCAGATTTTACTCAGTATTGCCTTCAGAAACCCTGGAGTTTGAGAAGCAAAAGCTTCGAAGCTGAGTTTTTTCAGCCTTTTCTGCTTGAAAACCTCCTGTATTTACAGCACATCTAAAGCATTGGAGTTGTTACAGCCCCAAAGCCTGCCTGTGAACTTCAGGGGCTGAGAATCCATGGCCTGCCAAACTATTAATAAGTTCAATATAACTAATTCCATTATTTAACTTTTAATAAATTAATTTGCATGGAAAGAGAGGCATTTGCAAGGCAGCTTTTATTGTGTTACGTACTTTTATATAGCAGTATGTAGAAATATTGCTTCTTGTATTTTGCTGTTTTGTCACATAGGAATGAAAAGCAGCAGCCAGTAGTTGCGGTTTTAGCCAAAAGACTAAGAGAAAATGTACTGTCTTTAAAGACATTTGGTATGATCATGACTGATGAAATACTGTGTGCTAATGGAAGAAATATAATAACAAATTCAAACCCAAAATGGAAACATTGCAACACCACTTACTGAATTAAATACAGCTGAAAAGGTGTATTGTTCTTCCCTATAAGAAACTGCAAATTTTCAAATAATAAAACAATGCATTAGAACAAAATATTATAACTAAAAATAATTGTTAATGTCTAAATGTTTCAGATAACAAAATAAAATAGCTAGGAAGTAGTCCCATAGTTCCTTACAAAAAATATTCTTCAATTTTTCTGTTCTTGTTAAAGCACTGCAAATAAATGAACTTATGGAATCTTTGCATCATGTCATGGGAAACAATCTAAATTGAAAACTGGGTCTTTAGAGACAAGCATGTGGGACATAAGGCACTTGAACTAATTCACATGAGATATTTGGTGGTATTTCTAAGTCTCTTTTTGGCAGGTGAGGGTGACAGGAGGAAAGGAAAGAGGCACCAGAGAAAAATTCCGAATCTCTTTTCTCCTAAGTCAAAGAATTTCAAATGAGAAATAGCAATTTTAAGAAACTACTTAGTTCATGTATGAGACAAAATTTCTGTTGCAAACATTCTAGTACAACAATGCTCAGCCATTTCTGAATACATTTGAAGCTGCTTTCTATTTACCACTTGATATTTACTTCATTAAAGTAAATTGTTACATTAAACTGTAATTTAACAACACATTAAAATCACATATGGTAAGCAGTTGGTTTTATAGACATGGCAGATGCACAAACATAGACAGGAAGAGGCAAAAATGAAAAAAGAATTTTGTTCATTAAGAACAAAATATTTTAAGGTCACTTTTTTTTTTTTTTTTTTTT
>WBNO01024864.1:22021-38125 GCA_013400575.1 Peucedramus taeniatus
TTTCCTAAAACAAGCATAATTTTTACCTCTGGCAACAAGGGACAGTTGAGATCGATCCTTTACCCACAGCCATGCAATCAAGTAATCTAGCCAAAAGTATATTCAATGTCTCACAGACACTACAGGAATAAAATTAATTTCTAACAAACAAACAAAAAATCTTGAGCTTTATTCCTCTCTGAAATAAGTCAATTACTGCTTCCAGGATCACGTATGCCAAGTTCTCAAGACACACATAAAGAGGTGCATAGACCAAAAAAGTAGAAATTACTTTTCCACTATGCCATCAAGGACTGGTTTTCACATAGCAGACTACTAAAAGTTGCCCAGAAGTAATTTCAGCAGTGTTCCCTTATCTGCATTTTGAAGCATGTTAGGACTTCTGTATTCAATTTGAATATCTGTATGGTTTAAAATATATGATTAACAACAGGGCATTGATACCCAATGGCTTAGAATTTTTTCCACTGATAAGACCATTGTATTAACAGAAAGCTGACACTGTTTGTAGTCTTCAAAAAACCATCCCAATCCAAACAGAATTAGGAGATCTGCTCCCATCTGATGTAAAGCTGAATTCTATGTTAAGTCTTCAAGAGCTTGTGTGACAAATAAAATCCGGTAAACCAGCAAATATGCAAGGATCTAATAAAAAGACAAAAATTAAAAAAAAAAAAAAAAAAAAAAAGAGTGTGCTTTTATGCAGTACATTGACATATTACCAAGTTACGTTGTTCACCAAGTTGATGTGAACAAATTGGTAGAGACAGATAGGCAAACAGAGTTTCCTTCAGGTTTAGAAATTCAGTAAATTCTTCAACATCAGTGCTGAACTAAGGATACTGAATCCCTGGGCTTCCTTCCCTCAGAGCAGGGAGCAGGAGTGGCAGCCCAGCTTCCCACTGTGCACCTCAGCTGTTTGACAAGAGCTGCCAGTGGGATGAGGACAGCTTTTTATTTTTTTTTTTTCCCCTTTTAATTACAGCCTTTCTTCACCTCCTCACTAGAACTGCCAGCAAAAGGTGACAGATTACAGAACTGGATCGCTGGCCTAGCCAGAAGCCACACTAGACCACCCACAGCCCTGCTTGAGCCAATCCAGCAGCTGTCCGTGTCAGAAGGTTGGATCACACCTAGGATGAGAAAGGAGCAGGTGCCAGCCAGCAAATTCATGGAAACAATGTAAAGTTACTGAGGGACAACTGCAGGGAACTACACTTAGTTATACTTAACTACACCTCGGGGAAGAGCGATCAGCATCCAGCTGACATTTTATTGACCAGAGTTTTGATTCAGTTTTAATGTAACTCCTCCCTCCTTTTACTTTTTTTTTATTCCCATACATACACGTAAAGACCTGCAGCTATAATGAAGTAAGTAGGCAATCTCAGCCAAGTCCAGAGCATCAGTGAAACACCTTGGAATTTCAAGGTCTCATATGTGTGTATAAGGACTAAATTCCTCCCCCCTCCCCCCATATATATCCATACATTCCCCCCATACATTCTATATCCAGAAATTTGTCCAACCTTACCAGCATCTCCTGAAGGGACAAATCTTCTATCCATGCTCTGCCTTTACCTGGCCTATGAAGTTAAAATCAGAATGCACTGGGAAATGAGCTCGTGACCAATTTCTAATAATGTGGCCAACATGTACAAGCCTTAAATTCAAAATTACTTCAGACTATCATCTAGCAGAACTACTTCAAGAGCTCTGAACCACTTATTTTGGTGAAAATGTTAATAAAAATACTACCGATTATTTTATTAAGCCCTTTCAAACTCGTTAGACGAAGATCTTAACAGTTTTAATTATGAAGTACAGTTGCACAAACTAAGAGAGAAAATATTTCCAGACCAGACCCAAACTGCAGCATCACTCTCCAAACCACTGATACTTCTTGTCCTTTGAGAATGTAGGGTGGAACACACCAGTTTATTAGATCAAGACATAAAATTCTAGATCTCCTATACTGCTTGTTTAGCATAAAATTCACAGTATATCAGGTTCTGAAAATGCAGTTCTCAGGATACCTGAGTATTACTTTGTAGCTAGATGCTTTTTCTTAAGACTATCAGCTTCTCCAGCTATTGCTACTACAGGAGCAACAATCTCCAGAAAGAACCACTCACTCCCTGGTGTCTTGGCAAATAAATTTGTTCTGAGTGTATACAATGGCTGTGCCCATAGACACAAAGGCATTTTCCTTGTGATTCTTGTAAGAACTTCAGTTTCAGGCATTGACTCTCTGGTTTTGCCTATACCCAGCTAAATAAAAGTCAAATGAAAAGCCACACCCACTCACTACAATTTGACTTCAAAAAGGTGTGTGCTGTGAGACACCACTGATACACAGAAATTCATACACTTATGAGTTTGTATATTTTGGAGAAACAAAAGATTAGCAAAAAAATCCAGAGGACAAGAAAAAGTCATATCCTATTAAAAATATAAATGAAAACTGAAAGGAGATTAGCTGACCTCAACAGCTTTCAAACTTCTTATTTCTACACATAGATAAGAGACAATGCTGAGCATCCATGACAAAAGCATCCATACATAATGAAATAATTTATGGTACTGAGAATGACACTAATGTGACTTTTATATAAAATAATCAATTAGACTGCTCCTGATAAAAATAAAAGCAAAGCAAAACACCACCACAACCCACTCCCTGAAAAAAGCCCAAACAAAAAAACCCCACCCAAATCACTCAATAAAACAATTCAAACCCAAACTAATAAAAATCAGTATATCTAGTAATAATATAGTAAAACTCTTCATTTTAAGGTACGCAATAATTGAATTCTGAGAAAAATGAAGAAAGGAAAAGGCCACTCACATGTAAATAAGGTAGCTATTAACAAGTTAATAAATTTTACTTGATACATTTTAGTAAAATTTTTGATAAAAGTTTCATAGTTTGCATAATTCACCTTACAGATTCAGAAGTTTGTTCAATTAATACTGTGTAAATGTTGTCCTACAGTGAGTAATCAAAAATTGTTCTCATGTGCTGGTGTATTCCTTAGAGAAAATGTATAATAGATTTAAAATACTGATCCAATTAAAATACATACTAAGTCTTAAGCATTACTCCAAAGGAAGGTTATCTTCTAAGTGGAAATTCAGAATTAAATCCAGCAAATACTTGAGCAATGAGGTCATTAAACTACTAAAGACAGCTGTTCAAATGCTTTAGGCAAAGTGAGACAGTAACATACTGAAATGATGCGATCCCGGAATATTTTACGGTGTGAACAACACTACACTTCAAGCTGATTTAAAGAAAAAGAAAAGGGAAACAAAATTTAAATACAATATTAAACACAGAATAGCTTGTTTGTTACAGGTTGTTAAAACACATTTGCAAAGTTTTGAAAAATCTTCAAAATATTATAAACCAATCAAAACCCAAATGCAAATAGCAAAAGGAAAGCAAATCACTAAATAGCACACAAAGAAAGCCTCTCTTAGAAGAGTATTTCGGGTGAGCTTTGTGATGACATTAACTCTGGCTTATTGAAGAGGATGCATGCAAACCTGATATTCAAGCTGTTGGAAGCTAGTTTCCTCCACTAGCAAAAAATGTTCACATAAAATAAAAAAGGTAGTAGAATGCTATTCCCATCAATATACAAGTATTTAACTACAGTTAAGGTTGCAATACTACAATTAGATCAGAAAATGAATAAAAGCAGCCCAATTTTCCTTGCCATGCAACACAGTCTCCATTGGTCTTACTATGAAAGACAAGTGACAAAATCTTGCAATAATGGAGTTCATTTCCTTTAAACATTCTCTTTTTGAATGTGATTCAAAATACACATTATCCTCAGAGGCATTGTTTTCTGTACATATTGAGTGACACAGAAGGGCTCAAGAGAGAAATTCCTTCTCTTGTAACATAGACATTGACAAAACCAATTCCTACAGTAAGATTACAAAAAGGATAATGTTACAACTGTTTTTCTTAAATAGTTAAGTTAGATTTCACAGTTTTTTACACCTAAAGTCAATAAAAAGCACTGGGATACATTTTATGACATACTTGATTTTAGAAACTGCGATCATCATTGATTATAACTAAAGTCGGCGAGGTCTGAGATTATACAAAAACAAGAAAACAACAATTAATTCCTACAAATGCATTTGCAGGTACTCAATAAGTCCTTATCAATTAAAGAGCAGTTAAACTGAGTTTGCAGAGCAAGTGTGTCTATGAACATCACAGGCTTAGATCATCTGGCTAGGGCACTGTAATTCTGAAACAGTACCACTTCATTCATATATAACTTTCATCTCCATATAAAGTGCATGCTTTATAAAAGACAGCTTAATACTTATAGATCAGTAATGCTAAGAAATCAAGCATGACCCACAGACAGAAATTCCTGTAATGATTGTTCTGTCTGAACATGTATGTCAAGTCTCAACAGAAATATTTCTTTTTCTAAAAAGAAATTATAGAAATATACAAGTAATTTCAAGTCATGACCCATGACATTTTGTAATTAGTTCACACAAATTAATAAAAATACTAAAGAACACAGATTAACCGTTTCATCCTCTTGTGAATAACATGCAAGAAAATGTTGACTTTGCAATCTGTATTTTCATGAAAACGCTAAAGATTGACATGAAATCATGAAGCTCTTGGGTAAAACCTGGATATAACGTCACCCTTTTTTTATTCTGCAAGTTTAAAAAATACTTAGAAATATCTAACTACAAAACTGTAGTTGACATTTTTCTGGCATAAAGTAGAAATCAAGAGATCATTCTATTCTCCCTAAGTAGACAACAACCCATGTATTGAGACTATGTAGAAAATGTTATAATTTTTTGTTTATGTCAGCTTAGAAAAACACTTAACATGAAGGAAAACACTAACCCTACACTACCTCACCCTATACACACACCCTTTACTATCCTCAGTGTATTGTAAAAGTAAGGTTACTTTTTCTGGAAGCTGTGGTTAAGAGGGCCAGAAAAAATGTCGATTTGCTGCTTTATTACAAAAACTGTAGCAATTTCTTAAGACAAACTCAAAACCATGACATCTTTCTTAATTCAAGGGGTTAAACTTCAGAAACTAAATATGATTCCCTGGTTTTCATTGTACAAGGATTATGCTGAAGTCCCATAAAACCTTTCAAACAAGAGAGGGGGAGAAAAAGGGACTTTTTCAATTTATTTCAAAATTTTATTTTAAAATTTATTTCAAAAATTGCATAATTTACAGAGCAGATTACCTTTAGCAGATTTCTCTCAGCATAAAGAGAAATAGTACTGAAATTATATCAACTTTCACCTTAATATGAAATACTATGAAATAACCTTGAAAATTACTCATTACTAGAAGGCTCAGACAAGTTCCATTAAGGGTTTCAGTTTCTGTAGGCTTTAATGTATTTCTCAGACAGCACATTCCAGAATAATGCTGGTCATAACTATTTTTTCAAGCACTGCACTCACAAAACACTTTGACACTACCCGTGGCAACACACATGACTAAATCCATACAAGAAACACCTGAGCAGAAGTGTTCTGACTTTCATACTCCCCTCAACACCACTACTGTACAACTGTATTTTGCGTATCTTGAAATAAAATTGTCTCCAAAGCCCCACTGATGTATTTGCCAGCTAGCTCCCTTGTCTGCTGAACTATAAAAGGTCACTAAATCACAAAATTAAAGAGAAGTCAAAAGAAGAGTCAGTAGACAAAGCCACTGCCTCTAGGCCTCCTTCTGACCATGCATCACCTCCAGTGCTCCTGTTGACTTTTTGCCAGCTTCTCAATAGGTCTACCTGTCAAACAAATGCCTCCTGGAAAAAATAGGGTGCCAGACAGTCACTTTTCTTTAAGGTTATTACTGCTGAATACATTAGTTCTGATACATAAAAAGCTGTGAGCAGTACTGTTTCTACAACTTGAGAATACACTATCCTGAGCAAACGTGGGGTTTTTTTAAGAAAGCCAAAACTTCTGAATACAAAGGCTGTTGTAAAACCCCTTCAAACCCTACATGGTACACTGCTTCATCTGACTCCTCTTCTCCTCTGCAAGTAAATGCAGTTCTACTTCTGCTTACATCTTCCACAATGACTATATTTACTTCCTTCATCCACCACATCAGCAGAGTACAGCAAGACTTTTAATGAGAATATTTTAAAAACAACAGCAATAAACCCCAAAGAAGAAATAAAGGGTCCCAAAACATCAATCCAATGAAATTTAGGGAAAGTATCACCACTAATTAATTTATCGTCTGACAATATTTTTATGCCAACTGAAAAATACATGTTTTTTCATTACAGTGATGGAATGACATTAAGCAATCTTGCCAAAGCAAAAAAGATAATCCCACATCATAAAATGTAATTAAAACCACATGGTTCCCATAGGAACAGATCAGGAAAACAAATAACTTGGTGATGGACACAGCAGAAGAGCACGAACAGAACTGGGTAACTCAATGCTCAAGAAATGTTATTTTGGTTGTAAGAGCAAGATTTCCAGAATTTCTAAATAGTGTGAAGACATTCTAACAGCCTGACTGACAGAAAAAATAACCTATGAGGTTAATTTTTTTTTATTTTAGAATTACTTAACAAAATTCATTATATGTGTGATGCACAAATTTAAAAATTACAGATGTATTACAACACATTTCCTGGAGAATTCACTTTGCATGTTTGCTTGAGGGGTTTCTCCCCTCATTCTTCTTTCAGGCTGCTGTGCCAAAGGCATTCATTCAGGAAAATCAATTCACACAACAGTGCTCTGTATAGGATCCATTCTTCTATACAGGTGGTATCTGTTCAGCATGTGTCTGATCAGCTGGGTACCCACTCTTATGGGCACAAATACAGCACTTTCAGATATTCAGATACATTCTGAGAGCATCATGATATCCAGTACAGATTCATCGTAAATAAGGATAGTTGATATTTGTAGAGTGTCACAACTTGCTGAAATCGCGAGGAAATATTCCAAGTTCATGCTCTCTGAAAATGGTTTGGAGGAGGATGAGGGTTGAGACCACTGAATTGAGAAAAGAGTCATAGGACAAGTCCAGGACAACTTGGCTGTCATTTATAATTTATAATTTAATTTCATAATCAAGTCAGTCTCTCAACATTATTAAATTATTCTCTTTCGGATTTCTTTTTAGTTTTAATAAACTAAAATGTGTCAGAAAGTTTAAGGAAAATGGGGATATGTTTTGAATATTCTATTCATTACTTTATCTGCATATATAAAATACCAGTAAAGACTGAAAAATGCAAGTTAGTCTGTAGTTCATAAATCTTAGAGATTCTTTCCTGATGACATACGTTTGTCTGACAGAAGGGGAGCAGTATCTTTGTGAAATGAGTTATCCACCTACATAGTTCTGCTAAGGCCAAACAGTACAGCAAGCCCTTCTCAGGAAACGTGAGCATTAATATGCTTTTCAGACACTCAAGCCCTGCTGTGTTCGTGAACTTACCCTTATTAGTTGGCTAGAAGCTTAATCAGCTCAACTTCTTCCTTCTGCCATGTTTTTCAGATCACTTCTGCAGAGAGGACAGCAAAAGTTGCTTCTGACAACACCAACTATTCCAAGCTGAGCTGAGCTGAAGCTGCCAGCTGGAACCAGCACAGATAAGCAAGAGCAGGGTCTGAAACTGGCAGTTTGATTTTTAAACGCTGCTATCTGCAGTACTTCTGAAAAGCTGAGCAGAAAGACAGAAAGTACAGCTCTCAGAATAAGCTGAGAAGAAAGATGGGACAGGGATAGAAGGTTTATCCCTCACTAATTTTAATTCTTGTGGATTCAAGCTATAAAATTAAGAAACTTACCTATAAAACAAAGAGGAAGCACTCATACATGCATCCTACAACAACAACAACAACAACAATAAATAATCATCATCATCCTGCAATGCATCCTGACAACTGCCAAGGCTGTGTTCAGTTGCTTCTTAGTCTGAAAGCGAGTCCAAGTTAATTCTCACCAACTTAGAATAAACTGACAAAATTGTGCTCTGAGTTTCAGACAGCATCCAATTAGTTTCAAATAACTGTAAATATTGCTAAAAGGAGTTATCTTTCTCTTTCTCAGAACAGGCATGAACCATCCAAGAACCATAAATAGCATATGAGGCGAGAACCAAAATTACTCAAAAACTGAGCACGGGGCACCTAAAACACAGAGAAAACACAGAAGTAAATTTGCAGAACTGACAGCAAATACCTTGGACTCCTGTTAGCAGAGAATTTCAACATTCCTTTTCATCAAGGGTTTTGAACATATCCCTAAGTACTCTAAAAACACTAGGCAAGAAAACCGACACAAAGGCAAACAGACTAATTCCATAACACAGGGTTTAATTCCTCCTGAGTAAAAGCTCCCCAAACAAACAATTAAAAAATAAAAAAAAAACCAAAAAACTTTTAAAATGCAAAAAGCTCAAACTATCACAATTTTCAGTCCTCCTTATTCATATTTCAGGCACAGTATGATTTAGGGAAAACCAAATTATTTCAACCAGCTGGATCTACTTGCATCCCAGTAATTTTTAATAGAAAAACTAGGTTTAGAATTAAAGCAGAATTATCATTTGCATCACTATGATATGAATCAGTGTTATTTTTTACCAATCTGTCACAGTGATGAAGGGTACTTACCTGAAGTGAGTTCTCTCCCTGCATGAATCAATACATGTATTAGAAGCACAGAAAAAAGTTCTAAGTAACAGGTAAAAAATTAAAAACTTGGAGGCAATTGGACAAAATGGACAAAACTATTCATCATTAATCTACAAATAAAACATCCACTGAAACCAAGATTTGAATATAAATAAGGAATTTGTCTTCAATTTTGTGCATTGTTTTCAAGTGTCTGTGCTCCCAGTGCAGAGGAGGCCTAAATGAACAAAATGTTGGTTTTTAGAACCCTAAAACATTTCACTAATCAGGAATGTTTCTTTTTTTTTCCATTTTTTGTGCCAGTCAAAGCTGACTGAATCCCATTTTACCAATATTGCCAGCAATTAGAAGCCATATTTTTTTGTGAATAAGTTTCTTAACAAAAAGGATGGCACCCAGCTTTGTATAGAATACTGGCTTCAAAGTGTGAACCCCCTCACCAATGGGCACTTTGCACCCAGCCCATCAGAGTCCCCCAGACCTGCTCCCAGTTCAGGTTGCACAAGCTATTCAGGGCCTAATTTAATTTCTTCTCATTTCTGGTCAGCTTCACAAAAAATTACCTAAAAGCAGGTCATTTTTACACCTGTTAAGAGTCTCTTTCATACACTCAGAAGAAAGAAGTTTTAGAAATGTATTATATAGTAAACGTTTTAAGTTACCAGAATAAAGATACTCTCAAAAAATATAAATAGGCAGAAAATGAGCATCACTTTCACAAATCCAGCTGAGATAGACATTCATAGTATTAAACTGAGGGGTCAAAAATGACTAGATTAAGTATTTATGGATTTTTTTCATTTTCCTTAAATTTGCCACCAAGGTTTACTTTAGAGTATTCATGTTTAACTAAACTTCACAACAGACTTCATTCATCTCTGAGATTTATGCATTTCTTCATGCTGAAATGACCTCATGTCACTATTGTGTATTTGGTGATAAGAAGGCCTCATTCCAGCAATAAAGCCATGTGGAACACATTACTCCAAGGCCTATTAAGTATAAAACATTCAGCATTTATTTACCACATTGAGGGAACAGAGTCCTTAAAAGGTTATTTAGACTATAGCATGGAGACTAAAATATTCCCAGCGTCCCATTGATTTGACAGCCTGCCATAACTGTCTCATATAGTCTTAATTAGAACACAATACTCACACACACATACTGTCTTCTGGGAAAACATCCCCAATTACAAAGAGCCACAAGAAGAACAGCACTGCCTTTGACAGCTGGAATGCGCACATTGTCATAATCCTACTCCAAGTGAAAGGCATGCATCTTCCTGAACCTACAAAAGGTGGTGTCAGGTGGAATAAAATCAGTGTTGTCGGCCCATCCACCTGTGTGACACATGGATGACTCCAGCTTTTGCTGAGGAGGAGGAAAATTGCTCGCTGTTTTTCTTTACTAATATAACTTATACATCTATTCAAATCAGAAACAGCACTTGGGGGAAGAAAATGCTTTTCAAGACTTCATCTCCATTGCAAATATAACAGCTCCACCTTGAGGCAGGACCCAGAGAATGTCAGTAGAAGGTGCAGTCAAGCTGAAGATGCCTATCAGCATACAGACAGCCACAATTACCCAAAACATGGATTGACATCTCCCAGTGTCCCTTTCTGCTCATCTTCTTAACATACAAGCAGGCATGTGTGCACATGATGCATGTGTTTGGACAAATTTACTGAAGAGAAATTAAATATATATCAAATAAACATCAATTTGACAGAGCAGCTCCCAAGGATGATACAAGTCAAGCATAACAAGGTCTGACAGAAATAGTCCTTCAGGAGCAGGAATTATCCAAGCTTCTCTCCGAGTAGTACACACAAATTTCAGACCATTTATTTTTTCATTATCATATTCTTCCTAAATGAGGAGTAAAAAGATTAATACATTTCAATGTTTCATTTAAATCACTATTCAAATATTCTGAGATAACTGTTTTAATAAACTGCTAAGCATTGTAAGTAATCTGCTCTTCAAGTATTAATGATATTATTTATAGTTAAATGGGTTATTTTAAAAATTTAAGTGCTAAATATCATGTTGCATGTTCTTCAGACTACTTCAGAAGTTTTAATTGACAGTGCAACAGTATTTAGGACTTATCTAATAAATCAAAACGATGTCAGTTAGATTGGCAAGTCCAGACAGACACAAAACCTGTGTCACATTTAAATGGACGTTGATTAGGGTACTGAGATAGATTGATTATGGAACATATTGCATATTTGCTTGAAGATGATCAGTAAGTGGAAACAGGATTTGCAGCAGGAAATCAGAGTAAGCTATACCTGTAGAACAAAATGATAAAAGAATAATGGAAAGATATCATCACTAATTGAGTTCGCCACTATAAAGAGGGCATGCAAGTAGTCAGCTTGAGAAAAGACTGGAATTAGCCATTTGTGCTGGTTTTACCTGGGATAGAGTGAATTTTCTTCACAGTAGTTAATATGGGGCTGTGTTTTGGACACGTACTGAAAGCACTGTGGGCAAAACAGGGATGTTCCAGTTATTGCTGAGCAGTGCTACTGCTCACACCACCCCACCAGCAAGGAGGCTGGGGGGGTGCTCAAGAGGCTGGGAGGTGACACATTTGGGACAGCTGACCTCAACAGACCAAAAAGATATTTCAGATCATCTGACATCATGGTCAGCATTTGAAGCTGAAGAAAGAAGGTACAGGAGGACATTTGGAGTGGCAGCACCTGTTTTCCCAGGTAATCACCACACACAATGGAGCCACACTTTCCTGGAGTCGTGAACACCTGCCTGCTCACAGGAAGAAGGGAGCAAATTCCTTGTGCTCTGTGGGTGCACAGCTTTTGCTTTCCCTATTAAGCTGTCTTTATCTCAACCCAAGAGTTTTCTTACTTTCACCCTTCCAATTCTCTTCCCTTCATGGCAGTGGTGGGGAGAG
This sequence comes from Peucedramus taeniatus, assembly GCA_013400575.1. Taxonomy (NCBI): domain Eukaryota; kingdom Metazoa; phylum Chordata; class Aves; order Passeriformes; family Fringillidae; genus Peucedramus; species Peucedramus taeniatus. The sequence continues at coordinate 33,660 of WBNO01024864.1, forward strand.
AGGAGAAGTGGGGGTGGCTGTGTGGTGCTTAGTTGTTGGCCAAGGTTAAACCACAAGATTATTCTGGAAAACAAAAATCAGAAAGAAAAATTACTGGGGATTGAACTGAAGCACAACTTTGAAAACATGTTAAGAAAGTTATTTTGCAGGTAAGAAATATAAGAGATGAGAAGAAAAATTTTGTCTTATTTAGGTGAATGGGAATTCTGCCATTAAGACCTAAGGAAACAATCCCATCCTTGGGATATAGGTATGACACATTCTCGTTTTTTCTCTCAAGTGTATAGAAACTCATTGTGACCTTACCAGCATTTACAAGAGCTCTCCAAGACTGTAAATACTGCAAAACAATTAATCTAATTTATAAACTAATTAAATCCATTAACTATTGAAGACAATGAGGAGCTTCATTGAAAAAGCCTATTTTGCTAGTTCCAAAATGACAGGAATGTTAAAGAGGCCTTACACTTGGATAGAGAGATCATTTCCTATTTTTTTCTTAAGTGAAGATTAATATAAAAATATATTTCAAATTTAATAATCATTTCTAGCCCAAATTATGACTCTTCACAAAAAATACAGGGCAACCCTGTTACTTTCTTTGCCAAATGCTTTATTTCTAACTGTATTAAGGGAAACACAATGTTATCTTGATATGAAAATGCAGCACAAAAATAAGCATTAGTTTCATTTTAAAATTCAGTCAGCATCTATAATTTGCAATGCAATCTCTTTTATGGCTTATTAAAATAAGTGTTATTGAAACATAATTTTAATTCTATACAGCTGAACAGACTCATATATATTTATGACTGCAACAGATGTTTCTATGGGCTCATTTAGATCACTTCTCCTTGCATTCCCCTCAGCTGATGAGGTGCCCTTCTATGTTACAAGGAATTCCTTTTACATCACAGTGGTACAGCTGGTTAAAAACACCATCTGCACTCATAAATGTCTGGATTGTATTTAGAGACACAACACACAAAACTTGAGAATGCCTACTGAAAGCTGGAGATGAAGTTTTATGTTATACTGGATGGCATTTGCACACATTCAATTTCTAAGTCCCTAAATACTGTTGATGTTGTCAAAATAACTCAAAGTAGGATTTTACCAGCACTTGTTCTGTGGTGGCCATTTGGACCAACACAAGATCAAACTGTGATTTAATCTTTGTTTTTCCTAATCAGTATTTTTTTTTTAAGTGTACATCATAAGCAATAGGAAAAACTTTACTCATTTCAAACCTATTCTTTAAAACCATTATTTTCAGAACCAGTTACATTGATAAATTCCACTTATAAGAGTCAGTAATTCACACACAGTCCATAACAATATTTACTGCCACAGTGCAGTGAAGCCCAAACACACACACTGGGCTCCCACTGCCTGGTAAACAGCAGTCACAGCTTATATCTAGAAATAGTTTTAGGAGCCCTGATCTTCATAGGCCTCACTTCAATCCACTGTAAAACACTCAACTACCTCAGTATAGCCACTTATCCAAAACAAAACAATATCTATTTTAACCTGCCTCTTCATCCACAGGACTCACTTCTGTTAACTACTTAAGTTCCTCTAACTAAATCAGAGCTAATAATGCATTTCTGCTCCTTGACTGCATGAGTCCAAGCATTTGTTTTCTCACAACTTTTTCCCTCAGCTCAAACTAACTTACCTTGGAAGAATTATAGCCAGTAAAATTAATTCTTCATTTTCAATAAGGAAAAAAAATTGTTTATAGAAACAGTTGCACTGAAACCCTATAGAAAATTTTAAAAGACATTCACACATATTTTTAATTGATCTGATATTGATTTGCTATTCACAGAGGTTCAGTCTGTAGACTGAAAACTTTTTTGCTCATATTTTAAGGAAGAAACAACTCTCCTAAGAAAGCTTTAGATATATAATTTTACTCTTCTGCAAAGGGGTTGTTCAAGCTGCTCTCTAGTGACCTCCACCTTGTCCTTTTAGATATCAAAAATCAGCCACAAGAAGAGTAGATAAAGTGAGAGGCTGAAAAGATTGCTGCAGAACATACAGTTGTCTAACAAGTTGTAAAGATCACTCATGTCACAAGATATTACCATGTTTTCAATCATTACTATGTTGCTAATCTTTTTGTAAATATTACATCTGTTCTGCAGCTTCTGCATACACAAAAAGCACCCAACCTTTAACACAATAATCAAGAAAAAATTAAATTCACTGGTTTTTTTTTTTTCAAATGTAATACTGAATCCTTTCAAAGCTATTTTCTGGACTCCCAGATCTGTATTTCATAGATTTAATTCACCAGAGTTGTTAAAATTCCCAGCAAGTGCCAACCTTTACTTCTATAAACTAAGAATTTTGAAAACACAACACGTAGATGATTTGATGATTCACCTCTGCAACAATAGTCACTTTGAAGAAAACACATGCCTGGTACTTATAGCTTCTAGAAGCCCTTTTACACCTATGGGAGAAAATAATAAAATTACCACAGAGAAATGCAACTTTAAGAGGATCTAAGTACTCTCTGTTTTGTTTGTTGTTTTATGTGTGGTTGGGTTAATTCTGTTTCTAACATTTAACTGTACTGAAGCTGCAAACCTAAAGGGTATTGTTGAAAAAACGTTAGTCTTGCCCTGCTGAAATAAACAAGAGTACTAGTTTGACAGCTTAAAAGGATAAGCTTTTATTTTCCAACATATTCCACTATTGAGAGACTTTATAAATCCAAAACATGATATGTAGAACCAGAGTGAATAAATATGTATCAATAAGGCATTTTCTTTCTATTGTTCAGAAACTATTAGCAACTCTATTAACATTCTTTTGGTTCACCTTTGTTTAACACCAGACTAGAATTTGGAAATCTTTATAGGAAGAGAGACACATTTATTTTAATAACTAAACATTAAAAAACAATTTTAATGAAAGCTTCTCCAGAAGTTTTAAGGAGGTTTATTTGTTACAAACTGCTGCACTTCAGGTAACTTACAAGTCAATCCAGAATCTTAGAACTGTGCTTTGGTCACTGCTGTCATTCACTTTAGCTACAGGATTTTTAGTGTCAAGTCATGAAGGGAGAAGAAAACAACTATCACATCTGTTTGAAGTTACACACCCCACTGAAAATGTGTCCTCAGACTGGGAATTACAGTAATTTTGTTAATTCTAAGAGTCTGATCTACTTAAATAAGTACTTTTGGTGAATAAGTGTCTGACAAGACTATCAAAACAAATCAGAGATAGCATTAACATTTACAGTGGTGTCAAGATGTTGAGTCTACCTGTCTGGTGGTAGTCTTGGCTAAGATGGATGCCTACAACAAATCTACTTGTTCTTCAACCCCCTTTTGGGAAGGCAAAACAACTTCTGAGCCAAGAGCTGTCTATCCCATACAATGGCACACCTTCCATTTTATTTCAGTAACTGAAAGAGAGCAGACTAAACTTCTTTTATAAAGCAGCTTCACTGTCAGCTTTAAAAGACTCATATCCAGCACTGATTCTGCTTTTCAGAAAGCAAGTGCTCAAAGAGAAAACCTACAGAAATTAAATAAATACAAGATTTCCACCCAATCTCTCAGAATGTCATGACTGCCATGACACAGAACAGTTCCACTGAGAGTATGTATCTAATTCTTAAAGGTGGAACAGCTTTGACCTTGTCTTGTCCTTCTCTTCATAAATATGGCTGATGGCTTTATTTAGCTGATTACTTATGTTCTGCCAGCTTGTTTGAAATGTTAGTATTTGGGGAAATTTGTATTATTCATAATAGCAACAGAATTATGAAGAGAGATATATTTTTCTTTAACCAATGCTATTTCACATAAAATGCTAAATTTAGAGATTACATGAGGAGATTGCTCAGTTCTGAGGTATTTAACAGCTGAAATTCAGGCCACATACAGATGACATGTTCAGGGGCTTGGATGGCCAAACTTATGCACAAGTAAAATATCTAAAACATATTTTGTTTGTCTCAAATTTAAGACGTTCTTCCAATTCTGACTATGTGTATGTAATGAGCTAATAAACTGAGTTATAAACAATGCAACAGATTCTTTCTGAACCTGCCAACAGACTGAAGAAAACTGTCATATACAGTAAACCTAAAACTTAATTAGGACACTCTGAAGACTTATGTTTTAATCACTGAAAATAATTATTATGTCATACTTCATGAGAACTTTCCCATCTATTCTCAAAGTCCATAAAATCTGACCACTTCTTTGCTGGGTGTATTTCCTTTTAAATTCAGGAGAATGCTGCAGCAGAATTAGAATGAGAGACTAGTCTCATTTCCAAACATCTTACTGATTTCAATAAAGGAAAGTGCAATAAAAACAAACCAGAAATTGCACTTGAATTTTTTTCTCATTAGCTCCAGACTTAAATATGGTGTTAATTAGTTACATTCCTGAAGGGTTTTGAAATACTAAACCAAGATTAAAAAAAAAAAAAAA
>WBNO01024867.1:0-44806 GCA_013400575.1 Peucedramus taeniatus
AAAATTAATTTACAGCTTGTAAATTAAAGTGGTTTAGAACATGGTTTAACCTTTCTATCCTGTGTTAACTATAATATGATCACTTCTATTATTGCATGATATACACTTATATTAAAAAAACACTTTCGTTGAATTGCTGATTTGTTTTCAAACAATGAAATTTGTATTTGTGCAAATTATAGTAGGCACAGTGTTCTCTCATGTTTTCTCATCAAACAACCCAATTATACTTATAAATAGTGAGGTGCTAATGAACTGTTGTTCGGGAAAAGTTGATTTTTTTTTTTTTAACTTGGGTAAGAAAGGAAACACTTCACAATTTTAGAGTGCTTGCTTGGTGAGAAAATATTTGAAAATATTTTACTTATGTAAATCATGTTGGTGCTATCACTTTTAAATACACAACAGAAGCTAATCTAAAATCCCCATCAGTTCATATGGAGCATAACTACATGCTTGACATTGTAAATTGCTCATTTAATTGGGAACTAAGGATTTACTTATATTCATTAAGTTACAGAAGTTGTTTCCTAAGAGCTAATACTTTAGCTTGAAGTTTATCACTGCATTCACTGACTAGAAAAAGGTAATTTTTTGGATAGCTGTGGTGATAAGGATGTTTAAAGTAGTGGTTGTGGAGTTACAACACCAAAATGATCAAAAGTATCCTGAAGCAGCAGTGTAATGATGGTGCTGCACTAGGTTGCATTGTAATTACTATGAAAAGAAAACACTCAGTTGCTGTTCCAACTGTGAATTAATAATGTTTGTCCCATCCCTAACATCTTAGTGACACAGGCACCATCTCTAGAGTAAACCTGTTTCTTTGGGTTTTTCAGTTATGTTCCTATATCTGTCTAAAACATGAATTTGAAAAGTTATCCTTTTGGTTTTGTACCAGGAATCGTGGGCATAAATTGGAGAGCCTTGCACTCATTTGAGGGATAAAATGGCCTCATAATCACCCGCAAGAAATCCCTGTTACTGTTTTTAAAACGGGTTATAGCAGCTCTCAGCAAATATTTGCAATAAGTGGCAAAATTTATGCCTTGCTTTGTGGTAGTTGCGTGACCAGACAGTGGGGCATAGGATTGTTTTAAGGTTTTTACAGCTGCAGGGAAAAAGCATCTGTTCCTAGAAAAGCCTTCATTGTTTAATTTTGACACTGACTTTTCCATGCTGCTTGTACCAGTCTCTGGATTAGGTGCCACTAAGATAAAATTTGTTTTAAGTTGCTCCCAAATGCAGCTGTCACTATACACAGCCTTGTAGCTTAGGCAAAGGAGACATAATCAAAACAAGCATTTTTTGTACAAGGTCATTTGGCAGACTGGGAAAGCTCAGAGCAGGAATTTTGACAATATTGTATCTTGTGAGTAGCTTGGCTATTAGCTTTTGTGTTTGTTTAATAATTCTGGTGATCACTAATGTGTATGACTGTCTCAGAAATAATGAAAGGATTTTTTAAACTGCACTGCTTTTCATATACTTTAAATTTATTTTGAGTGAGCAGTTTCTGTGGTATTCAGTTACACACATTCCATGTATGTTTGTTTGTATCTCTGTATCTCTATGGTAAAATGGAATGATTTACAAAAAGCAGGGGAAATTGACATTTTTGAAAGGGCTTCCATTTCTTTCCTTCAAAGTTTCCAGTGAATTGAAAATGAAAGAGCACTTCATTTTAAGTATCCCAGAGTTGTGTTAATTTCTACCCAGCTGGTCTCAACTGATTGATACAAAGCCAAATTTGTGACTGCCTGCATTACAAAGTCTGTAATTTGCTAATGAATTATGATAATAATCTTTCATCACACATGAAAGATTTAGACAAACAATTTACTAACTATATAGTTTGATCACAATTTTTGGGTTTGTACCAAGCCTCAAATCTACTTTTATTTTTCCCTGCCTATATTAGCAGACCAAAGTGAACTTACTCTTACCTTGTTTTGAAAGCTGGAAGTTAGAGAGGGATGATGGTGGACAGCAGAAATGATACAGACTTGCAGTGGAAATATCCATATTTAATGTATAGAAAAATCGAACCACCCAGTTTCCAACTAGAGGAGAATCACAGTAGGCATGGCACAAGAAATTATTTGAGACTGCATCCACCGTTGTGGGGACATAGAAATAAATAAAAATAAGGTACAGATGTTTCTCAAGTTCAACCTCTGGGTATGGTGGAGGCAAGCTAATTAAAACACAGCTAGACAAAGCCATAAGGACAAACTAGGCTTAAAAAGAATGGAAAGGAAAACCAAATCTTCCAGAAGAGGAGCAGCTGCCACAAGATCTGTCAGCTTGAGGGAAGTTTGGGGTTACCTGCATGTCAGATCAGCAGAGTTGATTTTGAGCACTCTAAGGACCCTCTGAGGACAACGTTCACAGGACATGAGCACACCATGAGTGTCTTCCTGTATGAAATTTGCCCATTTTTGATCAGATCATCAATCTTCTGACCAAAGATTAATTCCCAGTTCTGCAGAACTTGCTCCTGTGCACAGGAAGAAGGAGGGGAGCTCTGTGTTCAGGGCCCTCTTCTGTTTCTCAAGTTCAACAGAGCTTGGGAAAAAAAAAATCTATTGATAATTCTTCTGCTTCTTTTGAGCTCAGTAGGGTTTAAGTTGGCAATGTTTTGATGTCCACCCTAGGAAAACAATCCACCAAACAAAAAAACCCACAAGACCCAGCACATATGTCCAGTGTTGCCATTTTAATTGGATGAAACCATTGGCTTCAGTGGTTTCTGGCTTGATGTGCTTCTCCTCAGACCATGAGTGACCCAAACCAGCTGGTTTCTCACCCCAAAACCACATGTGTGTGACTGCCCCAAACAAAATCCCCCTGAGATTCCTGTTGCTACGGTTATATAAAGTATTGTTTGACTGGTAAAATTATTTAAAAACCAAAGAAACTGGTAGTAAAGTAGGACAACCAGCAGTGTCAAGAAAATACCATCCAGAGCAGGGCCTGGTTCTGTGGCCCTATGAAAAGATTAGGAAAAGAGCTTTGGGGTGGGTGCTGCCTGGAAAGGAAGTTGAACTATGACCCAAGACTTCTTGTTGTTGCTTTATTGTGTTGTTTGTTCTTATCATATTTAGGGAACTAGAACTTTGTGAATAACCAGGAATGTGTTCATGAATCACTTCTTACTGCGTCAGGTTAAAAAGAAAAAGGCTTAGGTTTGGTTACGAGGCAGAAGTTTTTTGGGGCAAACTTTCTGATTAATGGGAAGTGCAGAAAAGTGGGGAGGGAGGTGTAAACAACAGAGATTTGGTGTACCAAGACCTTGACTCTCACCACTCCTTTGTCCCCAGGAAGGTGATTCTATCTAGCAGCTGTTACCTGGTGTGTCTAATGCCTCTTGGAAATGATGATGTAATTTGGAAGTACAAACTAGCTGAGGATCTTTGCAATATTGGAAATAAATAATCAATTAAAGAAAAAAAGGGAAAGAGGAGTAGAAAGAAAAAGGATTTTTTTTGCTAATTTTATACAATTTCTATATAAGAAAAAGAGATCTTCGTACAAATGTGTACTAATAAAATAGCAGTAAGTCTGGTCTGTCTGGTATCACATGGCAGAGCTGTGCATACCTTACTCCAACCCCAAAAACTCAAGGACTGACTTAGTTTCAGTTATTTTGTTCACAGCATCAGGGCACCCCAAATATCTCTGCAATTTCTTTTAGGAGAAACTGAAAGGTTTTATATTGGTCTTTTTTCACTCATTTTGATGACAAGCTACCTTTTACTGAACTTGGCAGCTGAAACACAGTGACTCTTATTTAAGAAACATTGTGAGCTGTGTTTGTGTCCTGTTATTAATTTCTCTGTAACAGTAAGCTGAATTTCAGTTCAACATCTCCCCTCTGTGTCTTGCATAAACTTCTGTTTGCACTTACTCACAAAGTTCCTCTTTTAAGGCAAGAGGACTCATTCCTGAATAATTCAAAAGTGGGGAGTGTAAGAAGTGCTTGGATTAATCTGTAGAGGATTTTGTGTGTTGACAATTTCACCTATAACTAACAGTCTCTTTCACCCACTCTGCTTAAAAGGTCTTGGCTCTTTTTTATTCTTTGCATTGACCTTGGGCTGGCAGAGAAAAGACCAGACTGCAGCTGAGAGCTCTGACCACAGGGCAGCCTAGGCCAGGACTAAGGCAAACAAAATGGAGAAGCTCTGGTATTCACAAAAAGCAGCAACAGAAGAGTGGAAGAGAATACTTTTTTTGGTGGTACAACGCAATACAGTGAAACTTCTCACCCTGACACAGAAGGTAAACTCCCAAGTCAGGCAGGTCCACATTAATTTTTCAAGGATGGCTCTTGTGAGGCCTGTGGAAAATATATGAATTCTCTAGATCATTCTGTGGGGTTTGGGGTGAGCTGAAAGTTTCTTTTTTTATGAGCTAAGAGCAATAGACTGAGATGAAACTCCTCCTTAGATCTTCCCACAGACCAAGTTGCAGTTCACAGCTGTGGCTGCATTAACACAGAGAACGGTGCAATGAGGTCTGCAGAGAAAACCTGTTTATGGGAAAGATCTCTGGTCTTTATCTATTTTGGCATTTTAAAAGGGACCATTTCTAGCTGGTACCATGGATCGAATTTTTCTTATTAATTGAAATCTCAAAATTGTGCATGTTCTCTTTTGCTTTGTTCTTAATAGTGATTGGGTTTCCTGCTCAGACTGTTTCATCCTCCAAGCTGAAGTGTGCAGTAAGTTGGGCAGGTGGGAGGCTTAAGATTAGGAGTTTGTGTTAGAAGTGAAATACCAATGCAATTCAGTTTTACAAGGGCTGGATCTACATCAGTCCCTTGGTGCAAATCAGTATTTTCAAATCCTGCAGCATTGGAAAGCCTCCATTGTAGCAGAAACCATGTCATTAAAAAGTAGTTTTGTAGACAGAGGTGGTAGAATTCTTCTTGAATAGGAATAAATAAATGAAAGATTGAGTGGAAAGTGCATGTGGCTGCTTTCAACTCACTGCAGAGTAGCCATGCAAAGAATCACCATGAGCAGTAAGACAAGCTTTAAAAATGCCCAAAAAGAAACAATTTTCCCCTAAGAGAACTACATTAGCATTGTGTTTTGTTAATTTTCTTTCTTAAGATCAGTTTGAAGTGAGGAACAAAAAAACTTGGAGATTAAATGTTTATTCTGCAGCCTAAGTGCAAACTGTTTGAAGTAGAGGATAATTTTAGCATAGTCTGAAATAAGCATCTGCTGTCTCAAGACATTGGTATCAGATGAGAACTGAAAATCAATTTCAGTTCTCATTTAGTGTCTTTTGCCTTGTGTCAGTTTTTAGGTCAGATGTAGGATCACTCATTTACGGCTTACAAAATCTGATGGTCACCCAACTGAATTTTTAACTCTATAGGTCCTTTTGCTTGTTTAGTAAACAAGCAAAAAAACAGTGTCTTTTTCTCTTTTTTTTTTGGTCTTCTTATAAAGTTTTTTTTCTTCTGTTTCTTTAATATTTTTGGTTGTTCACATACATGTTTTCTTTTGCACTGCTTTCTCATTTCTGCCTTACATCTTCTGTTTTATTGAATTTTGGAGGTTTTCATGAAAACAGCTTTTAAGAATTTATTCATTTCTTCTTGTTTAAATATCAATATCTGGCCTAACTTTCCTAAATACTATTTTCTCCTTACAATGCAATACAGAAAAAAAAATACTGTAAGTTAGAAACTTTTAAAGTATTGTTCTTTTTCCGCTTTTTTGCAGAATGCTTTTGTGTTGAATTATGCTTGAAATCTGCTCTTGTGTATCAGTATAATACACATTAATATTTCAGAGACTGAATTTTCACTAATTATTATATGAATATGTAATGGAAATTCTGTCTATCAACTAAATTTTTATTGCTGGTGTTAATTGTCATAGTTTAAAATATAACACATTCTTAGGCTTTAGACAGGGATTCTTTTTACATTTTTGATGTCATTTTGTTGATATACATTTTATACACTGAATTTGCATAACTAAGAGTATCTTTATGGTACAGAAGAGAAGCTGTTAGTATGGATCTGTTTTATTAATTTATTCTCAAGGAAAAAAACAGAGTAGCTGAATATGTAAATGAGCAGCTTGTGATGCTATAACTTGTCAAATAACCACTGATGCAGTATAGCTGAGCAAACTGTTTCAGTGTGTGCATATACAGTAGGTATTTCTCTCCAAATTAATATTTGCATTTGAAATATGAGTGTAGTGCAAATACATGAGAAGTATATAACAATTAATAAACTTTTGTGCTTGATGTTTACATATTATGTGCTTTGTATTTTAATTCTGAGTGTTATCTGCTTCTTTAATAATTTTAAATTAGCCTTCCAAATATATTGATTTAAAGGGATTTATTACTTAATTATTAGGATTTGATAGGCATTTATGTCCTTGAATATGGTTGGGTTTGGTCAGTAGTTAGTTGGCCCTTCTTGAAGTTGCCATTTTGATTTCAGTGTCTTTATTGATTTAATGTAGCAAATTGTTACCTTTCCTACATTAATAAAAAGCTGGCATGTTCTTCAAGTTTTTAATGTCCCCTCAGGGATTTCTGTCCTTGATGACTTTCTTCTTCAACCAAAAGGACTTTGGATCCATCCTTTGACTTTGGATGGTTCCACAGACCAAAAAAAAATAACTTCTCAGACTTTTAAAAAGCTCTTTCTCATTCCTTGCCTTCTTTTGTTCTCCCATTTGTGAATCATTGCCAGCTTACTGTAACGCAGTTGGAATAAGATGAAAAAAAGTCTATTTTGCACTTTCTTCTTTGACTGCTTGGCAATTTAAGTGTAGTATTAGGAATTGCTAGAAAGTAATACCTTGATACATTAGAAATTACTAGACACTTCAGTATTCATATCATAAATAGAAGCATGCTCACACTAATAATTTCTCTGTGTAGGCTATCCATGTTCTTCCACTGTTAAAATCATGACTTGTTGAGGGTTTTGTAGTTCTTTTTCCAGTGTAGTGATAAATGTCACTGTTCTAGAAAAGATATAAGAATACTCTACTATATCATGAGGTTCATAGTATTTTGGAGGAGTTCAGTGTTATAACAGTGGTTCTGTGCTCTCAGAGAGTGGAGTGAGGGTTTTGGAGCAGTGTTGCTGCAAAACAAACGTAGCTCTATTCCCAAAATGCACTTTTGGTCATTTTATAACAAATTAAGACCTTCAGAATTCAAAGGCCAATCCTCAGAAATAGGATGTAGTTCCCACAAAACTGTTGTTGTTCTCTGGATCTAATGTCCTGCCCTCCTTGTAGAGATGTTCCCAGAGCTTGAGGGTGGGAGAGGGAGGAGGAGAGGATGAGCTGTTCTCAGCAGCCCTTTGCTCTTAGATTTCTGTTTTGGATCCTAGCTGGGAGTCAATGTCACTTTACAGCTGCATTTACCTCCCTGTCACCCTGCTCCCCTCTTCCTCCCCTCGTGCTGCTTTGAAGGCAGCCCCTGGGGTCAGTGCCAGCCTGGCTTGTGCAGGAGCAGAGCCACTGCTCAGAGGGAGCCTGGGAAGCAGTGCAGAAGCAGGAGCCAGGCAGACCTGTCAATGGCTTTTTTTTTTCCCCTCCCTGAGTGTTAATTGTGGTCACAAGAGTTAAGTGTTGCTGGAAAATTAACATCTTGGTATTATGTATTTATTTTCCACCATGTAGCTTCAATGTCAAGTTTACCCAGCAGACAAGTCAAAACAAGATCATTTTTTTTTCCTGACTGCTGCTATGGCAAGTCTCAGCCTGGGATCTCAGAAAATCACAGTGTTCCTTCTAGTTAGCAGCTAATAGGAAACAATAAAGATTTAAGGTTCAGAATTTAATTGGCACTGGTGCTGATGCAGGAAGAACAAACTGCACATGATTTACTCTTCTGAAGCTTTATTGATTCTTTTTTGAAAGGAAAGCTCTGATGAAAGTAAAAAGAGGCATTTAATTTGCAAGTATTTCTACACAGTTTTTATTCTGAAATGTGCATTTTTATCCTCCTCTATCACTGCTTGGTAAAGATGCCTTAAGATCTTCTGGATCAGAGACAAATGCTGAAAAACAAAAGCATAAGGCTGTAATTTCTACTGTTCATCTTGTTCGTTTGGATGGCACTGCAGCTTTCTTACAGGTTAATTTTACATCTTTCCCAAATTCTCATATGCAGTTGGGAGCATTTTTAAGGTAATGTGACATTGGCATATCCTCAAAATCTCCATCCCAGATTCTACTCTTTTAGTGATCTATTTCCAAGTACCAGATCTGGAATATCAATCTCAAAGAGGTGATGATAAAAACAGAAGCTTCCTGGTTTTCTGACATTGCCTGTATACCAAAATCTAGAAACAGGATTTTTTTTTCATTACTTACATAACTGAACTTTGAATTTCAGCAAGTAACTGAGGGTTTTTCTTCAGGCATGGATTGATTCCATGCTTGCAGAGTCTGCAGCAAGGTCAGAATGTGTGGCAGAGCTAACTGCAGATGTCTTTGAATGACTTTGTGCTTCCACAGCTTCCTTGCAAATCATGGTAGAGTCCTTGGGTTATCATCACTGCCAAAGCCACCATAGTTGAACTTCCATTTAATTGCTGATCTCCCAGTCCATGCTTTCAAACAGTTTTGAAAATTTTGGAAAGGAGTGACTTATTTCCCTTCCAATCTCATCTCTCCATTTTCTCCATAGCTTTGGTGACAGATTACAGCCATTTCTCTTGCTCTGGAATTACAATTTAAAATGCCTGTCATTGTGACACCATGACCAGCAGTTCTTAGCTTTTTGTTGGGTTTCTGCCATCCTGGCCATGTGTTTTCCTGCTGCCTTACAGGGATTCATTTTTATAAGACATTTGCAGGAAAACCTTTCCTGGGACTTCTCATCCATTGGGCTTTAATAATGGCCTCGTATTTTAAGGGAAGCGGATTTTACAGAAACTATTTGAAATATCCAAAATCAATACAAGTTTATAATACATATCTTTAAAAGACTGTCCAAAAGCCTTTATTTTTGCATTCATGTGGAGAGTTTTAATGTTACTGAGCTGGTTTTGCTGCTGGAGGAGGTCATTCTGTGCCAGATTCCTGTCTGGGTACATTGTAACTCAACTTCTTTGGTTCTTATTGAGTCAGGACTGCTGTTCTTGCACGTGTTACTTAAAAACAAGTCTGCAACATAAATTCACCAAATTTATTGTTATCAATCATGTCTTCCTTGTGACTGGATATATCCATAGCTTTCTGACCCTTTTCTGATGGTTGGTGGGTAAGTGAGAGCTCACTGACAGGATCACAAGCTCTCTATGAAGTGTTTTTCAGCTGCTATTGGTAATTGATAGTATGTGTGCTTAACACATACCTCACATACCACAGTGCCATGGTGGTGATCACACTTTAATAAGTGATCAGACTCCTGACTTCTCTCTTAGAAAGCATTTGGACTGTCAGGAAAGGCCCATTCCCTTCTAATACATGTGTGTGAGTGCTCAAGTGTCCCATTGATTTGGAAAATTTCTAGGGAGTGACCTGGCAGGATATCTTCAAAACTGTCCAGGTTGTGCCTACTCAAGGTTGATCTGTCTCCACACACACCAAAAAAAGTATTAATGAATCTATTCTAGTCCTTAAGTCTCTTTAGCCTGCCTGTTATATAGATTGATCTGTTGGATGTGCCTCTAATTAATTTTCTTCTAAGTATTCTCATGTAGGTCACGAAAGAAGTGATTATGATTTCACTGTCCTGTTTGAAACACTTTAGGTCCAGGGCATACTCTTTGTGCAGGTGAGTGACCAGTGAAATCTCAGTCCTTTCTTCAAGTTTCCAGCTTGTTATTGCTGGACTTTAACAGATTTGTCTTCCCCATCTCAAATCTGTGGTCCCGTTGATAAATGTGGAGATTTCAGGGCTAGAGGATGCTTGCTTGTCTACAGTAAAGGATGTTCATCCTAATAGGGAGAAGTAGTCCTGGAAACTCCAGGATACAGCTGAATGACCTGTTTTTTGGTAGAAATCTAGGTCCTTGTCTGTTGTGGAAACTTATTTCCAAGGTGTATTGGATTGTTGTCTGGAATTAGTGCAGAGCTCTCAGACATCACTTAGTTACCCAATAAATCTGTCATCTCACCCTGTTAGCCATTAGTAGAAACAAGGACATTTGCTGCTTCAAGCAGCACCTCCCTGGTGCTGATAAATAACTGTCCTTGCTGGTCTGCTTCCTTTGTCATTGTTGCAGTGAGACAAAAGAATATCTTGGACTATGTGAAAGATAAAGACTCGGTGTAACTCTCTTGTTGCTATAACAGAACAATAAAAAGACCATGTGGGAGCAATTCATTACTCTTTTCCTTTCAAGCACTTAAAAGAAAGAGCTGAAAATATTTCTTTGGGAGATACTAAAATACCTCATTAGTTCTGTCTTTTTATTGGCTATGGAGGTGACAATTCTGTAACAGGAATGAACGTGAAGATGAATTTTGCTTTGATTTATAGGAATGTGTTAATTTGAGCTGAATAGATCGTTTCAGATCTCAGTATTTGTTATCTGTGAATCATGTTTTGTAATACATAGTTTCTTGTTTTATTTTAGATAAAGGAATTCTGATGAAGACTATGTTAATTCTCTGCACTATTGGAGGTGTTTTGGGGAAAATGAGTTGCTGAGATTCACTAATCTGTAATTTAAGGGTTTTTTTTTCATTAAATGGAATAGTGTTCACTGCTTATTTAATAGATATAGAACTGCATGTCAAGCTGAAACTGAAAGTGTGGAGAAAATAATATGTATGTTTAATTAATTAAGTTAACCTTTATTCAAATCTTTCCATTTCAATGAGATGACAAGTTTGCACAATAGAATAGTGAAAATGGTCAGAACAGCTTTATATTAGCCCATTATCTGAAGTGATCATTAAGTTTTCTGTTGTTCTGCAGCAGATGAATGGTGAGCTTTGTAAAGACTGGAATCTGCAGAAGAGGTAACTCTTGCAGTGTTTTGGTCAAACACTAATGAAATTGCATTTAGTTGTATATTCAAGAAATACTGACTCCTCCATCAGGGAACAGCTTTGTGTGTTTCTGGGTCACTCAGACCAGACTATTCATGAAGGTGGCTGCTGTTGAAGGTACAGCCAATAAACTCATTGCATTGAGAGGGACTCAGCTGTACACTCCTCTTAGAGGAACAAGATAGTGTAGTTTTCTTTTAATATTTTGGAGTTCTAAAGGAAAATGTGATTTCAGTATTGTAGACTTCAATATTGTAAACTATTTATGTTTTTAATTTAGGCAGTTCAGGTCTGGAAGCCAGTCCAGTTCAGGAAAAATGCCTGAACCAGAGGTTGCAGGACTGGGGCCTTAGCAGCACTTCTTTTCTTAATAAGTCTTGCTGTTTGTAAAGAAAGGTTCCTCACTTGAGAGGCTTCCAGATAATTTTTGTCTTCAAATTGATCTACAGAGTTCATAGTTACTGTTTATTTTCACTCTCCAGTGACACTTTCCCTTCATCTTCCCATGTCTGCACCTGTGTAGGACTTAGACTTCAGGTTTTCTGGTGTTGCTCTTGGCTTAGTGTGTTTATTTTAACTGTTCCTAATATTTTTCTGTTATCTGATAACCTGACAATTTGAACCTTACTAATTTGCTTTTCCCATCAGCTTCTTGTGTTCTACAAGTACTTATGACTCATGTATACTTGTTCAAGTACTGACTTGTTTGGGGAAAAGACTTAAAGAAAGAAGAGCCAGAGAGAATGCACATTGGGCTATTTGGCCAGGTTGCAGCTGCTTTTTTCAACTTTATTCAATTTTTTTGAGGAAATGTGGTTTTAAGTTTTTAAATACATTAAAAGTAATATTACTCATGAAACCAAAACAAATTTGTATGGCTTCTTGTGATAGACATAAAAATCTGTATTTGGATTGTACCTTTGCCTGACTCATTTTGTTAACTCAATGGAATTTCATCTCTGCTTCACTCACAGTCTTAGTGTCTTTAAATTTTTATAATTGTGGTGCAGATCAATGTTCACCTTATTGTGGAAGAGGAAGGCAGGGCTATAGTTGGCAAATACTATAGAAGGCAACAATAAAGATTCTTGTCCCTCCTTCAGAAAGCTCATGATGTTTTCACCTGTACTGCCATTACTGTTACACTGAAACCTGTCAGTTAAAAGAGAGAGGTAGAGGTCTTAATATTTTTCTATGTTTTTAGTTCCTATGTTAAAAAACAAAAGCAAGTCTAATACCTGATATTTGGTCATCTTGTTTTGTTTTTTAAAAATTTGTTTATTAGAAACCTGTTTCATATTGACTTTGAATGCAAATGAATATCTAGCTTTTCTACAATGTAACAAGAAACTTTTGAAAGCTTTAAAATTGTTTCCAATGAAATTGTGTTTAGGACCCAAGTTCAGAGAAGCAGTGCTTTAAAAAAAATATACTTTCTTTTTTTCTACATCATATAGAGGAAAATAGATCATTTTTAGACATGTTAAATATGTTCTACATGAAAGATTTTCCTCTATCTTATTAAGTAAAGGAGAGGATTTTTTGGGTGGAAGATTCCATAGTTAAAGATGTAAACCAGCAATTTCTTGCTTCTATAGCACAACATAGTTCAGAGCTGAGATTAGAGAAACCCTGTAGAGTGGCTAATACTTGAGGGCATCCCCAGCTAGAAAAGTATGTGAATTTAGGCATGGGAGGAAGGAAGGATCTGCTTTAAATTTAGTGTAGGGTCACTGAGTCTTAATGATAGATTAAACAAGGGAGGTGGAATAATGAATAGGGGTATGCAATGTGTAGCACTAATACCAGAAGTCCATGGTTTTCACTGGTTATTTAATGTCTTTTCCCATATGTTTCTGAATAGAGCAGGTTATGGCAGGGATGAGCTAAGGAATAGCTTTGTTAGTGAATTGCTAAATAGACTGAATTCTCTTTCTAAAAATGTATATGTATATAGGAGAGCTGCTTGTTAATAGCATAATCTGCACCTTACATGGATATACCTTCAATGTAGCAATATTAATAACTGTATTTGTAATTGATGTGTGTATGTTAATATTCTTAAAACCCACTGTGAAGGTTTGTCTGCAATTCTCTTCCACTGTTAAAGCAGAAATCAATTTCAAATTACTTCTGAATATTGTCATATGATACAAAAACCTCTAAAGAAGTTTTGATTTGGTAGACACAATGATGAAATGGAGGAAATACCCAGAAATGTTTTTGTTAGTGAAAATTTGACTGACATCTCAATGAACATTGTTTTATAGTTTAACTTGAATTCAGAATAACACAAATAGAATATCTATTCAAATACAACCACAGCAATGGTGGTTAAATGTATTTTGGAATGTATTAAACTCATAGTTAGAGTGACTGGGAAAAGATGCCACAGTTTACTTTAGAGCTGAGTTCCTGCAGAGCTTTTACATAAAAATCTGTCAAATACCTGATACCAATAACTGAAATGAATCAAGCAAGTCAGCACTTGAGTTACTGATGGGTTTCTGGATGATCCATCTTCTCTTTTTATGGTGGTAATACCAGAGAGTCTTCAGAGAAAATGCACCTTGGACTTAATTTTTGCTTTGGGAAACGATTGTAATGCACAAGATCTTTTATATCTGTGGCTCATCTTCCTTTTTAGATGCACCTTGTGTGCTGGCCCTAGGAATAAAAGGGCTGCAAAGTGAATCTGCCCATCTCTCCTTACTAAGCAGCAGGTTTGCTGTGACCTTTAAGTGTAAAAGTGGAGGGAAGAGAGAAGTAAAACACTGAAGTTAAGGGTGTTAGAGAATTTCTATATGTAAAATACTTCCCAACTCTCTGCATGACTGTGGTACTTTGCTTGTCAAAGTTGAAAGATTGAGCTATTTTTCATATAATGTATAAATTTGTAAATACTTTATAATTATTGACCATTTACAAAAATTTGGAATAGATTTTATGTTGCATCTAGGAGCAAGAAAAGATGGCCTCTCCCAAAAGTTTATTTTATCAACTGTCTAGAGAACAAGTAAAAACAAATGAGAAAATACTGATTTTGTGATGTTCTCTTTCTTTCATCAAAATGGGTAGGCTTACCACTTAAAATAAGGATTGCTCTGAAGCAAATGTGGTTTATGCATTTTTTAAGACTGAAACTGAATCAGTTTCTATTTTGAGACGTAGCTGGGTAGGAGTGGAGTAAGATACTGTTAGTCAGTGAAAGGTGTTCTGGAGGGTATTTCTTGGAGTCATAATCTGAGATTTGGGGGAAGTGGTAGGATTCCTTCTCTCATTGAACCAAAGCAAAAAGAAACTTCTAAGTGGCAGTTTTTTGGTTGAGTTTTGTTTTTTTGCCCCTTTCCCCTATATGTATCTAAATGGTGTTCTTTGCTATGATTAAACAGTAAGAATTGGACCTTTAACTTCCATTCTTCTCCTTACTAGTTCCAAAAACGAACATTTGTTCTGTCATTCATTGGTTTGAGTGATTACTTTTGAATCCCCTGAATATTCCCAAGTAGAGAAGTGACCAAAGACCTGTTTATGTATTTATTACACTTGGGCTGTTGCAGACCAGTTACTTTGTAAATAAAGATCAGGATGTTTGACTAGAAATATATCTGAATAAATTTTTCTTTTGTTCTGAACAGGACTACTGTGAAAATGTAACAGATCTTCTTTCCACTGCAAGAGTCACATTGACTCTCTCTTTTATTTCCAGTGATGATTCAGACCCTAGAAATAATCTTTAATGTCCTTATGAGTGGGAGCCTGACTCTATCCCGGAGAGTCACTGTGCTACTACTGAGTATATGCACAAGTGATGTGGCCAAGGTGAGACCAAGCCCACCAGGCATGGAGATTTTGTCTTATTTCCCAGCTTTAGTTCATATTTTACCATTACCCAGTAGTGTTAGTATCTTCTGGTAAGTCTGAGAGATGTCAGGATGGACAGAATGTGTATTTAATAGTTGAAGTTGTGTTTTCATACCAATTTTGAATAGCCTGGATCAAAGTTAGTGCTCTTGGCACACACTTCATGATCGGTAAGTGTCAAGATATTTGGCAATCCTTGGACATTTCAGGACATAAAATCAACTGGAATTGGGACCTTGGGGGTGAAAATATTAGAAACTGTATTTACCCTTCATATTGCAACTGAATGTTTTGCCAAAGGAGGAGCTGCCTGTTGATGGTGATCTGGTAATGGATGCCTGAGGAGCAGTTGCCTGTTGTCTTTCATACTGTGCATAGAGGTCAGTTAAAAGTTGGGTCATTTAGGAAGCTAATAAGTGGTATTTTCTCAAGTGACCATTCCTACTGAATGGAAAAACAAGCTAGGACTTCAAAATGTGTCTTTTCTATGTCAGTGCATGTCAAACAATCAAACAAGCAAACAAACTTCAGGTATTATCAGCAGTTTTATTTTGTTAGTAGAAGTGCTTGAGGCGTTTTCAAATAAATTTGTAAAATTGTTTTGGCAGTAAGTCTTTGTTGTTTGATCTCTTTTAACCCTAATCACATCTTCCTTTCAATCTCTAATGTCACAGCTAGCTCACACTCTTAATTCTTTCATACCCCATTTCAAACTCATGCTTGTGTGCTGCTAAAATGATTTTTTTTTAAATACTCATGTCTCTTGCCCCAACTTCTTAAGAATGTGTTTTCTCTTCTCCTTCTATAGGAATTTGTTTCTTCTCTTAACCTTCTATTAAAAAAATCAAAGGGTCATGCAGTTTAAAGTTCAGAGGGGATTATCACAATTAGGTCTCCTAGGCACTACAAGCAATGAATAATAATAATTATGTGAGCAGAACCTTTGCACAGTGCAGGCCATATAGCAGCACCCTGCAACTTCAGCATCAAGTTCAGAAGATTGTATCTTGCATTTAGCAATAATGCTGCTCTAGAAGGATAGCTGAATTTAGAGATTTAAAAGTGGAGATCAACAAAGGGGTTTCTTTATTTTACAGAATTAAAACATGCATGTATGCTGTCAGAAAACTGAAGCATTGAGAACTAAACCCACATTTTAAAGACAGCAAGACAGCTGTATATAGAATTTTAATATAGTGTATAATGTAACATTGTAATGTACTTAACATTTGCCACGTTAACATCAACCCATGAAAAGGCTGATCCAAAGCAGTGGCAAAAAGTAGCATCTGGTAGCTTGAGGAGAGCTCAGATTAGTTCTCAAAATTGTCTGTACAGGAAGCTGAGGTTGGAAAAATATCTTGCTAAGTATTTGAAGGAGCATCTCGTGCTTGGGGCACCCATCTTTTCAGATTATGTTGTAGGTATGTATATATATATGTGTGTGTGTATATATATACACACATATATGTATGTATTGCCTGAGGCAATCAGAAGTTCAAACATCAGAAGATTCAGTCAAGTTTAGTTGTAGCCTTGCTTTAATTTTCTGGTTCAAAATTTGCAGGTTTTAACCAAAATTATGCTAGTATTACCTAATGAGCCATTTTATTGTAAGTTGTAATGGTGAGATACACACTTGGCACAGATCCATTCAAAAAGATCAAATTACATCCAAGAAGGGTTGGTTTAAAAGAGGTTTAAAATATGAGCTCAAATTAATGAAATAGGGGATAATGAAGTATGAATAATTGTGAAATCTATGAAAATAATTTATTCACAATATTATTTCTGTTGCTGAAAGGAAACTGCCAAACACTTCTTTGCAAAAACTTCTGTAGTATAATGAATCTTTAGTGTTATTACACTTAAAGAATTTTTAAATAACTTGATCTTTCCCAAACTGGATGAACTTCTGATAACTTCTGGTTGACAAAAATTTCAAAAATTATTTGAATAAGGGTTCCAGCTCAGAAATACAGTTGCTCAGTGAGGCTGTGAAGTGAGTAGGTGTTGTCATGGAAGGTGTGTCACAGCTGTGGAGCAAGAGGACAGAGCACAGCCAGCTAGATAAGGAAAAAACAGTTTATTTTCTGAATTTAACACATTTAAAGTTTGCCAGTAGTATTTCACAGAAGCTATTTGGAGTAGCTGTAATCATCAAGAATTGATATAAATAAAATAGAATTAATTTGGGTTTTTTTGGATTAAGTTTGATGTCACATTATGATGAATGTAAATCTGGGGGAGTGAGGCTGTAAGTGCTTGGTTGTGGAGTAAAGAATCAAAGAATCCACATGCCTTTCTGGAAGTGGTGCTAGTGCCTCATATTTAGTGCCTTATTTTCCTAAATGAGATGTTTTTACTAAACTGCTTTGGTGGATCATCTTTCTGCTAAGGTTACTGCTTAAAGATTCTTTCTCCTGCAGGTTTTCCTCCCTCTCCCATTTTAAAATACTTTATAGCCAAGTAATACATTAACTTTGCATTAACTTACCTTTATCTGTCAAAGTAGTTACCAGTTTCTCCTTGTCTCATCTCTCAAACTGAACATAGTGTTTACATTAAGATACTCATTTAATCCCTAGATACATAAAGTTCTTACTCCACCTTTTCAACCATGAGAGGCAAAATTCATGCACTTCAAACTCTCTTCTAAATACTGGAATGAAAGAATTTGAAACATCAGAAAACACATTTGCTCCCTGTTTAATATTATATAATCTTCTTGGTTTGAACTCTTATCAGCAAAATGTCACCAAGAAATTGCACATCATTTTCCAGATCTGAGTTAATTGGAACAATTTCACCAAGCTTTTTAATGAAGACACTGGCCCAGTATTTATTGAGTGCTACAGTACAATGCAACTTATTTTTGACATAGTTTAAACTGGGTTTGTTTGGGTTCAAACACTGTTCCATACACTTTAAAGTTGGATGCATTAGTGGCATTTCTGTACATGAAATATGTTTAATTTCAGGAAAAGGGTACACAAGAACTTGGCATAAAATTTTCTATTGGTTTTATGTGTGTGTTGTAACTCACTGATGAATTCTGCTTTCTATGTGGCTGATGTGCAATGGACATTCAGGTTCTCTTAGGGCCCTTTGGGAAGGCCTGAAGTTGCATATTGCTTTTAATTTGAAAATGAAACAGTCCTGAGAGGGAAAAGAATCCTACTTTCATGAACTATGTATGTTTTGGTGCTTTTATTTGTTTCTGTTTTATTTGTCATAATAGAATAAGTAATGTGCTTTGGACACTGAATTAAAATAAATTATGTTAGAATAGAATGAATTTCTGTTCTGCATTAAACAAGAAACAAGGTTTCTAAGATTTAGCCTACTAAGTGGGAAAACTTAATAAATGCAGACCTGAATATTTTCAGAGATATTAAAAGCAAAAATAGTAATTTAAAGGAAGAGATATGGAATAAAAAATTAATTAGAAAATGTATTTTAATAAAACACACAGTGGAGTTCCTGTGCATTTTATAAAAGTGCTGAATCATGGCTGACTTTTGGCTGATAGGCTTGGGCAGGTGAGGTTTTCTTTTGCATTCAGTATAGATTTTAAATATTTACTTTGGAAGTGTATTTTTTTCCTTTAGATTACAAAAGAGTGAATNNAATGTAAATAGCACAGTGAGTCTTCCTTAGAGACTTTCAGTAGTATAAAATTTGTGAGAAGCAGATGCTGATATTTAAAAATAGCCCATCCTGACATCTTAATTCATTAGTTGGAAGCATTCTGTAATTTAAACTTCAGTCAGCTGCTAGAAGGAGAGGCAGGTTATAATTTGATGTCTTTAGAATTGCACTGTTATTTCTAAAGTAAAACACTTAAATTAAAATTTGATTATTTAAATAGCCTTTGGGTTTTTTATATTTTAGTATAGTTTATTGTATTATGTATTGGAAATATAAGAACACAAGCAAAATTGTGAGTGGAGCAGACTTTGAACCCTTCCCTTAAATGGGTCTTGGGTAAAGTAACCTGGGAGTTCTGGTTTGGGTGTTAGTGGTGGCTCACACAGTGCACTGCTTTAGTACCTGTGAATATATCCTACCTGTGGGTAGCTGGCTCAAAAATTACTTTTAAAGTTAAGGAATTCAGTTTCTCCTTTGGCTCGTAATATCCTCTTCCTGATAAAATGCAAAATCCTTTTTCTCTGCTATGAGAACATTTTAAATATGGATTTCTTGCTTTGGTTTGTCATTTTCTCTCCTGACTTCAGTTTGTGTTTTGTGTTTTTCTGTTACTGTGGACCAAATCTATTGCAACAGGTTGTGGCAGAGGTGCTGATTCAGAAATTCCTTCTCTCTAGTTTTACATCTCTGTATTTTTAATAATTCTCATTAGTCCACAGTAAACTGAAATCACCCTTTATCTANNNNTGCTCATAGCTGTTGATAACATCATTATCTTTTCAAATTCACCATATCACCTTTGATGCTTTTCCATGCTTAGAAACTTGGTTGATTCTGCCCCTGCTTCCCATCTATTCCTGCCAGATTCCCAATGCTCTTTTTTATCTTCTGGAATTTTGCCTGGCAGAGATGTTAAAGGCTTTAATCTATAATCTTTAAGCCTATCACTTCAGCTGGGTTTGCCTCCTTTCTTTCCATCTTTCTTCACCAAAATGCTCCTGCTTACTTTGGAGTTCTTGGCACTGCCCCATCCATGTAATTGCTGTCCCCTAAAAATTTTGGTTATTTATCTTGACTTCTTCTCTGTAACAATGTCAAAGTCAAGATTTCTGCTGTACCATCAGTGCCCCATGCAACCTTGGACTGTCTGCATCTGATCTCATTTCCCTGCATCCCCCAACTCACATTCCACATTCCTCACAGTCCTCTGACTTTATTGCTCCTTTTGTCTGCCTTTCATGCACTCATTTTTGCACTGTCTTTCATGCTGCTTATGTGCCTGGAACAGTCTTTAGCATCTCAGCCAATTTACAGCTTTGCATAAATTATATTTAATAATAAGACTAACAAAAGTTCATTATGTACATTATTTCACTTAACTTTGTACCTGCATAAGCTGAAAACAGCCTGAGGGAAACTACTGTTAAACTTTGTTGTGATTTGTTGTGATTCAAAGATACAGATTCAGGCATGACAGTTCTTCAATGATTCAGCATAAATTTTTTTTTTGATCATTTAGTAAGTGTTAGGTCTTTGTTTTTTGAGAGTAGGTTTCACATTTTTGTAATTCAGAGATGAGAAAATAGCTACTTATTCCTGCTGAGTGCAATCACCAGAAGGTTGTTGTCATCACAGTACCTGGTACAGACTTTTTGCCCTGTGGTACATTTTACTCCACTTTACTAATATGAATGTGGCAGGACTTTGAATGTTGGATTAGCTTCATATCTGCAAACAAAGTGTATATTTTGTGTTTAACTGTACTTTTAAAGCAACATGTTCATCTATTTAAAGAAACCAGTGAAAGATTGGATGGTAACATTCCACCTCTATCTGGGAAGTTTCCTGAGTGTGTTGGCTACTTTGACATACGGGTTTTCTTAAAATATTAGAAGTTGTTTAATATTTTAACTCCCTTCTAAAACTAATGAAAATGAGCTGAAGGTGAAACTTCACAGGGTTTTCCAGCATCAGTGTATAACTGCCAGGCCAGGCATTATGCAGGAATTGTACATTATTTTCCAAGTAAGACTGCATCTGAAATATATGGGCTATTTTTTTCTCTTTTTTTGTCTAAATGATTGTATTGATACTGTTTACAGCTGAGTAGTGAAACCAAATAGATGTGCCTTTGATTTGTTTTTAAATGATCTCTTATATTCTGGAGATGATAATCTGAAGGGTGCTGCCATAGTAATGTGCCAGTCACCATGGCATCTGAACATTATGAAAAGACATTCTGGGCTGCACAAAGACAATGCCACCAATTCGTATTTCAAACTGATCAAAAGTGCAGGACCAAAAAGTTTGCCAATAAATGTAGCGCAGTGGATGTCACTGCAATTTAGAGTTTGCTTTACACAATAAAGATTTCAGTCTTCCTCTCAGTGCCTAGTGAATTTATAAGTAAAATCCTTAACATAGACTTTGTCCATTTACTAGGCTAACTTTTTTCAGTTTCGTGAGGAGTGTGGCTGTAGATTTTTATTGGCCCAGTGAAGGAACAGTTCACAGTTCTGCTTTATATAAATCTTTAGAACTTTTTCCTCCTCATGGAGTATTTCACTTTAAATTGAAGAAAAGGGGTTTTCCCTACTCAGTTGGTAAATATCCTAATCTCTAAAACATTTTACGGTCTGCTTTCGTAAATTAGGTCAGTTAATGAAGAAAAGGGGTTTTCTATACTCAATTGGTAAATATTCTAATCTCTAAAATATTTTACAGTCTGCTTTCATAACAGTGTTCTAATTATCAAAGAAACCAAAAATCGAATCATTATTTGAAAGCAAGCTTATTTTATCTTAAATAATTGATTGTGGCTTGTTGTTTGAAAGAGGACTACTTTGGCATGAATTCCAAATCCAGTTATGATCTTAACTCAAGCAGTTTGTTTAATCAAACATTACTCTAATCAGTCTTACATGGTCCCCTACCCAGCCAGGCCTGCCTAGAACAACTGGTTTATTCTGCGACGAGTTGCTCAACAGATGTCATTGTGGTAGAATAATGCAGCAGAATACTTGTGCCTTGGCTAAAATTACTTCAACTTTGATCACTTTTGTCCAGCACATCAGTCTGGCATTGTGCTTTATACCAACATAACACTTTACCCCGAGCATGCCTTTCAAGCTTAGAATAGCAGAGGAATGTTATTGAATTCAGTGCAGTTACAGATGAGTTAATGAAAGAAGGGAAATACTGTTTTTTTCATAATGCCTTTCTGTTGTGCTTTGGAATTAAAAGGGAATTTGAGGAATGTGACTTCCGAGTTATTTATTTTTACTTCTGAAGGCTTTTTGCAAACAATATTATGTAGTCCTATTGATCTCATGTTTCTGTAAATAAGTTTCACTTGTTATTTAAAAACAGTGCACTTCAGAGTTTTTTGTTGTGAAAATAATACTATTTCTGATGTGTAGCTGGAAAGTAAACATTTCACAGAGACAGTTTATCCTGGTTTTTAATGCAAGAAAATGAATCCAGCAAGAACTGTGTCCTTGTGATCACACAGGTCAGGATTGTTACATTTTGGGTTGTTGTGGGGTCAGTAGGAAGCAACATTTCTTTACAAAGCCATCAAGGACACTATGAGGAAGCACTAAAATGAAGTCCACTTGAATTGCTAATAGATACTTCAGTATTCTGGGTCTTAAAGACTTGATGTTCTTGTTTCTATTTTTTTAGTTAAAATATAGTTGTAATTTTTTAAATAAATTGAAGTATAGTTCCCAGGTCAGTCTCCCTGCAAAAACTCCTGAACAAAACTAATACTAGCATAAATGTTATCATGTGTACATGTAATTTACCAGTTTTAGGGAAAAATTGAGAGATGTCTTAATGATTCTAAAACATTGACCTGTGCAGAATACTTATATTCAGAGAGCTGATAGTATTGAAATTATTATCTGCATAGCCTATGTATTAAATCTGTCCAGAAATCAGACAATGCTTCAGTTTTTCCTAAGGGGCACTTTATTAGCATGAAATAACTTCTAGTACTAAAAATAATGAGAAAAAACAACAATAATGGAAGGGAAGATCTGAAAATACAGTAAGAACACCTGTACTTTGTGTTGGATCTCAATATGCCCTGAATTTTCTCAGTTGTGGGTATTTGTTGAGAACCGCATGACTGTGCCATTAAGAATTTTTTGAAGAATGTGGCCCAAATCAACATTTGTGAGGAAAACTATGTGTGGAAATCCCTGCCATGTCCTCACCCTCCTTAGGATCTTTACAGTGATTAGAACAGTTGTTTCACTGCTCAATGTCTGCACATGTATTCTTCATCCATTTATTGCTGAGCAGAATTTAAAAGAAAGAATTCATGGAACGTTTGTCTCTAAAGATGATCCAGGGAAAAAGTTCTGGTGCTGTTTCATTATGCAAAAAATATTTTTCGATTAAAATCTACTGCCAGATGTTTCATATGCACCCTGTACTAAAAATAAAGGACAAATTTTAGAGGGAGCACATTTACTTTCCATATGTTTATGTCACTTTACCATGGAGTCAAACCTCAACTGTGCTTCAGTGCTGAAGATATGTCAAGTACTGATTAATAGGTAGGATCAAATGATATAAAATGTTTCTCTTACTGTATTATCTTCCTAAGAATGGTAGTGTAGAATCATCTTTCATTCATTTCTGGAATTTGAAACCTTTATCTAAATGGATAATGTTAGCATTTACCATTTTGGCAAATTTTGGCATTCTTTCTGATGGTTGCAAGCTATTTTCCTGTTCAGAAAAAGGTAACTCAGGGTAAGTGCACTAGACTGCAGGCAAGGTGCTAGCTCAAAGATCTTTTCCTGCTGACAGCTATAATATTATAAATTTAATTTTTTTCAGTTCATGGAAGTTTTAGTAATTCTCATAGCAGAAGTTAAAGCACAATTAATTGCTGTTTGTTTTCTGTTGACAAGTGAACAAGTGAAAATCTGAAGAAGGCATCAAAGGATAGTTTTTGGAGTAGCCTTGTAATTTGCTTTAAGTCAAATATTATCCATCTGCTTTAATATCTTTTGGTTTAATGGCTTCTTGTGTTTGTTAGTGTTGGACTGTGCAGCCCTCTCAGAGCTGAGACCAGGATGCAGAACTTGTGACTTTGATATTTTGCCTAGAGAATGGTCGTGCAAAATATTGTTTAAAAGTATCAAACCTTATTTTTATCTCTTTGAGAATGATTTTCTGGATGCAATATAGATTGTTGGGATCTGTCTAGACCTTTGAAAATGTGGGAGGACCTTGTATTCCCATGTAGCAGTTTTAGGAAAGGCAAACCAAAAATAAACCAGGTTGGATGGGGCTCAGAGCAACCTGGTCTAGTGGAAGGTGTCTCTGCCCGGGGCAGGGGGCTGGAATGAGAGGATTTTAAGATTCCTTCCAGCCCAGACCATTCTGGGATTCCTATGAAAAACCACCATGGCTTGCTGGAACATTACATTGTTCACAGTTAGGGTCCTGCTGGGCAATATTTACAATGTTTGTGCACTCTTTATGTTCAGGTGTAAGACATTATTCAGAATTTAAGATACCACTCTCTATCCTAAGTACCAAAATACATCTTTCTGTGATTTAAATAATTGTTTATCACAGAATCTCTGATAAAACTTGCCTGCTTTCCTATCTGTGGTAATGTTTTCATGAAAAGAGTTTTATAACTCTTGTATTTTGTAGTATTCTTTCTTTACTCAAAATTTTCTACTCTGTCTTCTTTTTTCCCTCCTTCCCTTCCTTCTGTTAACCATCATGTGAGATGACTAACAGTAACAACTTCTAATTCAATAGCATGATGAAAGAGTTGATGTAAAAATATGTTACTTAGCATTTTTTAATAAATATTTGAAATGTATTGTCTTAATTGAAAATGTGCTTATTAATTAATATTTTCAGGTTTAATATAATTTTTATTTTTGGATCCAATTTAAGAAACTTATGCAAAACTTGTTGTATTTCTTATTTGATAATATATTCACCCAATAGTTTCAGCTGAATATTAACTAGCAAAACAGGCAGCAGGATTATTGTTATTACATTCTGCTTTCCTTAACTTTTTCCATTACTTTGTAATACTTTTTACTTGGAAATTTTGTTTTATTATTTTTTTTGCACATTTAAAATGCTGAAGTAATAATGAACCATTTTGAATGGTCATTTTTAATCTTAATTTTTTTTTTCTTCAGCTCAGTTTCTACAGTTGCTTTTGGCTGTGTAAACTTGCTGACCACATCTGAACCCAAGAGCATTGGGAAAGACCCAGTTTTACAATAACCAGAAAAAATTAAAAGCTTGGTGCTGTGATGAAAACAATTCCATTTGGCTGCCTTTTTTGGAGCAAGTTCTGATTTATTTTTATTTTTTCCCAGGTGAAGCGGAATGTGTATGACCTGACCAGTATCCCTGTCCGTCACCAGCTGTGGGAAGGTTGGCCTTCTTCTGCCACAGATGACTCAGTGAGTTCCTTGGCTTCTCATCTCATTCCTTCCAAGGAAAGGCTGATTTTACATGGATTTCTGATTGGAATCACTCAATAGCATTTACTGTCTCTTATTCAGTACCTTAACATCACACACATTCAGAGTTTTGGCGTGAAAGATACAAATGCTCAAGGTTTGGGTGACTGCAGCTCAGGGAAATGGTTCCTGTGTGTCAGACTCAGTGCATGTTTCATGTTTTATTTCAGCCATTCTAGACTGGAGCAAGGCTGCACAACATTTTGGAAGTTGAAATCTATTGGGTGATTGAACTTCAGGAAAAAAGCCCTGATTTTTATGTGTGCTCAGAGTGCCCATCTAGATATTTTTCACAGTACATTAGCTCACCCAGCTCATGCTCAAGCCTCTGCCTGGCGTTCAGAGCGGGAGTTGTTCCTGCTGAAGTCAGCGAGGGGTCAGCACCAGTGACAGAATCCACTGGCTCAAAATTGCCCACAAATTCATGAAATTGTGAGACTTTTCTGCAGTATCCCATTAAATATTAGGCTTGCTTCCGTGCATGGTCATCCTTACAGCGTGCTTTACAGCATGTCTTTCAGTCTTGCTCAGGTAAGTTTCTTCTAGTATGTTCCCAGTGCCAGCTAGTGAGGTCTGCCTTTCTTTAGGAAAAAATCCAACCAATACACTAAAAAAATGCCTAAAAGGGTGAAATAATTATGTAGTTATGTTGTATGTAGATTTTGTGACCTAAGAAAAATGTAGAAAAATTAAGTTTTTTATTGAACCTGAATGTTCTGCAAAGTGAAAATGGACTTGGAGTTTGCTTTCTTACATATTGCCATTATCTGCCATGCATTACTTTCCTGTCCATTTCTGCTCTCTTCTTGTAAAGGGAGAATTGCTGTTTGAATATGACTGTTCCTTTTTTTGCTCTGGGAAAAGGATTTATGCCAATTAAAAAAAATCAAAAGGCAAAAGCTGTCTGAATTTACAGTGTACTTGTAAAATATATCTGTGGTGATGTTTGCAGAAATAGTATTTAAGTTTGAT
Organism: Peucedramus taeniatus; assembly: GCA_013400575.1. NCBI lineage: Eukaryota > Metazoa > Chordata > Aves > Passeriformes > Fringillidae > Peucedramus > Peucedramus taeniatus. The sequence continues at coordinate 26,006 of WBNO01024867.1, forward strand.
AAAGGTGGGTAAATCTCAGTCCATGTATTCAAGGGCATATCTGAGCTGATAGATGTAAGGTCTGAAATAACAGGATGGTGTCATGTGGTAATTACAGGCTTTGAAATGTGGATTCATTTTAGCATTTTATTAGTTTACATTAGCCCAAAAAAGAATTGGAAACTCAACGCTTCTAATCTGTTTTCCCACAGCTGTTAGGTTTTTATGTATTTTTCTCCCTCCTTTTCTTCTGAATAGGATACCTCACGTATGTAAAACTCATGAATCTGCTTTAAGTCTTTTTTTACAAGTGACATTGTTGCAGGTGAATTTTTCCCCTTTTCATCTTTAGTGAAATTGGTGAATGTTGAGTCATCTGCTCTGAAGCAGACGAGTCCTCAAAGCTCACTGCTCGAGTCTGGTGGCGCTGGAACTTGTCAGCTGTGTAAACAGATTTGAGTGTGTTGCCAACAAAAATACAATTAATTTCTGTCTAAAATTAGAGGCCATAGCTTACTATTTATAAAGATTTAATGATAGCAATAACTATCTATGCTCCTGTGATCTGAACTTTTTTTTTTCTGAGTTAGAAATATTCAGTAATAATTACTTAAGTAATTAGCGATCATCTCTTGAGTTCAGCAGCAGATTTTTAAGATCACTTTTTCCATCATGAGTTTTTAATTTGCTGTCTTGTAGGGTACCCCATTGCAATTAAGGAGTTAAAGAAAGACTTGATTAAAATACTTTTTCATTTGCATGTTATGCAGCATAAGAAATACTTTGTAATACCACAGGAGGTTTTTTCAGTGCAGTTCTCGTTAACCTTTGGCTTAGCAAACAGGACAACTAAATAGACTTGGCATAATTGGATTCCTGTATCATCTTGAGTCTCTTATGAACCTGCCAGACTACAGTCTTCTGACATTATCAGGAAATTTAGTGGAGTCAATAGTAATTTAAAACATTGTTGCTTCATCTCCCTTCAGAGTTAAGATATGTTCCCTGCTTGTACTACCTAATGGAATATGGGATACTGTATGAATTGTCAATAACTCTTTCAGATCTTTCTCACACTTTCACCAGGGAAATGGGTATCAAATCCTCCCCATGCAGGAGAATGTTTTTGTGCTGTGACAGTTTGACTGTGGGAAACAAGGCATACACAGGCCGTGCAAATCTCGTTTCACCATTCAGCAAGGAAAAGTTTTAGCTTTTATTGGGCCTGAATAACTCAGAGGCCACAAATTATATCTGTTCTGCTTATTAAAGTTCAAAGTAAATGTATGAGTTTTAACTCATTCCCTTTTTTTTAAAATGTGCTTACGTAAGTAAAACTTAAATATATTCAAAATATTAACTTACCTATTTTTGCGCATATAGCATCAAGTGATACACTGAAGTCTTGAAAATAATCCTAGAAAATTAAAAAAACATAATTTTAATTTAAATACATTCACATATGTTCTCAATTTTTATTTTGGATTTTGTAACAATCTTAACATTGTAGAGTTTGTAAGATGAGAGCCATGCCAGAATAATTTAGTAAAATTTCTGAAATTTATTCCATTTTTTGTTCTGCTCTATTGGCAGAAGTTCTAGACTTCCACTGGTAATTACCACTAGTGTCACATGGAATGAGCAATTTTCAAATATGTGTTCACTGTAAAAAAAAAAACCTCAGATCAGTTGTAGGTGATGTTTTAGTTACAGGTTTTACATGGAAGCATTGTGATTTTATTTGTATGTATGGGTGACTTTTTGGTTGTTAGTTTTACATGTGTATGTTAGAGGTAAAACTCTTTTCCCCCATGAGGTCACTGGGTATTGATTTATTTCAGTAGAATAAGTTGTTGTCTGTGATGTTTCAGTTTTTTGGTAGCATAGAACAACACCCAGTAGAGGAAGAAGGAGAGAGGTTGCTTCCTTACTGCTTTTTGTTCTTGGTATTTAAGCTACAGGGTTTTTTTCAATTGTTTCATTGTTTTAAGTAATTTCAGTGCAGCAGTGAGAAATCCTGCTTCTTTAAAGGTAACCACAGTGAGCTTGTCAAAATGGAATGTATTTCTGCATCAAAAAGGTGTAAAAGTTCTAGGGTGAGGTTTGAGGAGGGGAAAGGGGAGAGAGGCAAAGCCAGAAGATGAAGTGCCTGGTGTTGTAGCTATCCTGGCACACGGATCCCACCAAGGGGAATTCAACATCCGACCTCCCTCCCGCCTGCTGCCGGGACCGCTCTGTTCCCACAGCCCTGCGGTTGGTCGAGACCTTGGATCCTCATTTCACATCAAGTAACTCCACTGCTTCCTGCTGTAGGTGAGCCACTGGACACTTGCTTGGGCAGCAGTAGGTGCACACTGACAAGTTACTCACATGTGGTGCTGAACAGTCACTTTTCAGGCAGGACAAATGCGTTGCCACTGACACATGAAGGGTCTGCATCATCCCTTGGGAACACAGCCACCTTTATCCCCTGTGAACAGGACCACCTTCCCTTCTGTGGTGGCTGGAGCAGATGTGGTTGGCATTCCTTAGCTGAATGTAATAGAGAATTCTGGGCTATAAAAAAATCTCAAATGCTTATGGATGGTCTCTCAATCATTGCTGTTATATTTAGCTATTTCATTGTTAAATACTAAGCACAGCATCTGCACAAATAGAAATTAAGAATGCTGGTAAATAAGGTTCTCGTACAAAGTGATACCATTTATGACACTTTTTGGCTGATCTCCAGGTTTTTGAAGGGGTTGAGTATTAAGCATCTGAGTAATTAGTATTTGGGAGTATATATTTCTTTCCCTTTCCAGGTCTTAACAATTCTTAACAGAAAGTTCATTACCACATGCTGTCATTGTGATATGAAAACAAGTTGTGAGCTTTACATTCGCTGGCTGTTCAATTGTAATGGATGCCATGTCTGCATTTACTGCATCATTTGGAATCTTCCCTCTGGAACTGATTGAGTAAAGAATGAATAGTCCTGACAGAGCAAGTGCCTACTAGTGTAAAGTGTAAAATTTGCTATATTTTAATTAAAAAACATATCTCATTAGAAAATATTCTGCTTTTTTTCCGTGTAAGAATATCATAATTATAGTTGTCTGTAATGTTAATTACTTTGTGTGTTACTTTCGTTTTGTGATTCTCTTCAATCACTTGCAGTAGAAGAGTAGAGTGGATCTGGCAGGATCCTTTTATTTTAGATACACAGAAAAATACTTGAAGTCTGTTTCATTGTGTGGGTTCAGGAATATGGTAAAGTTTCAATTCAACATTTATACTCTAATCTCAATTTAGTAATGAAAAGTCCTGGAAGTTCATGGTAATCTATGAATCTATGAATCATGGAAATCTATTAATCTATTACTTCTCATTAAGAAATATAAAAATAACTGAGTAATTTAATAAACAGGTCCTAAATGTCTTTGTTTTAGATAACATTCTGACTTTGACTTATGGCTTGCTTGGATGCTTTTATGTGGATTAGAGGATGATGAATTATTATGTTCTTTCCCCAGAAAAACTGAGGAGGTTACTATGGGTCCTTCATCATTTTTTAAACCTTGCCCCCATTGACTATTTTCAATTTATAAAAGTTAAGATAAAGTGATTTGAACTAATTTCATGTATGTAAAAATTACCATGTCAGGGGTAATCAGTTCCATGTTAAGTTTTTCCTGTTTTGTCACACGAGAATTTATTTAGGATTGTCCAATTTTAAGAGACAAGATAACTCAATTGAAGTGACTTACACTTATCACATTGGATTTGGGCAGGGTTCATTTCCTCACTCTGTGGTAATGAGTCTTACAGAAGTGCCAAAAATTGTACTTGTATCATTATAGTAAAGCCCATTGTACATTATATTAAAAGCTTCAAATCAGTCTAGTAGTTATGATTTAAAAAAACACCCTGTAACAATAGCTTCAGGGCATGGATTCTCTGTTGATTCCATAAATACAGCACTGATGTTCTGCTGAGGCAGTCCTCCCATCTGGAAGTACAGAGCTTTTCTTGAGGAGAGCAAAATATAACCCTTTTATACTATCATGGAGGGCTTCAAGAAAATCCTCACAATCAATATACCAGGCATATCCAAACTCATGTTCTGGGCTCCTTTTCTGTCCAGACCAGTGCTTTCATTTACTATTCAGCATGTGTATCAAACACAGAGTGTAATTGAAAGGACTGAAGTTTGTTCCTTAGATGTTTACAACTTCTATATTGGTTTCAGCATATCCCAGATTTGCTCCTCTGTCAGCCAGTGATGATGCCTTTTGTCCTCCTGGGAAGATTTTGTAATTGTTACTGAAACTTTACTGCTCTTAGAGAATTCAGCCTCTGATGGTATCTGAGATTCCAGTTGGTTTTTGTAATGAGGAGTAACTGATCAATATAATCCTGCTCAAAAAGATCCAGCTATGTTTGGTTCACAGTTGTTTTTTGTTACCAGATCTTGGTCATAACCAAGTAGAGCAAGATAAGGATGTCTTTGTGTACCTTGGTTCAGACACAGACTTAATACTGATGTTGGATGAATTATTTGTTTAACTGAGGGAAGGCATCCAGGTAAGAAAGGAAGGAAAAAGAAGGTTGGTGCTGTTACATTCTTCCTATGTCCCCTGGATCTCCATGAAGTCACTTGCACATATATTACCAGGCAAAAATGTCCTGTCCATGGGGTATGCTTGTCATTCCAGTTTACAAGTGGCCTATTTTTGAGTGTGTGTGCTCTGTGGTTAATGGTCTATCCTAAAGAGTTCTGTCCAGTGCACTGTAATTCTTATATTTTTTAATTTTTTTTTGATGTGTCAATTAGTTGGGATACTTTTATTTCATAACTGAAGACTTCTAAATGTATGTTATATCCATTTTGATATGCAAAAGGTTTATGCCTACAAGGTGATTACTGGTTTTGTTGGTAGGTGATGGAAGCCTGCATGGGAATTATCCATAGAGATGCAATGAGCTTATGATCAGAGACTCAGTGTTCCCAGAGACTTTTTCTGTGACACTTCCAGTGCATTACTGAGTTATCCTGTGCAGCTTTTAAGCTTCTATAAGCAATTTTAGTTGAGCATTATCACATTGTATTTCCTGATCTCCATCACTAAGGATCCCCTTTTTGAAGTGGGCCCCGAGGAATCAGAGATGCTTTCTCATGCAATGCTAAGGACTGTTAGGGAAAGCTGTGCCATAAAATCCACACATCCTCCTGACTTTAACAGTTGCTGAGACCTGTTGCTTGTGGTTTTTACATTGCTTAGTGCAAATCAATAAGAATTTCACCCTTTGGCCAATTTCTGGGTACCTTGTTGCTCTCTGCTCTCCGCCAAGAGCTCCCTGGCTAAAAGGCTGCCTCGTCTAAATACATTAAATCAATAATCAAATCAATGTTGAGCCCTCTCCAGTCACTGCTTAATAACACTGCTTGCAGATGAAACCTGCAGTAGTGTTTCCATTTTTAATAAACCTGTACCTGATACAGTCGGTGAGAATTGTTGGTGTTGTCAGCAGGAGCATTCCTGTCTTCTGCCATGCATTTGTTGACAGTTGCCATCAGTACAGAACATCCTGCTTTTACACTTTTATTACTTTCAAGGTACAAATTTGAATGCTGTGGATTCAGATGTATAAAAGAGATAAAATTACAGACAGCTTTGAGTGGCAGTTACATATCAAACCTCGCGGGGGTTTGACAGACAACGAATATCGTTATTAGATGCTTTTTCCATAATTGCTGACATTTATCCAGTGTTTCACAGTATTTGCTAATGTATTAATGCAGTCAATCTTTGAGAGGCTGCACATGCCTTTTTAGCCCTGGCTTTTATGGGATTCTTAAATTCATAGACCCACAGATACTTATTCCCTGCTGGTTGCCGTAGTGACAGAGCTCAGAGATAAGCCAAGACAGAGCCCTTTTGTGATTGCTTTTCAGGTGACATTCAGCGGCAGCTTGAGTAGAGTGTCCTTTTATAGTTCCTGTAATTCAGAAAATGATAACAGCATTTTGCTGCTTAGAAGAGAGGGCTCTAGACTGCTCCCGGTGGGATTTCGGTTTGCTGTGCTACTTCATACCGACAGCAGCCTGATAAAGTTCTTATTATTGTGGAGATTTCAAAGTGCAGGGGATTGAATTAATTATGACAGGTTGTAAAATTTGAGACTGATGCTACAAATCAAACTTTAAAGCCCTAGTACATGTTCCCAGACACACAAGTCAAATCCAAACATTTTGAGCAACTGGCTATATTAATTATAGGAACCGGATTAATTAACTTGTAGTCTAGTTAGACAGCCCTGAAATGACAACCACGTCAATAGTTCAGTGTAAGTAAACATCAACTGGCCCTTTGTTGCTAGAAATAGCTAAAAAATATCATAAAAAATTGGGGAAGCATTTTGCCAAGTTTTGAAGGCTAAACATGGTTCTTTTGCAGTAGCTTCTTGTCTGTCAGGATCACCTTCCTGTGTCAGAAACTGCCTGGACATGCAATAGAAATTGTAGACTTATGTAGGACATATCTCAAATCTTTCCAAATGTAAGTGACTGGTTGCCTTCAGTTGTGTTAGAGAAAGAGAAAACATAGGGTTTTTTTAAGAGGATGAATAAGGAAGATTTAAGCTATGAAATTTTGCTATTAATACTTGTTCTTAAGTCTCCTGCTAAAATGGGAAATAAGATTTTATGAAATGCAAGTACTTAAAGGTTGCATTGGTACAGTATTTTGCAGTATAACTATTACATTTTGAAACATTGTGATGGTTGAATTTGGGCATTTTTTTCACCCAATGCTGTGAAATACTTTATTTGTAGCTGCCTTCTGATTTCTTTACAGTGACTTAATGGTTCAGTTCAAAGCAATCCTCATTACCATTGTCAAACATAGGGCACTGAGTCAGGAAATCACATTTCATAAAGGAGAGCTGTTCATGATTTAAGTCCTTGGGAGTAAGTTGAAGTTTTCTAGCTTATACAACAGAGATATTGCTTTCCACTGGAAAATGTTGTGATGGTTATTCTTGATGTTTTCCAATAATTTTTTTCTCCCCCCAACGGCTGCTAAAACCTTAGAAGTTTCTTGTCATTAAAAAAATGTGCACCAGGGATGCACTTTATGGGATCTGAGCTGGTCACCTCTGTGTGATAATGTGACACTGAAGAGATTCCTTGGATGTGCTTTCTTTGCCTTTTGGCATTTTCAAACTGAGTCTGGATTTCTGAAGTTCTCTTTAGATATTTCAGGTGACAGGAAGGCACAGAAAGATGATCATGTTATTTCCAGCTAACACTGAGATCTGAGACACCATTTCCCACTTGTCATGACTGTTTTCTTGGTGCTTGCTGAGAGATACTCCCTCTCTAGATATAAAGATATAAATGCAGACTATTCCATAACTTGTTTCTGATAGAGAACTAAGTAATGTGTTATCTAAATTCTCTTTCATAAACTCCAAAATCTGTTTTCCTGTGGAGCAAGGTTCAGTTTTTTACCAGTTCTTTTAATTTGCAATTGTCTTTTTTACTATTAATAAAATCCTGATATTTTACAATACATTTATTTATGGAATGGAGTACAATTTATTGTCTAAGGAATAGACTGACACTTCAAAGTTTGCATCTGTTTCATTTTTGATACCACATTATGTTGTGAGTTTCTGATGTTTAGTCCCATTACTTCTCATGAGGAATAACTTTAAGGAAAGTTTTACACTCTCCTCTGCCATTTGCAAAGTGTTTGCATTAATTCTTTGTGCATTCTAAAGTGTGACCTATCAGTTTCAAGTGCTGCTTCCCTCATAAGCTGTAAAGGGTAATTGTGTTCCTAAATACCTGTTATATTTAATCTCAAGAATGTCAATTTAAATCAGTTTGCAAAGTGCATTATGATATTTTACAATAAGGACTCAAAAAGTCAAATTCATTGCTGGTATAAGATGAGCACCATCATCTAAAATTGCATTGGTTTCTACCAGAATTCCACCCCATTGCAGTGCAATGTATTGTAATCAACCTTAGTTTTTAGGAAAATCTGGTAGCAAATTCTGAGGTTACTGTTAGCAATTAATTGGTTCAATACTAAGTTCTTTTGTCACTGTAATTTTAAAGCATAAGGAACAGAGTGATGCTATAGACATAATTATTTGTCATCTTTTACTGCTTTCTTCTTTAGCAAGCGATTGACAAATCTGCTTGATCTGCTGAGACGTTTTTAGCTGTTCTTGCTTTGAAACTCATAGACATGAAAGTTATTTTTATTAAAAATGTCATGTTCATAGAACTTGTTAAAGGGTGTAGAGTTTAAAATTAGTAAACAAGGACTGACTGAGACTGATGCTTTATATTTGCTGCTTCAGTGTTGCTTCCTATTCCTGTCCTATTGACAGAACCTGCAAATCAAAATGAGATAGAAATGACCACATGCATAGAGAAATATCTTCAGGGTAGATCAGGGCAGTCCAGATCTCTGAAGTACACCATGGTGCTGGGGGAGTGTATTGTATCCACAGCACCTCCACCTCTCCATCTACATGCACACAAACTGCATTGGAGCTTTTTGTGTCCCAGCAGAGACAGCAGCAGGAGCTGCTGTTCTTCCTTGAGTTTATACCAAAGTAGTGGTAATCTTCACTGGACAGGGTTTTACAGGGTCACCAGTGTTCTACTTTATTTGAAGCACCTACCTATGGACAGTTGCTGGCCCTCACAACCCCAGGACATCACCAGCAGCTGAAGTAGGCTCTTGTCTCCTGCACGTGTGTATTGTTTACTCTCTTCACTCCCCTTCTGCCCTTGATGCTCAGCTGGGCTTGTTTCCAAACCAATTACATGTTTTGCCATGTAGAAATAGCACCTTCTGTACATTGAGCTGTATCCCAGATTTCCTAGGAGAGTGCTTTTGCTATTGGTTTTAGAGATCCACTCCTGAGATAACTCCCACTTAAGAAGCTGCATTGAAAATATGCTAAAAAAATTACCTTTGCTGATCAATTACACCCAGCTGTGGTTTGACCTACAAATGTATTTTGGTAAGAAGATTTAATTCTCTGGGAGATCCTTTTGTACCTTCATCAAGCTCTGGATTGTCACAAAAGTGTCTCTGAAAGGTTGATGTGTTTCATGGAGCAGCTCTGCAGCCCATTTTTGCTGGAGCCGGCAGAGTTCCTCTTCAGGACTACTCACAAGGGGCATGGTTTGGCATAAGGCCAGAGGTGCTGAGATTCTTGGACTATTCCATGAAGAAACATAGAGAGATGCTTCAGATTGAGTTAACTGGAGTGGTCTTATTTAGGTGCTTTAACTTGTTCTACAGAAACCAAAATACTCATTTCAGTGCCAAGTTGTTATAGAAGGACTACATTTGCTTCATGCCCTGCTGAGAGATGCTGGCAGGAGCTGTTATCAAAGACTCCTTTTCCCCTTAGTCATTTAATAGTAGCAGCTTCTCTTTTATTCTGTGCTCTCTGAGAGCAGAATAGGAAGTGATAATCTCCTTGGAATACAGCAGACACCTGTTTGATAAGTGGTAATTGCATTATTCCTGGAGGATTATCACAGTGGTGCTTGTTTCTTTGTAATGAAGCTCCACTATTATAAGCAGAGCTGAACTTCACTAGAAGATACACATTCCAGGTAAGAGAAGCACAAAATAGGAAACAATCATCCTTTTTAGAAGCTCATTTTTAGAAGTCAGTAGCACTGTGTTTTCAAGAGCTAACATTGCAAAAATCCAATTCCTCAGAAAATGATATCCATGAAGAAGAGGCAGCATAAAAATCCTATCAGTGTTTGAAGCATTTTTTCAGAAGCAGTTCTGCTAGCACAACTGCTTGGACTGTGCCAAGGAATTATATAGTGCTGGAAACACATCCAGGCACTTCTCTGCCATCCAAAGCATTTTACAATGTTGTGAAGTAAATGGCAGCCCACCATAGACCAGAAACGTGCCAAGTATTTGGCTCATACTCTTTGTGAATGCAAAGCAGTTCCCAAGGTGTATCTGTGAATATCTGTGGGCAATATGTGATGTGGATGAATTGTTGTTAGTTTATACTGTTTATTATTTTATTTGTTCCTGAGCTTAAAAACCTGTTAATGGTTTTGTGTCTCTTCTAAATAGTGAAAAATAAGTGGCTTGAGATCAGACTCAGCAAAAACAATTATTATATTGTCTATATTCTATGGCAGTTACATAGTTACACAAAGAAAATACCAGAAATTTAACAGACTGTGTTGGAACATAAAAGCAAGCAAATAAAACAGGACAATTTTGAGGAGAGGAAATAGAGGAAGAGAGGAGGGCAGGTTAACTCTGTTGAGTGTTTTTGCAATTGTTATGAGTCTGAATCCATGTTAAGGGCAGCTGAATTTTTCATGTTAGAGTATCAAGAGTACACAGTACCACAGACACTATAGCCAGACTTCAAAGCATGTGGTCATCCACAGAGAACTGATAGATGAGTGGACACTGGCCCTTTCCCATGTTTTCAGGTACTAGAGGGATTCTTGTCCTTTTTTTTTATTGACCTTTTCTTTCTTTACCTTGATCCCTCTCTCGATGGATGCTTTGACTCCTGGTATTTGTTGTCACCCAAAGACAGTCTCTCTTTAGCTTAGGAAAGGTTGGGAATCCCAGTTTATCTGTGAATAACACTCTGTTAGTTGTAATTTATCTTGTTTTAGTTAGAGAATTGTTTTTTTCAGTTCCAGAGACCTTCAGGAATGTACAGTGAGTTATGACCTGTTCCCAGGCATGTGTGTTTTATAGATCAGTTCACACAGGTGTACTTATTAATAAACTCACTGGACCAATTTACATGCATAAGTTTTAACTACTGAGTAATTAGCGAAAGCATTGCTGAGGAACTGGAAATTTGGGAAATGTGTCATTATTTGCATATCAGTATAAAGCAATTACTAAATTAAAGAGTGCACGTTGTGACAAACATGAAGCTCCTTTACTGTTGCTTTGTCAGTGCACATTAACATCAACTTGATGTGAAAGCCTGGCTTTCTCTGCATGAACTAAAAATCCTAAGGCAGAAGTACACAATGAATCACCCAGAGTTGGAGGCTAGCACGCTGAATTGCCTTGGGGTGCAGACTGAGGAAAGAAAAAACTCATGTAAAAGACCATTGAGAAAACGTATCAGTGGAAAGTAATTAACTCAAGATCCACAATTAGCCTCATGGTCTATACTTAACTGTGTTCCAGGTCTTTCAGCGTTTATTTAATTCTGTTACCCTGTGTTTCAAATAGCTGCAAATGGCTTGGCAGATTTTTCATCCTTTTTAATATTTACAGTTTTTGTCTAACAAGAAGAATGAGCTCTGTAAGTGATCATGGGTATTTATTTCAGTATCTCAAGTATATTTCTTTTTTATCAGAATCTGTTGTATGAGGAAATATTATTTTCTTTGTGTTTCCTTTAAATATATTTGTGGTTTGAAGCAACATTAAGTACTACAGTAGCTGTCCTTCTGCTTTAATTCCTAATTTGCCTAACTAGGCTCAGTCAAATGAGAAATAATCAAAACCAGGGATAATTTTCATTCAGCCAGCAAATGAGAGGGGTAGGTGCACAGTAACACGGCTGGTGATTAACAGGGCCTGTAGCAAAAATTGGCATGTGTGTTCAACCAGCACACCAGGGCTGGGTGTTCCCAGAGCACCAGGCACCACTTTTTCTCAAGCTCACAAGAATCTCGTTGTGTTTTGTGGAGCTGCCTTTAGGGTGGTTGTTGCTGCAATGCCAGCATCCTTCTCCTGGTGTCTGAGTAGCCTCCTCCCTGTGCCTTGGATCTCCTCCAGCCTCCCACACCATCCTCAAGGTGATTCCAGAGCTGCCTCACCATACTTCTATAAAGATCTGCCAGGATTGTGCCTTCACACTGCAGCAAAATAAGATACACGTGCAGCAGCCTTTTCAAATTTTGGGAAATTAACACGGCAGTCTCTTAATCCTAATCTAAAGAATTTATCAAATTTTGAAACAGGAGTAATAGTTCAGACACTTTTTTCCCCTTCAGTTTAGAGCTCTTAAAACTTTTGGGTTCTGTGTTTTAACTCTATAGCATTCCTTTCTGATTTTCAGCTTCAGAGATCTACCATGGGAACATGACTAAAATCCTTGGAATGAATTTCCTACAACCTGTGTTGACAGGTTTAAATTACGTACTCTGACACTGTTCTTGTGGCTGGATTAGAAACTTTTTTCCAAGTTAAACCTGCGATAAGTAATTGTCACAGCGCTCTGGCACAATGCTAATGTGAAGTGACGTGTCCAAACTGGCCTCAGTAACATGAAGAACCCTAACAGGTGTGAGGGGTGGATCTTCCCATGGGCCCTGCTGAACTTCTAACAGGGGAAAAATAGTAGAAAAAGTGAAATGAACCTTGAATAAAGCTGTCAGCAGTAATTATCTCAACAACACTTTGTGAGGAGTTAAAATAAGCATTACTGATTTATAACCTGAACACACTCCACGCTAGAGATGTTTTTTTTCATCCAGTTAGTGTTTAAAATGAAATGGTGAATACCTGTCAAGATTTTTTTCTTTTTATTGGAGATGCATAATGAAAATGAAGTTATTTTCCAGAGGAAGTTAATTTCAAGGGCTGTCAAATTTTTTAAACTCTTCTGTTCATTTTCATATTTGTGCAATAGTTTAATAAAATAAACCTCAAGCATTCTTGACTGTTTTTCCCAGCTAATGCTATTTGATGTCAAAAGACAAAGTGGCTAATGTGGAAATACATCCACTTTTTATTGTTATTCAAGGAGGGATAAGGGCTTACATGGCAGTAGATGAGCTTTGGGTGTTTGATTTCTTTTTTTTTAATATTATGTACTGAACTTGGATAACAAGTTGAGCAGTACAGACTGAAGAGAGCCCTTCAGTTCTGGGCAGTAAATCTTTCTGAGTCAGTTAATTGTATAGTACAAAAAAGCCCTTGTTTCAGTCAACTAAAAGAATGTATTTAATAGATTTGCTTTTTGAACTGCAATGTACCTTCATTTTACATTGGGATACTTGCTCTTTCTTGGTGTGATAACACTTGTTTTATGTATACTGTGTATTTCAGTATGGATAGAAGTAGTTTTAGTGTCTGTTACTACTGGAAAAATACTTGCTAACTTTTGAGAAAAAAAAAGCCAAAGGATAAACATTAATTCACAGAAAATCTTCCTTCATAGAGTTGTGTTCAAAATCCAACTTTTTTTTCCTGTATCTTCAAGAAAATCCATCCGTCCGTCCATCCATCCATCCATCCATCCATCCATCCATCTGATAAATTGGCATTGAACATACTCAGGAAATTAGTTTATGCTATAATAAAAGGTCACATAACAGAATAGTAAATTTAACCTGAAAATTGAAATGCTTGATAATGCTCCTTGCTCAGCCCTCTATCCTTATTCCTTCTCGTACCTGATGAGGGGAAAATACCATCATGGTAATTAATCCAATGAGGAGAAGGATCAAATTATGGGAGTGAAATTTTCACAGAGGAGACACCTGCCAGTCATTGAATATTTTGCTATGGGCACCTCTCAAGTTATTTTGAATAATTGAGTGTTATGAAATGTACTTGTTCATGTTTATTTCTTTATTCTTAAGCTAGGTATCAGTGAGTAAACTAGTAAATGGCAAAGGTAAACAACTCACATTTTGGGCACGGTGAAAGGGCTGTCACATGGAGTATTTGAACCAGGATTAGGTTTCAATCTGTAGGTAACACTGCATTTGTTTCTGATTGAGAATTTTTTGGTGTGATATATGTGTATTAGAAACCCCTATGTGTGTACTGCAGCCTGCTAAGCAACCTTTAGACAGAGCCCTTTTTATGGGAGATTTATGGGGGAGAGTCAAGTATCGGAAAACACGCTTTTTATTTTGTACACCAGAATCTTGTTTGCTTACTTTATCTCTGAGTATTAAAAGCAGAAAATGGATTTTTTTTCCCTTTACCTCAAGAGAAAAATCATGCTGGGAGAGTTCCCCTATTTAGTTTCCTATTGAAGCAGATTGTATGTAGCCAAACATGATTCTGTATTAGAAGTCTAGCTGCTTGAATAATTGGACTGATCCATAGAAAAACTTATACAGAAATTACATTTCTTTTTAGGATCCTTTTATATTAAAAATCCAGAAGGTTTGTCCACTGCAAGGTTTTGGTTTTGGCTTGCCATTGTCAGATAATGCCTGTTGCTTCACTTGCTGTATGTGTGCAAGTGAAATCTGGCATCATTTATAGAATCTTCTCCTTTGTGTATGGATCAAGTAGTCTCTGAATTTCTGTCTGATACTTTGTAAAATTTACAGTTTGACCTTTGAATTTCTGAGAATAAATTATCAGAATCTCTACTTTATGCCAAAAAAATGGTATTAGAAAATATTTTGTCATAGAAAAAACCTCTCCAGTGAGTTGGAAAGAATTTGTCATTTGAGTAGTTTGAACAATAAAATTACCTTGTTACAGTGACTGAAACAGTTTCTCCTTTTCAGTGGTCTTTTAAACAGCCAAAAGCTGTTTTCTTTAAAATTGCCTGGGTACTACAGCTGAAGGGCTCCATTTAATAACTTGCCCTGATTAACAGGTAAGTGTCTCTATGTTCAGATAGATGCATTAATGTACAGTAAAGCAAATCAGAGTGCCCACACACTCCAAATCCTCAAAACCCTCATAACCCTCATTGCTCTTGTAACAATCAAAAGCTTAAAAAAGAGCATAAAATAAACCAATATTCCTACCTTCCTTAAATGTTATACTTGCTTGTTCTGAATGGTTCTTGTTTACAAAAAGCTTTATCCCTTTGCAGAGATGGGATCCCTTGATGGCAAGTATCCTGTGAACAGCACAAGCTCTCAATAATTGAGGATGAGGAAAAATGTCCTGTTCTTTACAGATTATTGCCTTAAGCTGGACACTGTGGGTGTCCCAGCTGTATTCTGTAAGGCATTAGAAACCTCTTACATCTTCCTTCACTTTCCTCATTAGGTATGGTTGCCATTCAGATCTCTCTTGAGATGCTGTTTTTCTCCATCAATGTGTGGCTGAACATGAGGGAGGCCAATTTGTCATATCAATTACTCCTTTCTTGATGCAGTCCAATGAGCTTATAATTTTTGTATCAGCATTTCTCAGTGGAGTGAGTTCTGCAGCTGGAGTTCTCTGCTGGTATCGTTCCTTCCTATTCCTTCTACTGTTTATCTTTCTCACATCTTCAGCATCTTGATTAAATGTCTCTGGACTGGTACAAGAGGCTGAGTTTGTTCATTCATTTGTAATATCAGAAGTCTACAAGAGTGGGAGCTAAGTTGTGCCAACAAACTCTTTCTAGAAGATACAAGGTTTTGAGTTTATGGGCTTGTAATTTTTCATGTTATTCTGAGCATGAGATGGCAGCATTCTGGAATTAAATGCTCTCAATGATTTCTTTCTCTCCTGCAGACATATTTGTATCATTAAATATTTGGGGGAAAAATAGTGGGTTTAGATTGTTCTGAATTACATTTATAGAAGCTTCTACATAAAGCCAATATAACATGAAGAATAATTTATTGTTTAAAACATCTGGTCTCGCTCCAGATTTGGCAAATATTCCTGGGTTATTCTGGAAGGTTGACAAAGAATC
Organism: Peucedramus taeniatus; assembly: GCA_013400575.1. Taxonomy (NCBI): domain Eukaryota; kingdom Metazoa; phylum Chordata; class Aves; order Passeriformes; family Fringillidae; genus Peucedramus; species Peucedramus taeniatus. Next base: position 41,627 of record WBNO01024867.1, read on the forward strand.
CTGCATGTTTGGATCAGAAAAGATGTTGCTTAACTTTATCCCTCGATTGCTAATGCTGGCAATTGAAAAACAAATCATCTCACACTGAGCATTTACAAATAGTATTAGTGTCTTAGAGCTGGAAAGCACAAGTGAGCACCAGACTATTTCTTTCCTCTCTAAATTGTTAGATTTTATGGTGATCTTTCTCTTACTAGTTAAAATCTATTTCAAGTCATCTTTTGTGCACTTTTACTCCAGGTTGTACCATTACCTTTTTGAGTACCAGAGCTATTGAATCCATTTAGTATCTCTGCTGTTTCCTAAAAGGAGACTCTCCTGCTGCCAGTGCCCCTGAAATATGTGAAATCTTGAATTTTATTTTCCTTCTCCTTAAAAACTATCAGAAGCCAAATAGGAGACTAGTTAAACTTTAAGTAATCACAAGCAGTGTCTATGCAGTGTTGGACAGAAGATCTGGCTCCAGAGTTACTTTTTGCAAGTAATTTTCCTTATTTCTGATTTTGTTTCACTTTCCACCTCAGGTACCTTTCAGTTCTGAGGCAGTTTGATTTGAACATGCATAGGTTCCCTGCCTAAAAAAAAGAGTAAGCTTTTTTTTTTTTTTTTTTATTCTTTTTGCTTTAGTGTATTATTTCTTTTATAACCTATACCTAGCTTGTCATTCATGCACAAGTCCTGCAAATACATTTTCAATGTCTTTTCTTGTGTATGTGGAAGCCATCCCAGTCCAGCTCTGGCCCTGAGATTTTCATGGTGATTTTCGTGGTGATTTTCATGTAAAAAAAGAAAAATTCAGAAAAGTGACGGACTTTTGATCTTTTTTCACAGCTAGATGGGCTCATAAGCTAGAGAGTGTGGGTAATCAGGTACTCAGGCTACAAACCAGCTTTTTCAGTTATGGGGTTAATATAAAGATTTGGTTCATTCCTATGGGAAGGTGGCTGAAACACAGTGATAATTTATTGCAGTGATAATGTTCTGCATCTCTGCTTGGGAGGTGGCAGTATACAATATTCAGAAGGAAAAACCTCTCCAAGAGTAGTGTGAAATCTACAGTTCTTGCCACTGAGGCACTTCAGTGGTGCTCCCATCAGTACCTTGACCTGCATTCACAGTACTAGGAATGGGTTTGTTGAGCTGCCTGGAAATAATCTTTTGCTTAGTCTTGGTATTTTTATGATTTCCAAAATAAAGCTTGAGCTTTTGTGCTACAAGAGTCTTTCTTTGCAAGAGAACTCTCTGACTTTGGATGAAGATAACTTTATTCTAGAAGAATGTTGATGCCTCTTGTTTATTATGGAATGAAGGCAGAGCTGCTATTTCTTTTGCAAAAAAAAAACTTCTCAGAAAGGGAAAAAAAAAAAAAAAAAGCAAAGGGGAGGGTGATTTCTCACACCAATGTGCACAAACCCCCAACATTCCAGCAACTGTCTGGAGAGTGGGATGAAACAGGCTCTGATGTGGAACCCCTTCTGCTGTTAGCTCGTGTTTGAGAGACGCTTTGACACTATAATATAGGGTTGCAAATTGGAATTGCAACACCCTGCAATTGGGCCAAGTGATGAAGCAGCACAATAACTGCCTGCTTGATCTTACCACTCTCTCTTTAATGTGCATGTAAAAGATACTGGGAGCCTTTCCAGGCATCTGTCAGGGGATTTGATGCTGTGAGAGAGGGAACTGTAGTCTGTGTGTGGTTAATGTGGGTGTTTGTGTGTTTTACCAGCATTTCATATAGTGTGATAACTACAGGGCAAAGTTTCAGGTTTTATAACAGTTGGGTTTTGTTTATTATTAAAAGCTTATAAAAATAGTAATTGAAATGGTGGATTATGACAGAGAATGCAGTTCTTATGCTCTTGTCACAGGAGTTTCATAGGTAATTGGTCTAGACCTGGGTGTTGTCTTTAATATTTCATTTACTCCAGAGTATTATAACTCACTTCCTTTAAGGCCATTGCTGGGCTTTTTGCACAGCTAAACTTGTGTTTAACCTTGCTGTGAGAATGTGACAGTAGGCTAGTTCAGACAGGTTAACATTCATTTGGTAACCAGCCTGCTTAATCAGCCTGCTTCAACCTGCAGCAAATTAAATCTCTGTGAGTTCTAGCAGACAAGTGAGAAAGTCGCTCTGAATTATGTATAAAAAATAAATGGGGTATTTTCAGTGCTCATGGCAGTAAATGAATTTTAAGGCTTATGATTTATTCTTGGATTTTTGTTGAGAACGATTGAAATGCATTTTACCTTAATGTTTTTACAGTCCAATTAGGAGAGTGCTATATTTCTGAAATGTATAATGTAAATATTTTGTTCTGTGCCCTGCAAAAATACTAATAAGTTTTACAGAGTCTAGGTGTTTTTCTGTCCTTTCTGTATTTCATCTGAAGGAACCATTAGAAATGATGTTTTAAACATACAGCCAGGACTACCCTTCTCCACACCACCAAAAATTGCATAGCATTAAATACTTTGTCACTGCCAAAACAAATCAATTATCATTATTTAAGAGCTACTCACATTGTAAAATCAGTCCAGATAGGTCTTAGATGCTTCTGAAATTGCTATTTGTGGTCATCAAGCTTGCTTCTCCTGGACTGATGTGCTCTCCAGAAGAGGCAGAAGCTTTAAATGCAGGTATGACACAGTGGTTCTGGTCACAAGTAGACAGTTCTCATTTTTAGGCATTATGACTTGTGCATTTAAAAATATATATTGGACCAGATTTTCAAGTATTGTTGCTGTGATTGCAGGCATCTTAATAATTTTGTCTTTCAAATGACGGTAGAATTTTTCTATTGGTAGTTCTTATAAATTAAGATTTAGGCATATAGCAAANATTGAGATTTAGGCATATAGCAAAGGGCAGAAGTGCTGTTTCTGTTGGCACTGGCTGCTGACCATCTGTCCTGTGGACTGTGCTGACTGCAGTGGCACCAGTTTGGGTTGTGTGTCTTAGTTCATATGAGGAGCATGGTGTGCACTTTTGACATTCAAAATGACCCAAAAAGGAGATGAAATGTATTTTTTAAGTTGCCAATGTGATTGTGTCTATTGTAATGTGTGCTGATAAAGCAGATCTTTCAAAATGCAATTTTTTTCAAGATGATTGAACTGTTTTTAATTATTTGTATCAGTACTTAGCATCTTTATTTTAACAATTGCTTCTTGATTAGC
>WBNO01024872.1:7174-48733 GCA_013400575.1 Peucedramus taeniatus
TATATGGAAATTTTGGCAATGGATTTTCTATTTATTTAACTTTTGGGGAAATTTGGATCATGCATATTTTTCTGGCTATATTACTTACCAAGCCCAGGAACAATCAGCAGTTAAAGAGGAAGCAGCAAAATAAATCCAGATCAACAGTACTGGGATAGTATAAGACACCTGGATGTGAGATGTTTTCTCAAATCCCTTAATATGGAAGGGACATTGCCTAATGCTGTAAAGTTCTAGTGACCATTGAAACTCCAAACAAGGAATTGTAATCTCATTTAAATTTTAATTAAAATAATTGAACCTAAGTGGCTCAGAGAGATGAGAATTTGAAAGTTCTGAAGATTAAATTATTCTTTTCATGGGTCAGGCTACATGGCACTGTGCAGTGTGTATGCCTCTGTTGATGTGGGCTGCAGAAACAGTTCCTTGGGGAACAAAAACTTCCGCTTCACTTCTCCCAACTCTCTCCAAATTACACTGACACAATCACATGTGTCTGTTTATCTCAGAAGCTCTACAGTTCATGCAGAGCTTTCTTCTTTATACATAATAAAGTAATTATTTTAGCCTTGCTAATCTTATTCCCCTGTGTTGCTTTTCCTCCACAATCTTTACCTGGATGATTGTAGCAGTTAGACCCAAGCTTGGCAACCTCAGGAGTTCCTGATTTTTTCCATCTGCATAGAACAAAAAGTAGTTTTGCAGCTACTTTAGTAGTCCTGTGGCTAGAGTGAGAAAGATACCTAGGTCATAGCAACACTAGCCTAACTGGAATAATATTCAATTTCCCAGCACAGTTACACTGCTTTTTTGACCTTTGGTGAATCATATAATCACCACTGGCCAGCTGTTTCAATACTCTGTGTTAGGATGAGCAGAATCACCAATAGTGTGACTAAGCACTGCATACACTGAGCACCAAAAATGTGATTCATAATTGTGAACCTGTTGAGCAAGCTGGCACTTAAGCTTACTCTTAAGAAGCACTGGAGAAGGAGGACAGTACTCTACTTTTCCAGACACATCTGGAGCTCTGAGTCATCATCAACTGATGAACTGGTAAATTTCACATTTGTAGATGGTTGGCTCATTCAAGCATTCTCCCTGGGGTGTGGAGACTTCTAGACTCCAAAACTCCTCAGCTCAAGGGAATCTGTCTATTCTTAGGAATTGGATGGCTTTCATTATCTTAGTCTTCTTTGTGTTTAAAAAGGGAAAATTTAGATTTTTAGTTTTCAGAGAATATTTGCCATTCATAACCCAAAGAGAGAAGGATTTGAGCTAGTCTGTTTCTTCAGTGTTTCTCAGTATTGTTTTTACTTCAACCTTCATTTAGGAAATATTATGGCAACTGGTGTGAATCTGATTCTAAACTGCCTCTCCAGTCAATGCAGAAGGAATTTAGACACTAGTTTTGCTATGAAAGCAAAGCCTCTTTGCAATAGAGGTCTTCAGTTGGCCCACTACTAAATTCTTCATTTCTTCACATTCTTAACGTCGCATCTGTCACATCAAGTTCTTTCTCAGCAGAACATGTTGGCTGATCCCCTTCCCAGGGACCTCTGGTGGCTTACATGAAATTTAGGCACTGTATGTGCTGCCAGTGCCCAGGTACTGGTAGAGCAGCTACAGGATGGCCTCTGTGAGGAGAGGTCAGAGCTGCTCCATGCTGCACACCAGTCATTCCCAGTCAGCTCCAATGGACCCAGCGATGGACACAGCTGAGCCTGTCAACAAAGTCGGTGGTGCCTCTGGCAGAATGGGTGAAAACACTGCTCATGCAGTGAGGAGTGAGCTAAAAAAAAAAAAGAGAAGCATCCCTGTAGTCACCAGGGTCAGAGAAGGAGGAAGGGGAGATGGTGCTCTAGGTATTGGGCAGAGATTCCCCAGCAGTCTGTGCAAGAGAGCACAGTGGACCTAATGTGGATACTGTGCTCATGGAGGACTAATCTGGGGCAGGTTCATTCTGAAGAACTAGAACTTTTGGAGAGATCCCACACTGGAGCAGGGAACAAGTGTGAGGAGGAAGGGTCTGTATACACAAGTTGTTTCAGACTAACCACGACCCCTGTTCCCTATTCCTATACCCCTGTACCTGCCCTGAACATGGAGGAGAAATGCAGAGGAGTCAGGAATGTAAGAGTAAAGTTGAGCTTGGCAAAGGAAAGGGTGAGGAGAATGTGGTGTTTTAATTTATTTATGTTCTCCAACTATCCAAACTTATCTTAACTGTCAATAAATTAAATTCATTTCTCACCAGACTCTATTTGCTGATGACAGTTATTGCTAGCTGATCTTCCTGTCTTTATCTCAATTAATGAGGTTTTCCAATCTATCTGCTGCCCCTGTACTGTGGACAAAAGGCTGTGAGTAAGCAGCTAGGCAAGGATACTCCTGCAACTATTCTTTATTTTACTTTATTTGATGGTATACTGGGCACTGTTTCACTTCTGTGGACAGGCAAAATTCTGTATCTAGCTTAAAAATGGAAGAACATGGAGAGGTCAAGCTGTCATCCTGGATGTGATTGTCATAGTATCACCTCATGCTTAAATGTCAGTATAAGATGTTACAGAGGAGTTCGTGGGATCATAAGTATCAAATTTCTGTTGTAATTTGTTTAAGTGTTCTGAAGGAACTGAAAAAAAGAATTAACTGATTTATGAATTGTGTTGACTCATGTCTTCCTAAAACTGCCTCATGACTGAAAGTGACTTTTTGAGACCTTTGTACAAAATCAGAAAAACTGCAGCCAAGTAAACTGCTCTAGTGAGCAAAATGACCTTAGGAGAGAGACTTGTAGATAAGGGGATAAATATAATACATGAGAGTTGAATTAGAATTACTTTAGTAACAGAATCATCTGCTAGAGTTCTTGAGACATGTAAATAATGCTAATCAAGTTGATACACTTCTCTGGATTTCCAAAAGGCATTTAGTAAGATCCTTCTCCAAACACTCATAAAGAAATTTAGTTGTGACAGCAAAAAAGTTAAGGTTTTCAGATGGATGAGCAAGTTATTAAGCTACAAGAGGCAAAAGAAAGCATTATTACCTAGTTTCTACAATAGAGACATCATAAATAAAAGCATCTGACAGAGATTCACAATAGATTCACAATACTTAATAATAATCTGGAAAAATTGTGTGAGAAAGTTTGCTGATGATACTAACTAACAAAGACAAAGAATGAGTGTTAATAATAAAAATAAAACCTGCATAATAGCAAGGGACTTGGAAATGAAATGGTACATAAATGAAATTATGTACATATGAAGAAAATAAAACTCTTATCTATAATGATATTTTCTGAGCCAAGTATTAGTGTTTGAAAAAAACTCTTAGGAGTATGAGAGAGAAATCTGTGAAAGTGATACTTCAGTACACTAAGACAATAAAGAAAACCGAATGTTAGAAGTTGTTAGAAATGGAATAGTAGACAAAAAGACCCAAAATACTGAAAAATCATTATGCTGCCGTATAAATCCATTACATGCTTTCATCTCGAATTCTATTTGAAATTCTGCCTCCATTCCTCCACTTGAATGGCACAATTTGTGCAGCAGCAAAGTAATAATATTCTGTAATGTATCTGTGTTTGGATAACGGCTACAAGGATGAGCAAAGTTATCAAAGTTGTTTCTCTTCTATAATAAATGACTATGGAGTCTGGAGGACTTTTCAAACAAGATAGCTGAGGGGAAACAAAGAAATGGTCTGAAAAACTGAATTATATGAATAAGTCTATAGCGAGCACTTTTTCACTGACTTACTTACCCTGTAAGTGATTTAAATGAAACTAGCAGGTGGTGGGCTTTAAACTAGCCAAAGCAGATTCTTTACACAGCACACAGGTAAAGTGCTCATCTGCTTGCTATAAATTATCATAGACACTAAAAGTTAACATGTACTCAAAAAATGAATTGATAAATGCAAAGAAATCAAACCTCTTTGGAGTAATGCAGTAGAAACCCACCATCATAGGCACAAGGAGTATTCCAGACAGCACATGTCAAAATGTAGGACAGCTGAAAAACTTAAGAATAATGCAAATTTAGAGTAGTATCTCAGAGGAAGTGGCTCAAATAGTAGACTAGATCCCTTATTGTCATTTATGTGTTTATATATCAAGTTGGTAAACAAACAGCCTTTGTTCTAATTGAGTTGACTCAGTGAGGAATAAGCTACCAAGCTTCCCACTGTTTTGGGTAACTGAAAATTCAAATGGAAATGTGAAGCATCTCCATTTACTGAATTCTGTATTTCATAACAACCCATACATAAGTAGATATACTTAATGTCAATATTTAAATGGGATAAGTGTATGTAATACTCTTCTGCCTCTTCACTGAAACCAGACAAAATTATAATCAGCCACTCAGGGGATGATGTGTTTTGGGATAATGATCATGAAAATACATTTTTGAAAGTTATTATAACAGTAATGCTCACTATTAGTAATTGAATTTTAAATAGATGAAGGCCTAAACTGAGACAAGTATTTGTGTGTGTCATGTTATGACAGTCTCCCTTTTTAAGATCTTTACATTGTCAAGATTTATATTGCTACTGCATGTTGCTACTTAGTGTGACTCATGAAAAGACTGACTTGGCACACTGAGGGCAGCTGAGTACCTCTATTAAAAATAAAATATTATTCTTTGGAATAATTTTAATTCGTCCTTTGTCTCCCTAACATGTTAAGTTAATCAGTATAATTCTATGTGCTCATCTCCCCTGTAAAAAATGCAGTATGTGCATGGCTCGGAGTCACATTGAGGGTCAGTGAAAAGTGGTGTCCCTCAGGGGTCTGTACTGGGACGAGTGTTATTGGATATCTTCATTAATGGCATAGACAGGCATCCTCAGTAAATTTGCAGATGAGCTGAGTGATGCAGTTGACACACTTGAAGGATAGGATGCCATCCTGTTCTTCAGAGGGACCTGGACAAGCTCAAGAATTGGGACAATGGGAAACTCTTAAGGTGTAAGAGGAACAAATGCAAGGTGCTGCACCTGGGTTGGGGTTGTGGTATCAACAGGTCTCAGCACAGAAAGGGACATGGACCTGTTGGATAAGTCCAGAGGAGGGCCACCAAGATGATGAGAGGGTTGGAGCACCTGTGAGGAAAGGCTGAGAGAATTGGGATTGTTTAGTCTGGAAAGAGAAGGCTTTGGGGTGATCTGATTGCAGCCTTCCAGTACTGAAGAGAGCCTAAGGAAAAATAAAGAGAGACTACTTGGATGTAGTGACAGAGCAAGGGAGAGTGTAGGTTTAGATTAGATATTACGAAGAAATTCTTTAAAGGTGGTGAAACATTGGAAGTAGATGCCCAGAAAAGCTGTGGATGTCCCATCTCTGGAGGTGTTCAAGGTCAATTTGGATGGACCTCTGACAACCACACACATGCATATATATATATATGTGTATATATATATATATATATATACAAGCAGGAAGGTTAAGAAAAATGTACTTGAGGTACAGTTTGCAATGAATTAGTTATTTGTCATAGTTTCTCAAGACAAGGAAAGATACTTTTGTGAAGGTATAAGAAAATAATTCAAAATAAGTGATATTAGTATGTGACTGATTAAGTAAGACTTTTTCAGTTGGCTTTCTCAAAGACCATCACTATAAAAATAAATTTAAAAGCAAAATTTCATTGATTATAATAGATTTAATACCCCTTAATGGATTTAATAATGCTCGTAAGTTTTGACCACCATGTGGTATCTTACTGGCCCTTGTGAGCAAGCAAGGTAACACAGGTAAATTTTGCCCAGTTATTTTGCACCAGGGTTTCTGCAGTACTTGCCTTCACAGTTAACAGCTGTTCTTTACCAATTTTGGGTAAAACAAATAGACAAGGAAATTACAAGATAGAGATAGGATGTGAGTTTTTAGTCCTAAAAGAATTAAATTTGTCAATTAAATTGAAAGTCTTTCCCTCCCTGAAAACTACAAAGTTTGTTGTGGTGTTTCATATATTTGCCAGTGTTTTGAAAGAGGCCAAGGAAAAGTGATTTTGTCAGCAACCTACATATTAGTTATATAGATACAAAATAGAAAACCAGCAAAAATCCAAACAGAATGGGAAAAACTAGCTGACAAAAGAAATAGTACTAACATTATTTCCCCTCTGTCACCATTTCTTCTCCCTTCAGTACACTGGAAAGATAAAAAGAAATGGGTTCTTTATCAATAACACTTGGCCATGAATTTTTGATACATAACAGGAAACATATTGCACTGTATCTGTACAGGACCAAATTGATTCCCTAGTTTAGATTTTCCTCTGGGCATTTTTGTAGACAAGAAAGAATCTTTTCCCTTTTATTTGGACAATTCTGTATCAGAAGTGCATTTCACCTTCTTTAAGTGATACAGAATTATGAATTAAAATATGATTCAAAAAATTGAGGTAAGGCAAATATGTCTTCTGAGATTATTTTGTACCAAGCAAAAGCTATCATGTTGTGTTTTCAAGCTGATTACGTTAGCATTCCTAATTCTTCAAGAATGTTTTCTTTTTTCTTCACTATATCTGTAAACTACAAATTTAAAATTGCTAAATATATTGTAAACATGAACTAAAAGACAGCAACAAATAGCATAGCAATCCCTCTGACTTGAGAGATGTAAAATAGAACGATCATCAGCAGAAGGACTTTCCTATTTGTAAACTTCTCTCTCATCTGCATCTCAGGGGTGTGCTACAAACTATATTAGATGAAAGAAAAATTGTTAACTAGAGGCAGAGTGGACAGTTGTCTTCATTTACTTTTTTCTTGCTGCTGCTGTTGCTGGAAGGATTTATGTAAGAAGTTCAATTTTGTTTTCTATAAACGGCTGTGAACCTAACCCTGGGAATGAAAGCTAAGAAGAGCAACAGGATGAGGCAATTTGTGAGAGACAGACAAGATGAAGGTAGTCCTGGGCTCCAACATTTCATAATGTTGAACTTTTTCCACTGCTGGGGGTGTCCATGAAGGGCCATGCTGCTAATTCCACATAGACCCCCAGTTTCACAGGGTCATGCCAGAATTATTGCTGATCTTTCCTCTCCAAAGTATCTTCTCTCACCAACAAAATTTTCACATTTCTTAAACTTCTTTTAGAGCTGGCTCTTCTTATTCAAAAGTTCCTTGATAGTTCTCTGGTTATTGTTTAACCTGTCTGCTTGTCATCATCCTTGCTACCAGGTTCTTTTTGGGGTGAAATGCACTCTTGGACAGTGTTGGGAGCCCCCTTCATATATGTTGGTACACCAAAGTTCGTGTCTTGTCACCTGACCTTTTGGCAATGTGAGCATCCCTGTGACCACCCCAAGAGCTGATATCTCTTACAACTGATATGAAACCAAATTTTAACCCAATTCTTTCCTCAGCTACTCAAAGCATTAAGATTTTTAAAATAGAACATAAAAGAAGAAATACATTTGGAATAAATATTTTATTTATATTGATGTTTAAAACAGTAATATACAGCTAACATCTATGCTTAGGGTCAAATAGAATAACTGAATGCTTTCCATAGATATATTTTTTTTGATGTCTTGCAAGCTACACCATGGAAATATTTTGCGTTCCTAGTAAGCTAAGTTTAAACTTCAATTTAAATATTTTATTCAAATAAAATTATGCAGTCAATGAATCTGCTTTTGTAAAGTACATGCAAAATAATTTTCCTTCATATTCTGCATTACTTTGGGATTTTTTGGAACCTGGAAGTGTCTGGGTCTCTAAAATTCATCATACATTTGCCAGTGACACATTTAGTCTAACTTCCCCTGTTGGAACCTCCTCTGTTAACAAACATCATCTAAGTCTTCCTAGGACATACACCTTTGAGTTTAAAAATGTGTGTTTTCAGTCCCACTGGAACACAGAACAAAGATCTCCTTCACTTGGATGCTCTTGAAAGATGTTTTAGTTCTTCCATCAACACTGGGAGTAGCCAGAACGTGTAGCCAAAAAACTTTTTCCTGTGCCTGTTGGCAGCAGGATAGAGATCCTAACGAATCTATTATCAGTAAACACAGTCTTTATTTTCAGTTTTTTTCATGCTGTAGGTCATTAATTGATGAGATGTCAGTTGTGCGTATGAATGCACCAGTGTTCTTCCTCTGAAAAGAATAATTTTGTCCTTAAAAAGGGGCATTTCTCAGTCTGTGTTTCAGACCTGAATTTATAAACTGAGGGTTCCATGACAGAAGTAAAGTTGAAAGAATTAAAATTATATTTTTATGCAATTTGCCATTTTAAGACAACCCTATACAGAAAAGATTCTGTAACATAAAGGTTGAGTCTAATTCCAACATAAATGACTGTAAACTGAATTCTCATACATCCTTATGGCTATTTTGGACACCTTTTCCTATATTCTAGAGGAAGAATTTTATAAAGAGTATATACTTCATTAAAATCCTAAAGATGGATTTGTGCAGTTCTAAATCTGTTAAAATAACTTGAGGTGTTTCAAGCAGATGTAGACACCCTGCAACTGTTTTGGAGAGACATTACAGTAAAGGTCTTAGGATTGCATATCCTAGTTTGATTTTTTTAAATGTTGGCATTTTTACAGTCTCAATTCATTCCCTTATTTTTAAATATCAGTTATAGCGATATAAAATCTTTTCCCTGCTACATTAGTTTAATGCTGAAAGGTTTAATTGAATTAATAGGAATTAAAAACACTAAAGCTAGGTTCCAGACTATTTTGGTTTAGGAAAACTGTCATACAAATGCTGAACCCTACTTCCAGCAAGGAAAAAATGTGCAGCAAAACTTTTGTTTCCTAAGGAGATGATACTTCAAATACACCCAGATGAGAAGTCACTCAATGAAAGTCTTTCACTTCTTTTAAGCGTTCTGTACTCAGAAACTAAATATGCCTATAAAAGCCTGTGAGGGACTATTGTTTCACTTCAGAGGCAATGATAAAATGACATTGAAAGGGAGTTCAGGATTGTGTTTATTTAAAACCAGCTGGAAATTAAGCTCCAGATAAGCCACGCCCCTTCCTGTGCCACTTTAGCAGGAGAGGGACAAAGGCAGAGACTATGGATTGAGATAACTTAGAGAAAGCAAACAGCAATGAAATAAAAGCCAAAGAGTAGCAGCAGCAATATTAATAACAAAAGTGGTAACATCCTCATCAAATGCTGGGCTTGATTCCACATTGCAGCTTCCAGCACTGGCGTTGCTGCTTTGGTCTGCTCTGCCCGGTTCTGCTCGGCTCCCTTAGGCTGGGCTCCTTTCACCTTAGCTCTGTTCCTCCTGGCTCAGGTCGGACTCGGCTGCCCTGGAGCTCCCTTCGGCTGCTGTTCCCTGCGGCCGCCTCTCGTGCCAGTACCACTTTCTCAGCACCACACCCTGGTGCCTGGGCTGGCACACAGGGGAAGGGGATGGCCATCGGTGGCAGAGGACAAGGTCTGCAGGGCTGGTCCCTACAACCTCCCTGATGGACAGAGGGAGACAAAGTTATGCAGTTCCAGGAGTGCTTTCCTTTCTTCATGGCCCCCAGCAAAGATGCCAGTGGTATAGAACTACAGAACCGAGCAAGGCCCACATGGGCCACTTAGAGGTTCACCCACTTAGAGGGTGAACCTCTAAGTTCCACCCCCTCTTTGCAACCAGGACAAGTCTCATGAAGCTATGGAGATTTTTTTCACAATTATACAACAATTAAGTAAAAAATATTTAGGGTGTTGACATTGCATCTGAGGTTTAAGTCAGAACAACCTCTGTTTTTCTGAATTATATAAGAAGTCCAGATGGTTTAAATGCTAATGACATAATAGGGTCTGAGGACTGGGGAAGAGGGAATTATTACCAATTTATTATGAGCTAAGGCAACTCATGAATCATGTCTTCTCTCCCATTTTTTGTCTCTCTTAGTGACTGAATTTTCATTTTAAAACTTCTTCTGCAGAGTGAACAAAGCCTCCTTGACAGACACGTAACTCCGTGAGTAGCTGGTTAAAGTTTAAGCCTTGTGTGTGTGCGTGTGTGTATATATGAATATATATATATAAAACTGGTTTAAGTAAACAACTTTATTATGGTGATATCACATAAGCCAAAAATATAGATTAATACAAGTTACTGGAACAATAACTAGTTCCTTAAATAACTTTACCTCAGAATGTCCAATGAAAAAATGAGTCAAGCTATTGGTAACAGTAGATATTGTTTTGCTGTTCCAACAAATATAATCTGAATGCTATTCTATTAATCTTCCTTCATCATACTGATCTGCTATGGCAACTGGCTAAACTAGACCCCCAAAATTAGGCAGGACCTGTAATGAACAGGCCATTATCAAACTGCCATCCATGTTGTGCAAACCCACTTTAGTTAGAAAAGTGTAGAACTAGAATATAATTCCAAAACTCCTGTTTTATTTTTAGCTAAATAGAAAACTGTCATAGCAGCATTTTATTATTTTATTTAAAGTTACTTTTTTCTTATAACTCAAAATTTTGCTGTGATGGGGGCTTAAGAAAACTGCCATCCACTTTAAACTGCTTTCTGTCATCTTCCTGTAGATTAAGGTTTTCTTTGGTTTGTTTGTTTGTTAAACAAACTACAGGAAATACAACAAACAAGTCAATTTGTTTTGAGTCTGGGAAAAACAGGACAACTCATTTTTATGGGTTCTTAGCTCCCTGCTAAAACTAAAGCTTGTCTCATTCTGGAAGCAGCAGATATATAATATACATCAGTGATGTTTGCTTTCCTCTCACTGGAGAAAACCAGGAAAAACAAACAGAGTATAAAATAAAGGGAGGTGAATCACTGTGGTGGGCATCACCAGACTCCTACACAACACAAAAGATTTGATTTAGCAGAATTATAGGCAATGTATCTGGGGCACCTGTTCAGTTCCTGTTTATTTTCTGTTTCTGAAACATCAATCCCTTCAAAACTCCTGCCTTTTTAAAGTTTACTTTTAGCAGTGGTTGAACATATGGTAGAAGCTCCTGTGAGTATATTACCATGCATAGATAAATGACAAGTGACAGCATAAAGAGTTAGAAGGAAATAGAAATTCTCTTCAAATACTTTGTAAATACTGAGGATCAAATCAATTCCTTGACCAATAATTTGGGAATTCACATCTATAAAATTAATGAATTACATTTTTTGTAAATAATTCAAGAATGTGAGTTTCTAAGGGGAGCTAGTGATAATGATACCTTGCAGAAGACACTGCCCCTAGGGGACATAGGAAACAAGCTGCAACCAGGAAGCACTGAGAATATTTTGCTTGATATTTATCACAGAATAGTTTGGATTGAAAGGGACCAATAAAAGCCACCAAACACAACATCTCCTGTCCTGAGCAGGGACATCTTCTACTAGATCAGGTTGCTCAGAGCCCCATCCAACCCGGTCTTGAATGTTACCAAAAATGGGGTGTCTACTTCCTCCCTGGGCAACTTCTTCCAATGTAAGACTACCCTTACAGCAAAGAATTTCTTCCTTATAGCTAATCAGAATCTACTCTTCTGTAGTTTAAAACCATTACTACTCGTACTTTTGCAACTGAGCCGACCAAAAGTTTCTGCCCATCTTTCTCAGCAGCGCCCTTTAAGTATTTTAAGGTCACGTTAAGGTCTGCCTGAAGCCTTCTCTTCTCCAAGCTGAACAATTCCTGCTTTCTCAGCCTTCCCTCTAAACCAGGTATAATTCAGATAATGGAAGTAATATAAAAAGTGCTTTTTCTAATGGCTATATATCTTTTCACCAATATGTACAAAAGAAAAAAAAAAAAAACATTTTAAATGCACAAAACAAACAAGGGATTGTACATGAAAGGGAAAATGTTCAAAGGACTGAAAGGCTGATATGCATTATAAACTCTGAATTCCTCCCTCTCCTCTCTTGTTAGTGGGAAACAAACTGAAAAATCCAAAGCCAAAATGGATAGAGACCACCAGAAGTATGAGTCAGAGGACCTGAATACCCCTCTGAAAGTGCATCTCTCTCCCAAGCTGTAAAATGTCTTTCCAACTTAGATGCCTTGGATGCGGTGAATCATTCTACCTCATTAGGTTCACCATTTAGAGCCACAGAAGTATTTTAAATAATCACACATGTGTAAATTATAAATCTTTAATCAGCCCGTAATAATGCTTCCGTCAATTAAATCTTGCCTCGTCTGCACAGCCTGCTTTAGCAAGTAACCCTAGAGCATAACTGCTTGAATGACTAGACAGGGATAAGTAGAGGCTTCCTACATCCCATAACCTTCAGACTTTGAGTTCAGGAACTATTTATAGAGCTTCTGGCTGGGACTAGACGTGATGCTCATAGAGATGTTAAGAGAAGGCGGGGCAAACCCAAAAGTAGTTGTAATTTTCCATTGTGAATCCTTACCTTAGTTGGTGATGCTTATGTCTAAGGATTTGTTCTTATTTAAGTGATTGGTAACAACTTTTATATTTGTTTGTTTGGATTATCCTTGGATATGTTCTTTTGAATAAATACATTAATTTCATTTAACGTATTTTGGTGTAAAGTTTCAAATAGTGATATAGATTCTTTCCAGAGTTACTGTTTTGAAGTAGACACATGGAAAAGGGAGATAAGGGCATCCTCTATATGGACAGACATCCTAGATAAAAGAAGAATGCTATTTATTTTAGATGCTTATTTCATAATAGAATGAATCTTCCCATTTATTTCCATTGACCTGACAGGAAGCCTGATCCTCTACAGAGCCTTCCTAACCTGCTTATTCTAGATGGATATTAGTGTCAGCTTACAAAATAGCATCTATGTATTCCATTTTGCCAAGTAAAAAGAAGGGGGAAGATGTGTATATTGCATCTGCCTTGTTCTTCAAGTTCTTAACCAAATTATAGGATGATTGCTCATCTATTACTTTAGAAACTAGATATTTTAGGGAGAGGAAAGAAAAATTTATGCAAAAAAAAAGAAGATTTATTACGTTAAATTAAAGATTAAACAAATCTGCTTTAATTTATCTTGCTTATATGTTGTGTCTGTTGGTTGGGGTATGTAAGTGTGTTTGATGGTTAATAGTTACTCTGTTTAAGATTAGAGGAACTGCTGTCCTTGTATGACAAGTAAAGAAACTTGTCAAAGATTCAGCAGTGTACTGTAAAGGACTGAAAAAAAGGAAGGTGCCCAGAATCAACCCTTAATGATTTTTCCTCCTCTAGAATCTGAATGTATGTAAAATGTTCTTTTGGCTTGTTTTTTCCCCTCTATTTTTCAGGTTCAGTTGTCATCTCTATAATGTAGTAAGAGCAGAGCACTATGGAAAAATATAATTTTAAAATTACTGCCTAAATTGTTTAAATGGGAAAGTCACATTAAATGACATTCAGACTATTCTTGGAATAGGAGTCAAGGTATGTCTCAAATAAAAGAACCAGAATGCTAAAGAGAGACAAGATGCTTTGCTTGCTGCTCCTTGTAATGACAATTTTATTTTTAAATCAGAAAAAGTAATGTAGTGAACAGAAAGACAGATGTGAAAGAAAACAGTTCAAACATACTGCAGCTGTGTATTACCCAAGGGATGCCATCAGGAAGCACTGCCTTAGATGGCAGTTAAACTTCCAGTGGATAAGGGATAATTGAGAGAAGTGTTACAATGCACATCAAAAGGGTAGATTGATCCCATCAGATGAAACAGCAAGTGGTAAATCAGAATATTTAAGATACATCAAGGAAACTTCTTAGATGTCAGCTGCATTCATTTGGCAGCTAAACAGAGGGACAGATCCAGAAAGGAAGGAAAATCATGGCAAGGCCAAGACCATGAAATGTCAAATAAATTGAAACATCTGGGCAAGAATCATATAAACATATACATATCCCATCTTAAAAAGTAAAAAAAAGCACTTTTACCAAATCATTTCTCTGTGTGTACAGCTGATATCTACCTGTACAGCAAAATTATCTAAATGTCTAAAGTTATGTAATGTATACCATCTTTGTGATGGTATTGATCGTTAAGGAAGTTACTTACATTTATCTTGCTTAAGTAGCCTCATTTGTAAGTCAATTATGAGTCTCCTATTAAGAGACATGGCATACTTGCACACCCCAAAGCTCCCAGTGTGTTACTATGAAGGATTGTCTGATGCTGAGACTGTGTCCTTATCTGTTCTAAGCTGAATTTTTCAGATGGCATAGAAAAATCCGCATCTGTAGATGTGTTTTCTTTTTCATGTAAACATAACTGGTTTTTAAAGTCCTTGCACATCTTTATTCTACCTTTGTAGTTAAGAAAAATGGAAAGTTGAACATCAAAAATGGGTTGAGTGGAACATGTCTTTACATTCAACACAGTGGCTAGGGTCTGCTTAAAAGGGATGAGAGAAAAGAAAGAGGTTGAAACCAACCCCTATTACAAACATTTTAGGAAAGATATGCCAACAGTTTTTTGTAGAAATCAGGCACACAAGCATCTATCTCCAAAAGAGCAGTCAGCATCTGGGACTCGTTTTGATATCTCTGAAGCCTTGAATCTAACTAAGGGACAAAGCAGGGATTTGTTTCACATTGGTGACCTGAATGGAACAAGGAATCTGATGGGGAGTTTTGGACTCCCTCTAAAATTTCAGTGGATAAATGGTCATAGAATCATAGAATCATTAAGGCTGGAAAAGAACTCCAAGATCATCGAGTCCAACTTTTGAACAACCACCACCATATCAACTAAGCCATAGCACTAACTGTCATGTTCAGACATTTCCTAAATACTTCCAAGGAGGCTGACTTCAACAACCCCCTGGGCAGGTTCCAATTCTTGACAACCATTTCAGTGAAGAAACTCTTCCTGATGTCCAGCCTGAACCTCCCCTGGTGCAGCTGAGACTCTCACCCTGTCACTGGTTGCCTGGGAGGAGAGGCCAACCCCACCTTGCTACAACCTCCTTTCAGATAGTTGTAGAGATTAATAAAGTATCAACAGGCAAATAGTTCCTCAGATCCTCCTTCCAAGTCTCCATATACATGGATATCACACTGACTAACCTCCAGTCATCTGGGGCCTTCCCACTTAACCAGGATTGATGATAAATGATAAACAGCAACTTGACAAGTTTTTCTGCCAGGTGCCTCAGTACCTTTGGATGAATCCCATCTGGCCCCATTTTCTTGTGGGTGTCTAAGTGGCTCAGCAGGCCCCTAATTACTCCCTTCTGGATTGAAGGGGCTCTGTTCTGCTCCCTGTCCCTGTCTGCCAGCTCAAGGAGCCAGTTGCCCCAATATTTCTGTTAAACACTGAGGCAAAGAAGGCATTAAGTACTTCAGCCTTTTCCTCATCCATCATGTTCCCCTCCATATCCAATAAAGGATGGACATTTTCCTCAGTCCTCCTTTTCTTGTTAATGCATTTATAAAAACACTTTTCATTGTATTTTACAGCTGTGGCCATATTTAGTTCTGGCTGAGCTTTCACCTTTCTAATTTTCTGTCTCCATAACCTAAGGACACCCTTGTACTCTTCCTGAGTTGCCTGCCCTTTCTTCCAAAGTTCATAAACTCTTTTTTCTCCCCCTGAGTTCCTGCAAAAGGTCCTGTTCAGCCCGACATTCTTCCCTGCTGGCTTGTCTTTTGATAAATAAGGACAGCCTGTTCCTTCACCTTTAAAATTTCCTTCTTAATGTCCTGCCTCCCTGGACCCCTTTGTTGTTAAGGACTGTTTCCCAAGAGACTCACTGAACCAGTGTCCTGGTTCAGGGTCTAGTTGCTCTAAGCACTGAGCTGGGTTAAAGAGACATCTGCCTATATGGGAGGTCAGAACCATTAACCACGTTTTTGAAAAATCTACTAAAACAAACATGAGAGATGATATAAACACTGAAACACAACACTTGTGAATGTTCCTGACATATACAAGGAATAATTCACTTCTACTATGCCATTTATGGCTTTGCATGAGGTCAGCAGTACATGTTCACCACCTGGGATATCTTTACTAGTAAAAGCGTAGATTTCTGAGGAATTTAGGTACCTCCAGAGTCAGCTTTCAGCACAATCCAAATGTCCAGGAAAGGCATCTAAATCCCTAGAGAGGGACCTGAACAGGCAGCCTTAATGACTGGCATTTAGTTCTCAGTTAATCAAGTTCTCATCATTTAGCACCAAGTAGTAATTAAGGCACTGCTATTAAAGGAGGGTCATTTTAGAAACATCACCAGATGCTTATGATCAAATATTTTTTCCAATTAATATGATGAATTTTTTTTAAAATCACATATTTTACTGATAAAGGTGAAAGTTCTAATCTCACATTTTGACTTTACTAGATTTTAAATCAGAAGTCATACAAAAAATTATTTTAAATAGATTTAAAACTCCATTTCTCAGAATGTCATTCTGAATGAAGAACTATCACCTCTTCTGATTTTACTGGAGCCCATGGTGATCTATTCTTGGTTGTACAGTATTTAAAATTTTTCAGTTGCTTGAAAGACATAAAATCATTACTGATAAAATTTACTGTTAACAAAGATTGATGGAGTGGTTATTATAATGAGGAATACAAATCAGTAATGTAGAAAGCTGCATCACCTTGTAAACTGAGTCCAGTCCATATGATTCTGTTTTCCTCCATGTAAGGTAATAAATACATCTGAGAGTAAAGAATGTAGGTTGGGCATCCAATATGAAACCAAAAAAAAAAAAAAAGTGGTCTGAGAGTGGTCATAATGGAGAGTCTGCTGGATATGAGGTCCATAGTAGCACTCTGGTTTATAGGAATTACATATAGGGGGCTGAATGCTGAGTAGTGGCGGGAAGTATCTAATAGCACTATCAGTGAGAATCACTGCTGCTGCTGAGATGGGATGTGTGCTCAGCTCTGGTGAATGCCTTTTATAGAAAGAAAATTGATAAGTGGGATATTTTCCAGAGAAGAAAGAAAACAATTAAAAACAAAAGTTAAAAGGATATTAAAGCATATGATATGCAAGAATGATACTGGTCATAGGTCAGTGTTTCTTACACTCTCTTCCTCAGGCAACTTTCCATTTACCATAACGTCCTTTGAATTGCAGAAATTTCCTTTAAATCTTTCTTTCTTTTACATCTAGGCTCTTCAGAGGCTTTTCCCACCAGCTTTACTCCAGTAGCCCTCTAGTTGTTTTCCCAGACTGTTAATTATTCAAGCAAAGACTTTCTGGAGGCCAAATAAGAAAAACCCTTTCCCAGTGGCAAAACCTTGGTTCTAATCTTAGTGGCATGCCAGGTCCCGTAGTCAGAGGATACATTCAGCAAACATACCTACCTCTTTTTTTGCCTAAAATGTACAGCGGCCTGCAAGACTAGCACTTGGGACATAGTATGAAAAGTAGATATAAAATTAAGATAGTTGTGCCCTAAAAGATCAGAAGACATGTTTCAGAGCATTAGATTAGCCTAATGTGCTTCATTTATAGATCTTCAGTATTGGTGTTTATTTCTGGTAATATTTTTTTGTTCCCAGTGTTTTAAAAAAAATGAGCTGGAATAGCTTTACCTTGCAAAATAAATGTACAAGATAGAGAGTAGATCCAAACTATCTCTACTGATGTCACAGGAAGCATGAATCTCATTTAGCTTGTGTGTATGAAAGCCATAAGCAAAAACTCCCCCAAATCGCACTCCAACACAGAGGATCTGTCCACATAGTAAGGAATTAGGGGTGGGAGGGTGGGAAGTCAAAAACAATTAATAGTTTAAAAAATACTTTATTTTTATTGAGTGTCATTTTCAAAGATATTCAAGTATCTGACTACTGGCTGAAATGTGAAGTCATATTGTCAGACAAAATGTAGCATCTTCTGAGAATGTATCCGCAACGAATTATTCCAGTTGAATTGAGTTTCACCTGTTATCCTGAGAGCAAACCTCTGGAAAGAGTTGGCTAAGGCTTCTATGAAAAAGAAGTGATAAATTCTCTTTAACATAATTAAAAGCTTCTTGCTCTTCAGTCCATCAAAAGCCCTTTGTAACACCCACACAAGAAAACAGAGAATAACAATTTGGATACCAGTAAGACCTGTGGTGTTACATTGTACTGCACCTTGTACTGGGATTTTGAGTGAAATCATCCACTTGAGAAAAGATAGAGAACAGAAGCTGAGGACTGCTTCATGTTCACACAAGATGAGGCTTCAGGTGTAGAAGCTGACTATGCACCCTGCGTGCAGCAGTTTGCTTAGCCTGTCATAAGAACCTGATGCTAATTCTTTCACTTTTCAACTTTAAATTGAAGTTCCTTGCTAAGTTACTAAAATTGGATAATCACTTTCTCTGTATTAACTTGTCACTGTTATTTTATTCAATTTTAAGCCCAGAGCTTCATTCAGTTATCCTTTGTACACTTACTGATTTTATTGTAAGGGTGGTGGGAGAGCTTCGATACATGAGAAAAATACATGTACCTTACCCGTTTTCTAAACCACAGTTTCACTATATCCTAACAGGGAGATTTGTCTTTTCTTCCAGAACTCATGCATGGTTATTCCATCTTCCTGAACGTGGTCTCAGGTTGGTTTGTTTATCTTCTCTTAAAGCAACAGCTGGTAAAGTCTGGAAAAGAGACCTGTAATTAAGAAGAGAATCAGTGCAAAAGATTCTAAACCACAATAAATAACCACATCCTTCCTTCAACAGTTTTGTGATGAGAAAATGAGGACTTTGAAAAAGAAAACAACCTGGATTGATCCCAAGATTGGTATGCAAACCTACCTACCAAGAAATTTAAGCAGTGAATAGAGCATCATGTTACCCTTGGCTCTGTCAAATACTCAAATAAAGCTATTGTGTTTGAAAACCAAATTTGTTCTGCTTATGCATCCAGGATGCAAACTTGAATTTTCAAAACAAAGCCATGGTAACAGAATGTTTCCTCCAGATGGCAAGAAAATGCCTTTAATTCTGTCTCACAAATAAAGTACAGAACTCTAGCCATGTTTGTTGCTAAAAGAGGTTGTTCCTTTCTGGAACTGCAGGCTGGAAAGGGCTTTATTTTCTGTAACTGTGGATGAAATTCTGAACTTGAATTCAGTAGATTCTTCTCATTGATTTGAGTGGAGTGAGAACTTGACAAGTCATACAGTAAAAGAAGGAGTATATATGTATATGTGCTGAATACGAGTATATAAGAGTATATACTGAAAAGAACTTGGAGCTTCCTTTTACAGGGGAAATAAAATGCACAATAAAAGTCAATTAACCTGAAACTGAGGAAAGCTGCTCTGACTCATAGTTGGAAATATGAATATTGTTTGGCTTTGGCTCAAAGGAAGCAGGCACATATAAACATTTCTTCAAGTCTCTTTAAAATATAAACATGAAGAAAACATAATGTTTTTTTATAAGAAAACTAGGTCTGCCTGTGTAGGAAGAACTGGTTCTGCTATGTGATCTGTAGTTGTGAAAATGTGCAGGTAAGAATGCATTGCCTATTTCTCCGATAAGACATTGTCTTCTTTAAAGTGAAGATTGACGGAATGAGCACTTATTAGAAGGAGGGGTAGGCAAACTATTTTGGAAAAAATCAGAACAAATTGTGTTTTCATAGCTGTATAAACTGTGCAGAGTACAATATGCAGCACCAAGCATGGTGGGCAGGGAGATTACAAATATGTGCAGTAGGAAAAGTGTAAAAAAAAAGGCTGTAACTCTCTCTCATCTTCCCCAGAGCTGAGTATCTCTTTATGAGTGTTAGGGCAGTAAGTCAGTAAGTGTGAAAGTTGGTGACCTAAGGACCTAAGGCTCGAGCTTTTATCGACACAGCTGTGTGTATCCTAGGCTTTTCACTTCCAAGAAGAGCACTCTAAACACTTGACCTCAACAAACACTCACACTTTCTCTGCAGAAAGTGTGCATTCACTAGGAAGTCATGTGTGTGGGGCCAGCAAGGCAGTCCAAGTGATACAAGTATTATTCTAATTATGAGGAAAACATTCTTGCAAGAGAGAGAAAAGACAATATAAACTTTAACATTGCATTACCAAGAATTTTGTGTAAGTAAATTCTGTTGTTTCTGTCTTAATATGTTTCTGGTACTAAGGGAGATACAGCCTTTGGGCTATTTCAGTGCTTCACATCCTTGTAAGTTTAGCAGTCACCTGTACACTGCACTTCTTGCTTAGTTCTGTAAAATATTTTTAGCTGTTGTTATTACAGCTGCACATTATGACCCAACACTGCATATCAAAATAAATGAGAAAAGGAAAAGGAAAATTGCACTTATTTGTAGTGTAGTGAACTGTTTCTTGTTAGGGAAGCAGAATGTACCACCTGCTGCAGGAAGAGTGGCTACAAATAGCAATACATACGCATATTCAGACCTTCCCACACACAACCTCATTCACCCACACACTGGCTGCTCAGTAAGTAATTGTACTTCATTAAATTCAGCTCCAACAACTCAACTAAATCCTGTTGTTCTTTCTCAAACAAAATTTTCTTTATTTTATAGTAATTCAGCTTTCATAGGACTCAGAATCTAGGCTTGTTTATTTAGCATGGAATGGTGCAATGAAAATAACAAAACCTCTGTGAATACAGAAAAATGGGTGATGAATTTTAAAATTCCATTATATATATATATATATATATATGGAAATTTGGATTTTATTGTGGGAATATTTAGGGGTTCTGTGACGCCTTTAGCAGTCAAATACAGAAGTGATTATTGCCTATTAAATGTGCCAACAAGTTCTATTTTGAACATCAGGCAAGGTTTCCAGAACAGATCTCTCTTAATGAATGAATTGTGACAACAACACAGCCAGATCCACAAGCAGATTCATTGGTATAGCATGACATTACCACAAAACATTTAAGTGTCAGGCACCTAATGAAATTCATTAATTGAAGCTCAGCATTCATGTCCTTGAGGTTATTTCTAGTATGCCTAGTTATGAGGATTCACAGCAGCTGAGAGGCTAAACCAGATGACATATCAACCTGTAGAAAATATGCAATGCTGTAGCAACACAAATGTGGTGATGCTTATCCTGAGGTACTACAGGGAAAGGTGACTTAATTTAACCTGTTTCATCCATTCACACTCACATGGTATCTCCCACATGTTAAAACCCATTAAAGCCTAGAGTCCAAGTAGAACATTTAGTATCCAATGCTTTTGTATTGAGGAGATGTAAAGAGAATTCCTTGCAATGACATAGAAGGTAAAGGATCCTGTCCTCCTCATATTTCTTTGTATTGTCTTGTGGTGGTTTTCGATAGCTTTTTTGTTCTCTGTGAGCTGACAGACTTTCCAGCCCTTTAAATCTGTGAGCAGTGAGAATTAACCACCTGCTTTGTCTTTCGGTCTGGTGGTTCTAAGCAGCTGCAAATAAATATACTGAGATTGTCTTGATCTGGGGGACCACTAGCATATGACATTCTTGCAACCATTTTCCTGGTTTGTGCTAGTTCCTCCTAGTGCCTCATTCATTCCTGTTCAGAGGCTGAAGTGTGTTCACCGTTTGTGGTTACACTTGTCAGTGTGTATTTTTTCGTGAACTTTAAGAGGAACTGGTGGGTAAGTAAGGCAAGTAGCCAGGGGAGCACATAGAGGAATGGCCAGAGTTGGACTCTGGGCACTGGAGAGACCATTGAATCTGCCAGTGGATTACTGGGGGGATCAGGACAAAGCCAGGTGCTGAGCTGAATATGGCTTCTTGGGTTCAACCAAGTTTGCACGTCAGTGCATGAGGCAACAGGAAGTGAGAGGATCTCAGGCAAATTACTGGATAAAGTTACTGGATAAGACCAGTTACTGACCAGTTACTGAATACACAGTGCATGTGTCTGCATGTGTGTGCATGTGTGTGCAAGTCTGCATCAGCAGCTGGAGTGAGGCTGCAGGCCTTGGCTCTCCCATGTCTAGCTCCTCCTAGATGGAGTGGGATCCAGATGCCAGCTTCAGTGCAGACTGTCTAGGCCAGTTACTGGGGGGATCCATATCATATATGTTTAAATATTTCTACTAAGTGGTTTTTATCCTGATGGATGGGAGAGGGGAACTGGTGGAGGTCCCTGGTGTTGCCCATGTTTGCCCAAGTGCTGTTATTTCTACCTGTGCTAGATGGTATGGCTGATCATCTGTTTATTCTTATTGTACACGTGTGTTTAACTGTGACCCTGCTGGGACTGCCTGCTCAACCTTTTTGCTGAAACTGCTGCTGCTGAACCTTTGTCATGCTTCTGGATCAGGCAGCATGTAACATTTTCCTCTTCTTGTGCAAAATCCTTGACACTGTCCAGCATGACATCTTTATCTCTAAAGTGAAGAGACATAGATTTGATGAATGGACCACTCAGTGAAGAAGATATTCTCTAGATAGTCACACTCATTGGCTCAATGTCCGAGTAGAAAGCAGTGATGGGTGGCATTTCTCAGAGGCTGATATTGGGATCGGTACTTTTTTAACATTTTATCAATGAAATGGACAGTGGGATCGAGTGCACCCTCAATAGTTTTGTCAATGAGACCAAGCTGTGTTGTGCTGTTAACATGCTGGAGGGAAGGGATGCATCCAGAGGGGACCTTGCCAGGCTTGAGTGATGATATGAGGTGAGAACCTCATGATATTCAACAAGGCAAAGTGCAAGATCCTGCACCTGGATTGGGACAATCCCAAGCACAAGTACAGTCTGGCAAGAGAATGGATCGAGACTAGCTCTGGGGAGAAAGACTTGGGAGCGTTTATGAATAAACAGCTCAATATAAATTGGCAATGCATGTTGGCAGCCCAGAAAGCCAACCACACCCTGGGCTGCATCAAAAGAGATATGGCCAGGGAGTCAAAAGAGGCGATTCTCCCCCTCTACTGTACCCCTGTGAGACCTCACCTGGAGTACTGTGTCCAGCTCTGGTGTCCCCAACACAAAAAAGATGTGGATCTGTTGAAGCAAGTCCAGAGGAGGGCCATGAAATTGATAAAAGGGCTGGAGCATCTCTCCTACAAAAACTGACTCAGAGAGTTGGGGCTGTTCAGTATGGAGAAGAGAAGGCTCTGATGAGGAGTTATAGCAGCCTTCCTGTACATAAAGGGGGCTTACAAGAAGTCTGAGAAGGGACTTTTCATGAGAACGTGTAAGAGAAGGGGAATGACCTTAACCTGAAGGAGAACAGGTTTAGATTGGATATTAAGGGTGGTAAGGTATTGGAACAGGACACTGTGGACTCCCCATTCCTGGAGGTGTTCAAGGCCAGGCTGGATGGGCCTCTGAGTAATCTGGTCTAGTAGAAGGTTCCCTGGCCACAACATGGAATTGGAGCTAGACAGTCTTTAAGATCCCTTCCAATCCAAACTACTCCATGATTCTATGATTCTATGTTTTCTCCTTTTTTCTTCCTGGCAGTGATACCAGTGAGACTTTCATGTGCAAAATGTGCATGATTGATGTTGTTATTAACTGAAATTTTCTAACAAGATTAATTACCTCAGTTACCCAGTACATGGCATTCCAAAGAAATACCATTTTAGGAAGTGAACAGTACCTGCTACATAAATTCGTAAACCTTTAAGCACACTTTAGTTGGACAGATGAACATTGTGACATGCAAAATTATTGTGTTTAAAAATGTGCACCAATATTTATATAGTGTAATAAGATGGCATAACAGTCTGTGAAAGTGAAAAATTATTTCTGCCTTGAGAGTTTTATAGTTTAAACTCAGAGCTGACAATATAGGTGATTGCAAACATGGGAGTTAAAATAATAGGAAAGTTGCATTTGCTATATTCTTTTTTTTTTTGTTTGCTCTTGTTTCTGTCTTAGCGACCAGTTTGTAATTATTTAATTGGTGTGGACGGAAAGATGCTCTGTGCTGAATCAGTCACATAGAGTAAGTGTGTGGAAATGAGAGGTTGTAGTAGAGAAAGAGATAGGGAGAAAGACAGGACAAGAGGAAGCTAAAGAGTATAAACTAACTGTGTGAGTACAGAAACAGTCAAGATGAATAAGATAAAATGAAGGAGAAAAAAAAAATAGGTAACAAAACATAGAAGACCTGCTACAGAACATCTGTAAAACTAGATAAACAATGCCAAACTATTTGTTATACCTTCAAGATGAAGATGCTGAAAATTTCAATATGTTATATAGTCTGAGGAGTTTGTGAGAATCCCCTGTGGGAGGGGCTAGAATAAGCCAGTGGTTTATCAGCAACCCAATCCAGTTACTGTTGTTATTGGAGGAGAGAGGTCTGTAGAGGAAGCTTTGGGTTGCTGGGTGCCAGGCTTGTAGATTTTGGATGATTCTGTGATCACACAAGGGCCCTCTAGGACAATGGTCTCCAAACTTTTTTGATTGTATACCCCTATCAGTAAAAAAGTTTTGAGCATACACTGTCAATACATTATGTATGTATTTATTTATAAGGTACATACATTTACTACTGTGATATTTTATATATCCTTAATAAAACATACAAACCTCTTGGAAATTAAAAAAAAAAAAAACCCGAGGTAAAGAGGAAATGTTTTAAATGCTTTATTTATTAATTATATTAAACCCATTTTCTTCCCTATCGCCAATCGACTTTGCACCTCTGGGGTGCAGGCACCCCAATTTGAAGACTGCAGCTCTGGAGTACCCTTAACATGATGAAATTATATGGCAGTAATATACATTTCTGGTCTGAGTTTTCAATAGTTCTTTGCTCAAACAGATGTTTTCTCTTCTGGAAGTAGTCTTCTATATTATCAGTAGAAAAGAGAAACACAGGATAAGAGATAAATTGATCTACAAGATGAGAAATGTTAATTGAATTGATTCCATTTTTTGGAAAAATTCCTCATGAATTTAAATGTGTCTACAACAACAAGTGAGTGTACTGAGGTTAAAAAGGCATTCAAAACTAGTGAGTAAAATGGAAGAAGCTTTTTTGTTAAATCCAGGTTTGAGATGAAAATTGACACTACTACAGATGGCTAGATTCCTAATATGAATTATCTTTTCTCTGTAGAAATTAATGATTCTTCTGTAGCTTTCTGTGATATATGGTCAAGATGAATCTGCCTACTGTGGAAATATTTGTATATATTTGGTAATGTAAGCTTTTTAATCAGAAAAATGCAATAAACTTATCTAGTTCAGAGACATATCTAGTTCTTTATCTGTGCATAACTAGTCTCTGATAATAGGGAAATTTATTTGTATAAATATTTCTGTGTCCTAGCTGTATGATGACAAAGTTTATTTTTAAACAGTCTACACACAAATGTGAAAAATGTAGTGAGAAACATATTAAAATGGCAGGAAACATCTTTAAAGTCTCACTATACACATTCTCTTCTACATGTTATCTGTCAAATGTTGTATGTAGGAACAGAATCAAAAATGTTGGTTAATGAACAAGATCATTGTCAACTAAAACTTTAAATCAGATGCACAATTTCCTTCATTTAGATTAAAAAGTAAGTTTGGATTCCATGCATAATTCAGCATGTTGTGAGAGTTCAAAGAGAGAGTACAGCCTTTACAAAGCAAGTAGAAGATGACCTTTATTTATTTTTTTTTTTTATGCAAAGTATGTCCTGGGTGATCCGCTGTTCCTGTAAAAAGAAAACAAAAGGCAAACAAAACTCACTGGACCATTGCAAAAAATGCTATTTCAAAAGTTGATCTGCTAGTATGTGTACATATTGATTAAAATGCACAGAAATTAAATTTCAATTATATTTAGGTTATTTTGAGAGGAGAAATTATTTGTGTCAAACTTATTGTTTAAAATATAAAATTAATATGTAAAAATGAATGGCCTGGAAACAAATTAAACAGTGAAGACTCTGATTCAAGGTTATGAAAAAGCATTTTCTTGATTTCAATCACTGGCATGGGAATAATATCGGGAATTTAAGAGCTGGATGGCAAAAAAACAACCAACCAACAGAAAACCCCAAACAAACAAAACAAAACAAAAAACCCCACACACAGAACAGCCCCAAAAAACCCCAAACCACAAAAACAACAACAAACCCCACAGGAGTAATATTTTAGTCTTCTACAATAATATCCAGATACAACCTCCTACAGATCTCAATAAACACAAAATCAATCCCACATACTTTTCTAATACAGTTCTTGTAAGAATATATATATTTGCATGCTGGTTTTGTATAACTTATACTAGTTCACAGCCATATAATCTGGAATAGATGTGGGTTTGCTACTTTGTCTGCATTTTCTCTAATCGATCTTATGTGACACTAGAGAAACATATTTAGTTGTAATTTTTATTACATCCTAATAATCTGGCAGTTCATGACTATTTTAATATGTGTGTGTATTGATACATATTTTGGAATTGTCTTAAAAAAAGAGTTGCAAAAAAGGAGAACATCAATATTTAATCTCATCATTTTTAGGAGTGATGTTTTCTATTACTGTAGCTCCTTGTTAACAGATTTTGCAAATTAGTCTATTGTACAACAGGATATGAATGCTTCCTGCTTTCCTCTTTCATTAATGATGGATAATTACTGCAGGAAAAATCACACAATAATCATGCTAATCAGCAAGATGGATTTTCATACCGTAGACTACAAGATTTGCTACCCTTTATGATGCTTGCATGTAATAAAAATTCCTATGCCTCTCAATGATAAAAACCAATAATATCTCTCCCACAAGTATTTTTTGGTTCTTATAGGAACAGTAGAGTGGCAGTGCAGGCACAGTCAGGTTCTAACTATTGCACATGATTCAGAAAAAGTAAAGAGGAAGTTAATGATAAAGCAATATTTCTTTTGTAAATCTTCCAAACTCTCAGCAATCAGTGGCACAAAGAATCATAGAACAGAATCATAGAATAGAGTTATTAAGGTTGAAAAAAACCCCCATGATCATTGAGTACAACCTCTGGCCAATCACCACCATACAGACTAAACCATAGCATTAAGTGCCACATCCACTCATTTCTTAAAGACCTTCAGGGACAGTAACTCCACCACCTCCTTGAGCAGTCCACTCCAATGCTTTGCAACCCTTTCAGCGAAGAAATTCTTCCTAATGTCCAACCTGAACCTCCCCTGGTGTGGGTTGAGACCGTGTCCTCTTGTCCTATTGCTAGTTTCCAAAGGAGACCAATCCCCACCTGGCTACAGTCTCCTTTCAGGTTGTTGTAGAAAGCAATAGGGTTCCCTCTGAGCCTCCTTTTGTCCAGGCTAAGCAACCCCAGCTCTCTCAGCTGCTCTTCATAGGACTCACTCTCAAGGTCCTTCACCAGCTTCACTGCCCTTTACGGGACATATTCCATATGAGCCAAGGTTGAATTTCTTGTTTAAGGTTCTTGATGAACTCTTTTATTTTCCTATGACTTTTCTTTATTGTTCTAAGAAGATTTTCTTGGAATTTCTGATGTATCTCAATGACGAACAGGAAAACAGATTTATTGAAACAAATTTTGGGGAAAAAGAAGAGTCACAGCAGTAGAGGAAGAGGGCAAGTAGCTATAGACAAATGGGATCTCTTTGTGGAATGAGGTTCGTGAGAGACTTGTGTCAGACCTCTGACACTGAGGCCAGCTGGCAGAGCATAGTCCATAATTAATTATTACATAACACTAAACTCTTTTACCATTCAAAACAAACTACATGCAATTACCTGTGAGGAATGGATTCAGGTCTATATAAATTCATTATACCAATTTAAGTACTATTTGAGAAAGTGTTTTGACTTGGGCCAAACTCACACTAGGGGCCATAGTAGAAATTTTAAAATATGCAAAGAGTTTCACAGATGATTAAACTTCCATGCCCAAAAATCTTGCCTGGCAATATTGAATTATTTATGAAAGGTGAAACCTGTGTATTTCTAAGGGTGTCTAAAGTTCTGCAGGGCTGTGTTAGACTAGAATTAAACAATATTTTCAACGTCAGTAGCTGCTCTAAAATTTTTTTAATCTGGAGGGGAGAATCTCAAATTACAGGAGGAAATTTCTTTATCTTAGGAGAAGCTTTGCCTTCTCTATTAGAAGTCAGTTGTGCCTATTAAAGAGATGACAAAATAGAACTGAGCCTTAAGGAGAAAATAATTGCCCATTATAATACACAGAATGGCATGGGAGAAAATTGATTAGCCATTCAAATGTGGTTACATCCATTCTTATCAGGATCTTCTGGGATGTCACAGTTTTTGTTACTAGTGGCACTGAAGGAGGTTGATCTATCCTTGTGAAAGAGTCAGGCCAATCTTTCTCTCTCCTCCAAAAGAGATCATCCTCTATACTAATTATCCTGATTGCTTAGGTAAGCTAGTCTTTACCATTTATTCTTCTCCTGCAGAAGATAAGAATTTAGATCCTAATTTCTGCTGAACACAAATGTTCCCAACTCAGCATTAATGAAATATTTAAGAAACACAATGCAATCAAGACACATTCATTCTTCTAAAATAGGCAATGAGGCTTTCCAATTGATGAGCTTAGTGGAAACTTCCTGACTAATTAGGTCATATTGATTAAAAACTGAAACTTTACTTTTGTTTTCAGACTGCAGCTCATTCCAAAATTACATCTTATAATTGAAATAATATTATTTAACTATTTTTCAGGAAAATTTTAATGCCATGAAAACTTCTTTTCCCCGATTTTTTTTTAAGGTTTTTTTTGTTTGGCTGGTTTTTTTTTTTTTTTGGTTTATNAAGCCTTCCACTGTTTTGTTTTGTTTTTCTAACAGCCAGTTAGAATTCAAGATTTCCAAGACACTGCAACTGATAATGATGTTTCTTTACAGTACAACACTGGTAACTTTTTGATACCTAGCAGATGTATGAAGAAGAGAAAATGTATGAAGAAGAGAAAAATCCTGCTCCTGGTATCTTAGGAAGTTTAACGAATTCAGTGCTCACAGACCACTGGGTACCTGGTTGGATCTCAGTGTTTCTCCTTCCAAGATCAAGCCTTTATCAAGCCTATTCTTGAAGTCACTGGAACTTCAAATCAATATATGGGTTTTCCGAGGTGCATCCCCTTAAATGATTGGTATGGAATACTGTGTATCACTTTGAAAGTAAAGTTACAAATTACATTGTACTGAAAATTACATTTCAGTGGCTTACTTACTGATTACAGTTAATCAAATCCTTATATATTTAAAGTGATATAAGAATGACAAAACAGTGGAAGGTTTTTAGCATATTCTACTTTTGTTAAGGAATTTCAATAGGCAGAAAAATATAGAACATTTTGAGAAAGCAACTCTCATTATTCACTGCCAGTTTCTAGTCCCTCTATGAGTTCTTTTTTTCCCTTAAAAGGATCCTAATTGATAAAAGTTTAACCATCCTCAGTATTAAAAACCCCTCTCTGTTGATATAAGTCTAAATATATTGTTTGAGCACTAATATCCATCAGTTTTTGCAGTCAATTTATTTGATGTCATGCATCTCATAACCTGTTCTAACTTTTTCATGACTGGCATCGTGAAGCACTTGCAACTGACTGTAGGAGACCTGCAAGTAGTGTTGTGCTTTCATTTGCACAGACATTGCACTTACAATCTTGTAAATTGTGTTAAGTTTAGGCACTAGCCTAAGATCAGACTAACCAGAGGACAACAAACCGGATGACAAACATGACAAATGACATCACAGCAAGGCCATTTAGTTGCTGGTGCTACCCAAGGTGACCTAGCAATGTTCTCCTCTTTAAATAGCCATCGCTGAGTGCTGGCCTCAGGAAATCAGTATAATGACCTACCAAGGAGCCAATAAATGATGAAGGATCTTAAGTTGCCAAGAGTTTATCAGTTTCTGGTCTTTTTGTGACATGCAACTTAGGTAAAAGTAGCAGAGTGGGAAAGAACGCCGCAGTAAGAGACTCTAGATGCAGCCCCATGACCACATCTGTCAAAGTCAGGTTCTACTTACAATTTTGCTTTATTTTACTATTCTCTTCAAAGAGCCTGCTACTTGAAAAAGTCTTTTCAATGCTAAAATGCAGGATGTATCATGCTGTTCCTAAACTCATATTGTAGCAGCAATTATAGCTGAAGAGATAACACCTAAGGTGTTTGACCTTATCTACATTTACTTTATTGACTAATGCATTAATACTTCATGATGATTCTACTTAGTGATTACATAAGGAATATTATACCTAACACTTCAATTCTGCAGCCTATTTGTGAAGTACTAGTTTAGCATGTTTGTCATACTACAGAAAAGTTCATCTATTGAGTCTTGTCTCAGAGAGTCATTGCAAAAGTCCTGTAAAATCCCAATAATTCATACTCTGTGGAGACATGTTTTCTGTGTTAAAGGAAATAATAAAAAAGTTTTTAATTACATTTTGACTTACAGATCAAAAATAACTATAATTTTTGGAAAATTATAATTTCCTCTTTTATATTCACAGGCTTCTATATTTACAGGCATTATGTCTGTACCTGAAAGCCATTTACCTACTTTCTAATACACACTATCACTGTTTCATGAGGTCTATGTACCCCAAAATACTAAATACTTCGGCTCTGATCCCGAAGAGGACTTATATGCAACAAAAAAACAATATGAAGCCCTTGAGGACTGCATTCATGCCTTCAAAGCTTGATCTACCACAATAATAAAATCAAATCAGAAGTCTTGAGTATTTAGACAGACGTCCTCAAAATCTGTAGTATGTACATCAAAGAGTTTGGCCAAAACTTGTCTTTAATTACTTTACATATGAACTCAGCCCTGCAGCAGAGTGTATCCTATGGTCTCAAAGGGACTCAGGCAATTAACACTTTATACAAACTGTCTGGAGTACTTTTATTTCTTCTGTGCTGTTTAGTGATCTCGATATCTCTTCCTTTGCTTGCTGTACTTTATGCAGTACTTTCTCCCTTGACAGCTTTAGCAAGATCATTTTCACAGCAAAAATGATGTGTTTTTTCCTGCCTTTCCAGCAGTTAACCTGAAAATAATTTACTTTCTTCTTCACAGACTGTTTACAGAGCTTTCCATCACCAGACATTAACTCAAGTAGGAGCACTAGCTTACTCGTGTGAGGAACTAACTACCATTCTCAGGATATGGATGGATGCCTTCTTCAAAATTTGCCTGTATCTAAAGGAATGCAACTGTTGCCATTGCTAAAGAAACATTTTACTTACTGAAAAGTTCTCAGGTATAGTTTAGCTGCTCTGTATTAACAGTTATATGGCAAGTGCTGTGCAAAAAAACATGTAAGACTGAGAATGTACCTCATGTACATGTAACATGAGGTACAAAACATGTAAGCTCTGAGAACAGAGCTTTGGTTGCTGTGCAAGATTTTGCAGCTCACCTCTTTATCAACATTATCTTTATACTAATACTAATTTCTATAATATAACTAATGGTTTATGTATTTATATAATATTTAATACTATTAACTGTTGTATAGTTAATGAAAGATGAGTTCTATGTGAGATGAATGATGTACATGTCAAGTCCCAAATTCATCCAGTTAATCTCCTAAAGTAGTATATAAAATTGTGTCTGCCATTCTCATTTCTTCCTTAAAGAAAAAGATAGAATGCTCACGTTTTTAATAAGCAAGGTCTGCCTCTGCGTATTCAAATTTGTAGTGTTTCATGTATTTTCATATATACTCCTTTCTACCTGGCCTAAATGTTGGTAACCATCCTTCATATGTTTGTGTGAACATGGAGTTCATATAAAGCTTATTTCTCTCAAACTATTTTCATGTTCAGACATGCCATATGATATGCACTCAAGGGTCACGGCATCCACAGGTAGTGGTGGTCAAAGTTTACACAGCAGTAGAGAGCCAGATGAGGCACGTACAAAACTTTCCTAAGACTGGGAACTTTTATTCCAGGTCTTGGGAAGTGATAGCAGTATGTAAGAAGGAGGTATAAGGAAAACTGAGGCACAGTTAGAGATGCACCAGCAAAACCTGTTTGACCATTGGTATCACATATTGGTTATGAATAACATAAAATTCTTACTGCTGCTAAGAATTATGGAAAAGAGAGGGTTACTTTACTGTTAGGCCCTCTCCAGGTTTTTTCTTCAGAGAAAAGCAATAAAAGGGATGAAGGGGCTAGAGAGATTAATTTATTAGGGAATGAAAAAAGACTTATGTATGTGCAACTTGGCTAAATAATGAGTAAGGGAATAACACTAACAGTATAAAATGCTGCTTAGCAAACAATCACTTAAGGGCAAAGTGTGGGGCTAGGTTGACTATTACTTAATAGTTGTGTTGCAGTTGTGCTTAGTGGACCCTGCTACGTTAGCTGCAACACAAGCATCCAGTAGGAAACAGTGCCTGGATATCTCACAGTGGAAACAAGGAGGAGGAGGACAGACCTTGCAACAGACTCAAACAGCATGGGGATAACTAAGCTAGCAGCAGAATCGTGCAAGACTCCTTTGCAAAAGGCAAAATTAGCCATCCAACTAACAGGATACAGACACTATTAGATGAGAAATATGCTCATTATCCATGCTCATCATCTCCTGAAGTAAGTAGCAAAGTACAACTAATGGAGATCCATATGTGTGTTGTTAGAGGTTTTCATAGCAAAGCATTTTAGAAGTGAAAGTGTTTTTACTTGCAGGCCCACAGCCCTTTCCAAAGTGAAATCAAATTCTGTTTTCTCTCTTTCTCAATGGTTACATGCAATGAAATTTATGCAGTTTTGAACACCCCCCCCCTTCCAGTTGCTCTGAGTCACATAAAATTAAGCTTGCTGTGCTCATCTCAGAACCTCCTGTTCAATCCAGCCCCATGTGCACTTCATGCACGACTCATTGCCATGGTGAAACTTCCAACACAGCCAAAACCCCTTTCTTTCTGGCCCTTTCATAGTCAGGAGCCATCATCTGCAGAAGAAAGTTCAGGTCTGGAGCACTGTCAAGATGGCCACAAAGCCAATGTGGAGCATTGGGGGAGCAGCCCTTGATATCCACGGCTGTAGGCACCATTCACTCACACAGTACAATGCCTTGGGTGTCCCAGAAGGTCAGAACCAAAAAGAAAGGATTTGACAGTTGCATATTTGCCTGTGGGTTAATAGGTGACACAGGAACAGGCCCATTATCTGAAACAACACTTTCCATGCACATTCTCTTTGCAGACCAATCCAACACAGGCAAGCTTAGCGTTTAAGATTTTATCCTTGCAATTAGGCTTCATTGTCCCCAAAGATATACGTCATAACCTTTCCTAAAGAAGTAATAGAGGGCTTGACTGCTGCTAATCAGAAAATAATGTTTTCATAGTTAAGAAAATTCAGAAGTAATTTCTGTTCAGAGCAGAAAGAATACTTTAATTTCTCTGTAAGACAGATGTGTAGAAAGCCTTAGAGTAAACACTAGTACCATCTGGATGGCATGTCACCCTACCCAGATGGAAAATTGCTACTTATTACTGGCTATGGGCAGAGTTGTGTAAAAATACCATAGAATTTCAGATTAAAAAATGTTGGAAAATTCATTTAAATTACCAGTAGCTACTTCATCATTTCTTGGAGTCTGAAGGAAAAAAACTCAAAAAACTCTAAGAAAATTAGCAGAGCTTGCTGCTATAACAAAACCAGTTACTCTACATTCAGAAGTTTTCAATTCATGAAAAACATTTTCTTTCTTTTAAATGTGCTAAGTATAAATACAAAAGAAAGTTACAGCTTGTATTTCTTTTTTTTTTCTTCTGGCAGGTACCTTTACTGTCTCTCATTTCTTCTAAAAAACATTTAAAAAAAAGGAAAGGATATTGCATAAGAATGATATGTAGATAAGAAAATCTATTATTTCCTGGAAGGTAGAGTTTTGACATTAGTTCAGATCTAGATTTAAGACTGTTCTGAAAGAACTGTGTATGTTATTTAACAGCAGCTTTGGAGGAGAGAACACTTATATTGCTCTGTCCACTGTTTTTTTTCTATGCTGAATTAAATATCTAACCTATCATAGAAATAAATAGAGATCATTCAAAAGAGTTTAGAAACTGTGTTCAAAGGCCTATATAGGAAGGATAAATATTTTGCTTCTGACCCTGTTGACACTGTCAACACCTACAGTGGATATTAAAGTATTTTCCTAGCCCTTCCCAAAAGTAACACCCAGAGAAACAGAGTTTCTAGGAACCTCTGATTTATTTCTCTGAAATACAAGAGAACCTTCTCATAGTGGCAGTGAATGAAATGAAGCTGTTGCAATGCTGAGAACGAGAGTCCCCAGGTGCTCCTTGGCTTCAAGGCACATTGCTGTTTACAGCAGCCTCTCATTTCCAGGGATGGAAAGGCACATGCTGATTATGCTGTGAGGCTCCAGTGTGTGGCTAAGGACAGCAGCTCCTTCCTGCCCTCTCCCCATGCCCTGCAGTCCAGCAGAGAGTGCAGCTTGTTCCTGCTCCCCACCCTGCTCCCCCCATCCTTCTCACACTGTCTGCCACTCCTTCTGCCACCCTCCTCCAAAGCTGGAAGATCTTCCTGCAAATACATCTAAGGCAGCCTGATCTATAACCCTGGAAACCCTTTTTACTTTGTCAGTACAGAAGAGTGCCCCTAAATTATTCCTCCTTTACTCTCTAAAGGAAATGGTGCTGAAAAAAAGCACCACTTGTACCTTGGAAAGTTACTACTTCTGGAGAAGGAAATATTCCCTAACATTCCAGACTATCCAGCTGGCTGGTTTTGAGCTTCAGGCAGAAATCTTTCAGTGTCTGTGCTCACC
Source organism: Peucedramus taeniatus (assembly GCA_013400575.1). NCBI lineage: Eukaryota > Metazoa > Chordata > Aves > Passeriformes > Fringillidae > Peucedramus > Peucedramus taeniatus. The sequence continues at coordinate 41,846 of WBNO01024872.1, forward strand.
ACCAAAATGACACTAACTTCTTCTGCAAGCCCCACTGAAATGCTAAAATATATAATAATAGAAAGAGAACTCACATTGACTTTTCTATTAGGAAAACATAAAGGTGTGTATTAAAACAAGTTGATTTAAGAAATTTTGCTGATAAACAATAGTTATATCATAAAAAGATATATTATAATCAGAATGCTTCAGAAAATTTAAGCAGGTCCATGCTGAACGTTGACTAGTAGGACACAATGAATGTTAATTTTCCTTTCTAACTTCTGCTGCAGATTTGCTGAATTTAAAAGCCTCTCAACTGCAATAATAACAGTTATGCAATATTTCCTAACTGCCCCCAAGGCAAACTCAGATCCTGACTGAAAAGCAATGTCACATTTTCTCTTTATTTTGTTTATTCTCATATAGATTTTGCAGGATATGCATTCTGCAGGATAAATTTCTTTTTACTACATCTATATAGTCATGTTGTCATGAGGTAGAGACCCTGGTCTGTATGTGGTTAGTTATTGGTGATGGTGATTGGGGAAAGAGATGGTAAATAAATTGCTTCACTGTTTTTTCCAAGAATTACAGTATTTCAACATCCACCCATGGGTACATCTATTGTTCATAATGATGACTGAATTACAATTTTGTCCAATGTTCCTGTAATACATATCAATCTAAATAATAAGTTGCTTTTGTTAGAATTACTGCCTTTAAGACAATGATTCACAATAGCTGAAACAACAGCTGAAGTTCTGTTTCCTTTTGTTCATATCAGAATACCATGGCACTGATCATGGTTGCCAAAAATGTCCTGAATTCAATGCAGAAGTATCTGGATTGAAGGTGAATAAAACCACATGAAGGCTCAAATGCATCAGTGTGTTGCAGCACTTACTCCATAGTGTCAGTCCTCCCAGTGCAACACATCCTTCTCCTCATCTTTTTCCTCTTTGCTACTGCTTAAAGCAGGTGATCTATCTGAGTCTGGCACTGTTATATCCTTTTTCCTGCTCAAGTGGGCTTATGATAGGTTTAAAATGCTTTAAACTGCCGGGAACACAGATGTTGGCATGTTGAGTTACTGATCTGTGCTGCTTCTTGCGTGGTTAACTGGCTTAACTCCAGGGAACACAAACTCCACCTGTCCTCTAAGAGGCTTCCTGCCCTGAAGAGCAAATTCTCTTAAACAGGACTTCATTTCCTGATAGATAGACACTTCCATCTGCCAGGTGCATTTTAATTTTCTCAGCTTTACTGGACATCATGATGTAAGTCACTTAATCAACATGGCCTGAATTTTCTAGCATGTGGCTAGAAAATACTCAGAGTTAGGTTTCAGATTTAGACTGATGTTTAAATCATACATGGAATTATATTACTAAAGTATTCTTGACCTTTCAGTTGATATCTTATTTTTTCCAAATATAGTATTCACCTTAGTATTTTTTTCCATTCCAAGATGCTTGTTCAGAGCTATGATTATTTCTTGTGCAATGATAGTCAGGTAATTCTTGGAACTTGAAGTAGATGGTTAAGAAAACGTTAAAGACTCCCCATAGCAGTTTAAAGCCCAACAAAAGAGCATAAGAAAACAAGAACTTTTAAAATCAGACACAAGGTACCATAGTAGAGTTTTCTTGGTGTGGGGAAGATTTAAATGTTAGGACCTTCTCTATAAATTGAACATTATTGCATTAAGTCAGATATAATAAACTTTACCACTAAAATCTACATAAAAATGACATTTATAAAATATCTGGTGACCCTGCTTGTTCAAAATTTGCCTAAGATTTTGAACTAAATATTTAGATATGGATATCTTTTACAAAAGACCTTTCCTACTGTGTGAATCTATACCCTGTTTTCCTAGAAAATTGAAATGAGAAGTCTGTTAGGAAAAGTATTTGGCATGAGTGGGCAGGTTTTGCTTGCAGAAGTTACTGAATTCTTTGGTATGGCAGTATTCATGTGATGTTTTCCACTAAACATGTCCAGGTATTGGTGATTCAAAGCAATCAAGACTACAGCTTGGTGTCCAAGCTACTGACCTTAGACCCAGTAATCAAAAGCTTGCATGCACAAAAAAGTGAAGAGGGAAAGGTTTTGTCTTTCAGGACAATATTTTGGATACAAAAATCTTTGAGGACATGACGTTTGACTCAGCTGGCTGAGCCCTCATCCATGAGCTGATGAATAGTCCTCTCCCCTTAGAGTAATTGCATCATCACTGTCACTCATCACTTCAGAGCAGGGAAAAGGTGTGCAATCTATTTCTTGAAATCGTTTCTATCTTCTGTTCTGCTTCATACAAAAGAATTTCCCAAATTATTTTGCACTTATCATCCCACTGTGATATGATGTAGCCTTCCTGTCTTAAATCTCAGGCATATAAGCAGTGTTTCAGTGTCATCATAAAGCTGTAACTATCCTTTCTTCTATGTGGTTTATCATTTGACTTTGAATTTAATACAAAATAATTAAAAAACATTTTTTAGAATGCTATTGTCAATTAATTCTTATATTCCTGGGAGCAAGTAATAACTTTAAGACAAGTGGAGAAATGATTATACACGGTTTTAAAATTTTTTTTTAGTTCTTGTTTTCATAAAGGCAAACTGAGAGAAAAACACTGTGGTGTCCAATGAGGGCAGAGAGGTGGAATCAGGTCTGTTTAGACTTGAGGGAACAAGTTAGTTTTCAAGAAAAGATGTATTTGTATCCCATGAGCCAGGTTTTGTCCCGGATTCAAATGAAGCCAAAACCCCCATGCACGATATATGTATTCAAACTTTTGAATTTCACCTAATCCACATCAAAAAATCAGTTTCCCAAACTTTTTTAAAGGGTTACAAATATATTGTCTACCTGAATCCACTTTTGGAGATATACCAAAAAACACAACCTTGTACAGGGCAGTTAGGACCTCCTAAATGAGGATAATGCTTACTGAGCTGGCAGGGAGGCTACAAAGATCACTTATTTTCTTTAAATTGAAACTTTGAGATTTCAGTCACAAAATAAATGGAACATGCATATAATATGTTTTGAAAGAACATAAAAGGACTTAGAATCTGGTTATTTCCATTGGAGATGCTACATAAGTAAACAATATATTTAACTTCCTTAAATCACATGAGGGAAATACTTGGAACAGAAACCAAACCCATTCCAGGATGTTAATGCTTTTAAAATTTAGCTCATATTTTTTTTTTCATCTAGAGATGGTTGATTAGAATGTATAAAATGTTTGTAATACTCTTCTTACTGAAAAACACTAAATAAATACAGATAATTTTTTTACTGTTAAAAAATTAATTAAATAGTAAGTAATTAAATTAATCATAATTAGTACTAATAATTAGTAAGTAACTAAATTAAATTATCCAGTGATTAAATATTACTGGATTATATAATGAAGCTGTATGTTGTTCCATCCAGAAATATGTGAAATTAAAGAATATTTGAATTTTTGATGATGTCTGATCCCTTTTTCTTAAAAATATCCAAACTTAACCTGAAAGTTCAATATTTTAAAATTATATTGCATCATTTTTACATTGTGTAAGAAGAAATTTTAGAACATACTACTCAATAGGACAGAAGTAAGACAGAATAATTGTACAGTAAATAAATAGAGTATTGCCTATCACACTTGCTTCTGGCACAGTAACTGCTGACCTTCTCTCTAATTATTTAGAATTTTCTTTCAGCTCTCTGAGCTGCCCATGACTACAAGGAGAGCATCTACAGCCTCTGACATTGTAACCATGAGGTTGTATTGTGTACTCAAAAAGTAGATGCACCTCAAGCTGGTCAAAGCTGTGACAAGCTGAATTCCAGCAAAATTCCAGGAAGAATTATTTCATTGGTTTGGTTGATGGAGCATTCAGACTTCTTGCTTTGATACTTGGGATATTCTTTTCACTGAAGGCAGGAGTTAGATCTAAAATAAAGGCAGTTTTCCACTAAACCTCTTCTGGAGCATTTGAATAATAAAATATTAAAAGGTCTTTACCAGGAAAGTCAAGACTTGAATTAGCCATAAATAATTAAAAGAATTATGCTAGAATAAAAATTTTACTTGTTTACTGCTATTCAAATTAATTTAGATTTAATTTGTTTACTGCCCTTCAAATGTCATTCTAGAAAATAAGTTGTGGACATCTGAGTTAACTGTGTAAAAAAAAGTAGCAGAGTACTAGAAATACCTAATATTTTAATTTTCTTTAAACAAACAAACAAACAAAAAAAAAAAAAAAAACCAAACAAACCACCACCACCACCAACAACAACCAAAAAACCCCAGAAACCTGTTATAGGTCACTCTACATGAAAAACCACTCTGAATTCAGAATTTGCCTACTGACAATTATAACACTTCTAAATATAAGTGATGCAAGTGTTTAATCCTTATGTTCCACTATCAGAGGATCTAGAAGGCATATCCTTGTAACCAAAGGAATTTCTGGGTTATAGGATAGATGAATGAGCATGTTCAGAAATAAGCTCTGATGGGACAGGAAGGCTTTTGCAGCATTGAATTTTATCCTTTATTATTAAATTAACATCAGTTTGGAGCTTAAAAAGAAAAGGCCAGTTGCCAGAAAAAATAAATAATGTGCATGTTAATGTTACTACCTGACCTGGAAAATATTTCCATGTTCTGCAGTGGTCTGTCATTTTTAATTTGAAGTCATAAGGAAATATGATTAGGCTGGATTTCTCATTAATAATAGAACTTTTAAAATGAGTAAAAATTAGGCCACCTTCAAGTTGCTATAATACAGCATGCTTAATTAGAAAATTTAGTTATTTCTCTCCACAAAATGGTAGAGACAGAAAGAGACCCAAGAGTGAGGTAAGACTTACATTTGAGTTAAACTGATTCCAATTGTTCAGGAAATGATTGGACTCTGAGAAAACACCATTTTATTTATGCTTTTAAACTAAACCTTTATAATACATCATGCACTTCTGTACCACTTCATCCCATCTTTAACACCAACATCCAGAACCATCACTGAAAGTAGGATTGGAGAGGAGACTCAAGAACTGTAACTGATGGAGCAGTGTTCTCTAGTTAAATTACATGGAAAGGAAGAGAGGCACAAACTGGGGAAGACAAAAGGCAGTTAAGAGGAAGTGATTTCCTCAGTGGTTTACAGCTCCATTTCACATGAATGACCCATCCTGATCTAGTTTCTACACTGGACTTTTTCTTTCTCACTGGACTTCGGCTGCTCAGAAAGATCAGTGTGTGAAATTTCTCTGCAGAGCAGAAAATTTTCCCCAAGTGCTGTGCAAGAGTGGAGTCATTGATACTGCCAAAAAATGGTGCAGTGAGTTTTTGTCAGACTCTCTGTGCATGGTCAATGTTGTTGAATAATAAGGTAAACTGGAGAGAATCTGATGAGCAAAAATAACTGTAATGCATAAAATTTTGTAACACTATGAATTCAAGGCAGAAACTAATAGTCATCCACAGCTCTTAAAGTCTGAACACTAAGTTGTGTAGTTGACGTAATGGTGTTTCTTAGGAGGCATAATTGGGTGTCTGCAATGACCTATGGAAATTGTACAGAATATTTTTTGCATATTTACTTCTTCTCTTGCAAATTAACAGTTCCCTGTTCTGCTTATTACCTCCAAATATTGAAAAATAGCTTTTTTCTGTTATATATTCCTTTTTTTGTCAGCCTTACCATTTAATATTGATGAACATGAGGAAATTAAGATGTCCCCCACCCAAAACATTCATTTTTTGTGTAATATTTTTACTTTCTACCAGTTGCACTCCTGTCCTCTCTGAAACATATTCTTTTCTGATATTCTCCACACATAACAATTTAAGATGCTTGATGGAACTACAGTTTTTATGTGAGCTTAGGTTTTTATGTTTAACAGTTATGATTTAACAGCAACTGTCATGCACATGTATTGGTTTTGATTATCTAACAAACTTTGCATCTGTCACCTATAAAGGGAAAGTATTTTCCCCCTCTTCTGAAAAAAAATTGAAAAAAAAATCAAGTTGGATTTCAACCTCCTTACTTAACCATATTGAACGAAGACCATATCTGAAAGGAAAAATGCAGAGACAATTCTGATGTAATATGTTTGAGTTTGGACTGAAGCCTAAAGTTCCTTCCCCCTCTGCTGTAATTTAACCTGCAGTCCGGATTCAATCTGCTCTTTAACATACTTATCTAAAGGCTAATGTTCAAGGCAAAGTTTTCTAAAGTTCTACTAAAATGTTTCTGTTATTAATTTATGAAGATATTGAGGATAACTAAGATTTTTAAGAGTTCATAAGTAACTTCATTTCCTAAGGAAAAAAGGCTTATGTGTGTGTATAAGCATGAAGCCTCTTACCGGCTTTAGAGCCTCTGCACCATCTCAACCATAATAAATGGAAGAGTGCAAGACTTTGTTTCTGTGAATGATAAAAACAGAATCTTGGATAAAGCAGAAAAACTGTGTTAGGGAGAGGTTATTGTGTGAAACCCTTACATTTCATAGAGGGAATCTGACCCAGGAACTCACACTCAATATACAAATCAATAGGAAAGTGAGCTTGGTTGCTTCTGCTCCTCACAGCATCATATTTCTGGTACTTAACTGTGCAGTAATCATTTTGAGAGGGAGAACTTTGACTTTTGTGTTCACTGGCAATGATGGTGTTCACTTTAGTCCACAAACCTCATTACAGCCTTTCCCTTCTTGACAAAAAGCTGAGAGGGCTCATACAGAGCATCTTCCTCCCTGATTATAGTTACAGAATTCTTTTTTCCCATTCTTGTCTCATTCTCAAAATTCAAATTTCTCCAAACAAGACAAATTAAAAAATGAAAAATAAATAAGAGACCACTATATGTTATGAAACAAAACCTAGGAAAA
>WBNO01024874.1:0-95628 GCA_013400575.1 Peucedramus taeniatus
AATTTTGGTTTTGGTTTTTTGTTTTCCAATTTCATTGGAATTGAAATGAATTTCAATTCATTGTATTTCATTGGAAAACATTGTATTTCATTGGATCATATCTTCTTTTCCTGAGTGTTTATAAGCCTTTCTTTATCTGGTTTCCAAGATTTCCTTCCCCTCCTCAAAAGGAAATTTATCTGGTTCGCAAAATTCTGCTGCTTTTTGATTAAAACAACAATATTATGCCTGACTCATTACAACATCTCCCCTACATATACACTCATGCTTAAAATGATTTTATCTGCTAGGAAAACCCGAAATTTCTATATTTAGAAAATCAAACTTCTTTCTAATATTTTGTAGAATCTACAATTGTGTAGAATATCATTCTCTGCTTAAAACTTACAGCTTGTTTCTACATACACATTCAGTTGGACCACAGTTACTTGAGTATTGATGAAAGTCAGAAGTGGCTGGGTTGTTTTTTTTTTTTCCTGCAGGGAAACAGTTTTAGATCAGAGATCTGAAACAGAGAAGATCAGAGTACAGTTTACAAAAGCTTTTATACAAAATTTAATGTATGAAAGCGTAAATTAAGGAAATTTCATTTCCCCCCTTCAATCTTTTCACTTAAATGTAGATTTATGTGCATATAAATATATAGGAAATTTTCTGTAATTGCTCTAGCAGATGACCTGTCAGATAATAGGTAATAATGTACTTAACATTTAAATAATTTCTTCATGCATAGTATTAGAAAGCCTTTTAGAAATACAGTCCTATCAATGACCATTTTACAAACAGAAAGGAGAGATAAATTAATTGATTTGTTAAGAATAAGGAAAGGATAAAACCAGATTAAAACATAGGACTGCAGGATTAAATTCTTATGTGCTCTACATCAACAGGAAGTTTGCTGTACATTTTTGAAGCAACAATTTTATCCTGATTGTCCTACCTTCTCATTTACTGCATGGCCTAGCACTGGTTGCTTTTACCTGCACTTGAGACGATTGACCTGACACAGGGAGTTAAAACCCTAAAATAATACTTTGGTTTAGATTTTTATCATAGTATGGCCTGCTTTGCTCATGGATTAGATGTCTCTCACTTCAGTTATCTGCAATTAGAAATTTAAGCTTGAACTAGTTTTCTGAGCTTCTATTTTTTGTCAGCGAGGAAAAGATGCAACTCTAGAGTATGCTTCTTTCCAACTATTTGAAGACAAAGATGAATTATCAGTTTAAGTTGGTCATGCTGTCAGAAGAAACAGTCTTGGAGTCTTCCCCCTTCTTCGTGTGTTCATTATGAAGTGTGAGATGCACCATGTGGTGAGTGGATCTGAGCTAAAACTAACCTTGGGTGAAAATGGCTGGTTTTCAGCCAGATCAGCTCCCTGAACAATTGACCATATATTCATACAAAAGTTGGTATCAGCACAAGACAAATCTGTGCAGGACTGAGAACAGGGCATGTGAGTAAAAGCATTGCAGGCCTGCTTTTTTTCCCTGGTAGTATGAGGTTAAAAGATCTACTGAATACCAGTCTTAGCCACCTGTGCTGGTTTTGACTGGGGCAGGGCTCATTTTCTTCATAGTAGCTGGTATGGGGCTGTGTTTTGGTTGTGTGACCAAAACGGTGTTGATAATTCAGGGTGATTTTTTTACTGATGAGCAGAAATGACACAGACTCTAGAGCTTTTCTGCTTCTCACCCCACCCACCAGAGAGGAGGCTGGGGGTGTGCAAGGACTTGGGAGGGGACATAGTTGGGACAGATGACCCCAGCTGACCAAAGGAATATCCCACACCATATGGTGTCATGTTCAGCATATGGAGCTGGGGGAAGGAGAAGAAAGAAGAGGACATTCAGGGTGATGGAGTTTGTCTTCCCAAGTCACTGTTACTCGTGGTGGAGCCCTGTTTTCCAGGCTGAATACCTGCCTGTCCATGGGAAGTTGTGAATGAATTTCTTACTTTTCATTGCCTTCATGGACAGCTTTTCCTTACCTACTGAACTCCCTTTATCTCAGCTCATGCTTTTTCTTACTTTTACCCTTCTGAGTCCATCTGCCATCTACCATCTACCCTTCTACCCCATCCTTCTGGGTAGGGACTGAGCAGCTGTGTGGGGCTGAGCTGACAGCTGGGGTTAAACCATGTCACCACCTACCATATTAATGATTAATCTCACCAAGATTAATCTCACCTAGAGTTTATGTGCAATCACTGCTACCTGACATTAACCTTATCAGCTAAAGTTTAGTGTGATATTAGTACAACAGGCTTTTTTAAACTCCACCTCCATAAAGGAGTCTTCTGACATGGTTAAATAATTATTAGAGAAATGCTGTTATTGAAAGTGGAGAGACTGAATTCTCTGTTTATTTGTAACATCTTGCATGCAAAGATGTTAATTTCCAGATATCCTGATTGTGAAAATTTTAAGAATTATAAAATTGAAGAAGACTGAACAGGTTCACCCCATGCTCTGATTTTATACTTGATCTAGTTACAATTCTCTTAGATACTTGTTTATTTTACTGAGAAGGCAAGCCCAAAAGGATTAAACCTTGCCTGCAGCTTTCTTTTTGTGCAAAAGTCAATTATGGCTGGCTAAATATCCCTGAGGTAAACATGTGTGAGGTTGATAATGTGGTTACAATAGCAACAGCAGTTGTAAAGGAGACTGGTGTTCATGGAGTTAACACATTCCATATTGCTATTATGCAAAAAATTACAGACACTTCCAGTCAGGGAGCATCAATCAATTTTTGTTAACTTTCAGGATTTTTTTTCTTCCTGATGGAGCTAATATTACATCTAAATATTATGTGTGCTGCGTCTGTAAATTTCATTCAATTTTCTTAAGGAAGCCTTCTGTATGAAAAATGTGAGTTTAAAACTATGTTATTTACCTGGTGCCACTGGATTGATTGTGGAATGGGTCAAATCCTGCCATTCTTAATGAGGAAAATATTGACTAATGGCTTAAGTAAATATTATCTGAATTCAATGAATGTTTGTCTCATGTATTAAATATTCAGAGAAGCAGAAAATGGTTCATAGCTTTTCCTCCCAACCACCGTGGCACCTAACCAGCCATGTTTGTGCTTACTATTTCCTTCTGTATTTTGGCAAAATGTAGCAGTTTCAGTAGACAGTGCTACAAACATCGTATATCACCACAGTATGCAACCTTGTAGTAAAATGATTCACTTGGGAATTGCAAGTTCCTAGCAATTAGAGAAAGGAACTGAAAGTGTGTTCTCATAGGTGAGTGGAGCGCTTTAACCACTGACCCTGGATTAAGGGAGGCAGAAGCTGCAGTACAACTCTTCCAAGGGAATTTTTGAGAAAAGGCTGATTTTACTCTAGGAGGAGGTAAAGGAACCACAAGATGCAGTCAGAGAGAGAAAGAGTAACATTCCTTCATTGGGGCTTACCAAAACTGTGCAGCATCAGCTAGCTTGAAGTGACTCCTGACTTGGACATTGGCCCAACAAATCCCAACATGGCATCTCAGGCTCTTTCCATGCATTGCTTAGGAGCCTTAATGCCAAACTTTGGCCTATGACTTTCCCAGAGTGATAGGGCACCAAACTCCTTTGCCCCTGTAATCTTCTCAATTTATTTTGTTGCTTGCTTCATAAAATGGAAATATTTTTATCTCTTGGAATGTTGTGAGTAGAAGAGTCACAGAATAGATGCAAGACCCTAGTCTACTGATGAGAGCCAAGGTTGAAATAACCAAACATAAATAGATAGAAAAGAGGTGCAGAAGAAACTTGAATTTTAAAATATTTCTGAGTAAATATTAGACCACTTTTGTTGAGAGGGTTAGCCTGACAAAGAACCAGTAAGACTAATGGTTAGATAATTTTACGACAGATATTACTTTTATTCCTTGTCAATCTATGAAATTTCATGCTTCCAGAGATAACCTGACTGCCACATGTGGCATCATCCTCTAAAAGTATTTTGCATTTACTTGCAAGACAATTTGCTTTCCTCTCCCCTCTGGCCATCCAGAAATTTTATGGTAAACAAAAATGAAATTAGGAAATTGGTGACTGATATGAAGAGATATTGGACCACACATGTTCATGTCACAGATATAGAAAATAGTATGTTACCTCTTAAACATGATCTAACTAACAGTCTGAATTATTCATTCAAAGATCAAATGCAAAATAAACCCAAAAATTTAAAGGCATAAATTTTCCAAGTTATTCAGGTGCAAAATCCCTGCAAAATTATTTCAATGACAAGTAGGAACTGGAGTGCTTTTGCAAATATAGACTAAAGAGCTTCACTTTCCACCAAAATACACTGGTGTACCTCTATTTTCATTATTATTTTACTTGTTTAATAGACTACAAAAGCCCAGTTTGGCTGACATTATTCATGTTATGATGGAATTTATTTATACCTGTTGATTAAAAGGTGTTTCAGCTCCATCGACAAAACATGATGAGCATGTGATAAAGAATATCAAAGTACTCTCAGCTGACTTTGAGATATAAGAGCATAAAGACTTTCTGTGGAGGGCTGGAATCCCTATCAGTGGAAGAAAGTTGATTCTCTTGAACTCTGAAATAAACAATAAAACCTTTTGCATTCTGAAATACTTCATTGGGAGAATTTTAAGGGTGCAAAATCAAAACCATAAACAATGGAAAATCTAGAAGTCTTTGCAATCTTAATACAACCCCTTGCCCTGTATGTAATGCAAAAGTGTCTTTAATTACAAGATCTCATATAACATCACAGTCACTGACTAGTTTACCACCCTGACTGGTTTGTACCCACAAAATGAGTAGTATCTTGACATTTACTTTAGTTTTCTTTGTTTGAGGCATGACCCTCCCTTTTGTTCTTAAGATTCAAATGTAATCCTAAATGTAGAAATACTGACTGTGTCAGGGTAGAAATACTTTGTGTGGTACTCTTGCCTAGTGTCCTAGTGGTTCTTATCTGCTCATTAATATAACTTCAGTGTGTTCCTGTGTTAAAGGATGTCACTTTCCTGTTTAGCAGGTGGGAGGACTAAAGCAAAGGACTACTGTTGATTCCCAAAGTTGCCTAAAACAAGGAAGGAGGTATTTTTTCATAATTTACATTCATAGTATAATTTCATTTTTTTTTTCATAGTTTATGTGTGCTAGTAGCAGAGATTCTCTGGGCTGTAAGTACTTTGTAACACAAAGTACTTTCCTTAACTCTAAAACAGTTTCCATGGGCCATGTGGAGGCCATAAAATGAGGAGCATGAAATGATCTAGGAGACATCTGATTTAAGGGACCTCTGTAACTGTACACTGACAATAACAGTCAGTGTAAAATTTGTAACACAAAAACTCCGTAGCAGAAGTAAGGCTAAAACTTAGCTCTTCAAGGTAATGCATGTAAAATTATTTTTCTTTCTTTGAACCCCCTTTTACCACTCATTACACAGATTTTGTATTCAGCCGTGAATTATGTGAATAGGAATCTGGTTCACCCCACAGTCCTCTGAACTGATAGAGGAGGTGCCATTGGTGGGAAGAAAAGTGCTAAATTTTTCATAATATTCAAAAAATTCTTTATACTTCATTGTAATGTAACACTGTAATATCATGTGGGGTTCTTCAAATGTCTGTAAAAAAGCACAGTTTGTGTAGAATTGTTTTATCCAAAACAGGCAATATGAGCAGTGTCAGAGTCAGGAAACAGCATGCAGATGGCAGTAACAGACTCTTGCCACATGTCTGGGGCTGACAGGTGATGATTTGCAGTGGGCTTCACAGATAGTTGTTAATAGGAGAACAAAGCTTGTAACTTCTAACTTGGTTATTTTAGGCTGCCCTTGTCTTTCTTTAACCACTCTTTCCTCGGTATTGAAAAGAAAACCTAGATGTCATCCCATACAAGCTCTGCCTAAGACACCATGTATCAGGCTTGATCATATCTTCATTTCACATGCTCATATTTTCAAGATATTAAGTACAGTAGACTAAAAAGATCACACCTACCTTGTTGAATTTAATACTTTCAATACAAACCTCTACATAAAAAAGTCCACAAACTGAAAGGAATTCCAATATCTTGTTTTTCCCTTTGTTTACTCTAATTATGTAGGTTATAAAATTGAATTTTTTTTTTGTAAAACTCCTTTCTTGTCAGTGAAAACCCACCACCTTTTCCATTTTGGCAAGTGTTCATTTAGGGTGTTCAAAGAGATCAGTGCCTAGTTCAACTCATTTTAAGAAGTTTATGCTAAGCTATGTGTTCCAGCTCTCTCATGCTATTTGATATGGATATAAAAATATACTCCATCTTCTGCCTTTATATGCTAGGATAACAGACAGCAGCTGATAAATATGCAGATACTAAATGCATTTCCTCTAATTGAATTGAAACATTTCTGTCAGAAGCATAAAGGAAAGACTTGTGATTTTCATGCAAGTAAATGTAATAAGGCTGTCTTTTTGGTTTTTTCCCCTCCCTCAAATGTCTATGGCTCTATCATACCATAAGGGATAAACTGCTGTTTTAGCAACCAAAGGGGTTGCTTCTAGTAGTGGTGGTTGCCCTGGTGAAGAATATATTTGGAAAGGATTTGAATGACCTTGTACTTTTGAGTGAGACTGGTGCTATTAATATATTTTTTTGCTGAGAGACTCCTAAAGAGGCAATTATATTGTCTGTTGCTGCAAATACAAGAGCACTATAGGAATACCCAAAAAGTTGTCATTGCACAAAAATAACACAAGTTGTACTTGCAATATTATTGCATTAGAACTGAAGAGATTTTTACACTCCTTTGCTACCATAAGGTTTCAAACACATGTAGGTCTTCTGTGCTCTCTCTCATTCAGAATAGCAGCATACAGGTGAAGGCTAGCTAAGCTACACTCAGCAGGTGTTCCAGGTCTCCTTGAAGGGAATATAGCACATACTATGTCAACACTTTCCATTTGGGCTCAACACTCATAGCCCCAAGCTCCAAACTCAACCCCCTTTTTTGAACATTCAGAAAAAATAGAAGAATAATGTGTACTTCATATTCACACATGTGGAATTTGTTAGGCTGTGTGCTTTGGCAGTGACAAAAAAAAAGGAAAGAGATAAAAAATAAGAAGGACACCAGGAAAAAGAAGACAACTGTGAACAAATACAAAACAACACAGCATGAAGAGCAAAACAAAGGGTGTGGAGGAATTTTGTAGAGCTTTATTGAAGGACAGATTTATTTCTGTCTCTTCTTCCCATTGGTGGTCCTCTGTACTTCCATCTTCCCTGTCTTGTGATGGGATTTCTTTTTGTGTTGTCAACATGATGTGGCAATTAAAGAGGGTCCTTTCTTGTTTAACCCAAGAAGTACTTCTTGTACTTTTCTCCTTGTTGACTTGGAAAACCATTTAGTCCTTGTTAGTTGTACTGAACTCCATGCTTTTTGATTTGTGGTTACATATTCTCAGGCCCTAATGTCTGACAGAAAACATGAACACACTTTATTTCTGATCTATCTGTAGTTTGTGGGTTCAACTCTTAACATTTGTGTTCCATTAGTATTGTCATTTCTGGACTGAACGAATATGAAATCTAATCGTTGCTCTCCAGAGGAAGTCATGGTAACACTTGAACATGTTACTGTTAAAGGTATTTGGGTCAACTATTGATTTTTCCAGTATTCCAGTATCAATCAGTGTATTTTAATTTAATTCAAAATACAAGGAACCAAGAGTTCATGGAAGTAAGTCATACCAAGATGGACTCATTTTCTCAGGTCTGCTATCTCGGTCTGCTGATACGGTGGGCAACAGAAATAATTCTGTACTTTAAGGAAGAGCTAGGCTGCTGGGTTGAGATAGCCTGTGTTTATACTCATTCTGATAAAACCAAGCAGCAATCTGTTAAGTGAAGTCTCTCCAGAGGAGCATGAGCAAGGTGGCTGTCAATGAATGGTGTTAAAGCCCAAAGCATCAGGTTGGGGTGGTTGGGGGAGGGAACTGATTTAGTAGCATATTTTATGGTGCATGAGTGCAAACAAGGGTATATGTCAGTGATTCCCAATCTAGAATATCTCTAGCAGTGAGCCTCAGAAAATAGACTGGCCATGTCAAACTGCATTTATAAGTAGAGAATGAAAACAAGCCAATGTTGCTTGAATGTGCATTCCTACCAGACCTTTAATACTTCAGTAGAACTGTGGGATTCACAGATGTGGTGGACCCTTCTGGACACAGAGCAGAACTCCAGATGATTTGTGTATATTTACATTCGGGATGTCTGTATAGTACAAGGAGACAGAGATGTTTGAGTATATTTCACTGATTAGCTTACAAAAGAGAAATTGGGAAATATGCCCCCAGATTTTGGATTCATAAGTTTGAAAGTTTTGCACCACTATCTAAAATGCAATGGTCTGCCAAGAAGCCCCTGTGTTGGTTCACATAAATCCTGTGAACTTGTATATTTGTAGTTTCTGTAACTGAAATAGATTTTCTGGGGTTGAAGGTGCTGTATCCCCAGTGCAGGGATTCTAATAATCCTGGCAGCAGATTGATTTTCAATAAGAGTTCAGATTATGAAATCCCTTCTCTTGCTAACAAACACCTGCTCTTGCAGAAAGATCCACTAAGACTAGTGGAATTATTGGAGTCTTGACTAATTTCAGTGAAACTTCCACAGTCTTGGTCCACTAGTAGACAGGTAGTTAGACTTAATTGCATTTGAAAAGAAATGGAGCCATACTAAAGTACAGGAGGAGAGAAATACCAGTGGTTCCTATGGATATGCCTTCATAGCAGGTGAAATCCACATTCTTATCTGAGGTTTACCTGGAATCCCACCCTGCTATTCACATCCCCTTACATCCTTGCCTGTCTGTCCACTGAAAATTGACACATTTGCTCAGATGCAGCTACAAGATAAAGTCTGTGCTGTGCTTTAAGAACAGTTCTAGCCTATCTACTTAGCAGTGAACATGTGAGTGAAACTCATTTTGTTTCTCCAATTCTATTTTATAGCTGAGAATTTCTCACCTTTTTCCTTCCTCCTGCACCAGAGACTGCATGCATATGTGTTTATGTATGGTTACCATTTAAATCCTCATTTCAGATGCTCTGTCTCATATCTGACCAGCAGAATCTGTCTCAGACCAGAAATATAAAAAGAAAAGGATCTATTTGAGTTTGGTGATTGCTGACCAGAACACTGTTAAGTCAGCCATGGTGATATTCATTGGTAGAGGATGTGAATTAATATTTCCACCTCTGAAGGAAAGACAAAATTGGTCTGAGTGCTAGGCACACATAAGCACATCTTGAAGTATCTTATCTATGCCATCTAATTTAGAAAGCTGAGTTGGAAGCTAAGTTCTCAAGTAGAAAATCCAGAAGGAGATAAGCAGCAAATGAGGCAGAGGACAGAAGGAAAAAAAGAGTGACAGGGAGGAAAGGGGGAAAGAAAAGACTTTTTGATTAAAGAAATTAATGCAATTTACTCCCACAGAGTATTTCATAGCATAATGTTTTGAGTTGTCCTCTGTACTGTCTTGTACAGGAGGCCATGATTCCTAATTCACAAAGTAGGGACCTCCAGAAAGGCCAGCATGCTCTTTATTAGCAACCCCTTATCTACTGAATCATGACCCTGACATGCCTCTTGCAGCACAAATTAATCTGCCACTCCAAGGAGAAGATTTCTTTCCTCCCCACTGGCTTTCTACTGGTCACTGCTCTTGTTGTCTTACTATCTTGTAATAATGAAAACTAGAGCTAAGTGTCCTTTCAGTGCATGCACTCAAGTCTAGAGTTGCTGTCTTATTCACTGTCACTTCAACTTCAGTGTCCTGCTCTCTCATCCCGATATTCTTGGTTTGTCTCCGTCTGCTCTCAAATCAATGCTGGGTGTTATGCTAATCCATCTATTTAGTGAGAGCACAAAAATGTACATGGATGCTAAAGGAAGGGGCTTCAGTTTAGTTAGGGACAAAAGAAAGAGTGGTTGGCATCAATTCTGAAAACCACAGCAATGGGCAAGTCTGGCAACTGACCATCCACCAAGATTTTGCAGTCTTTCCTTGGTGTTCCGTGAACCCTCATCCACAAACTTTGAGGCTGCTCTCTCTTTCAGATTAAATTCTGGGGTCAGCATTGATGAATCCCATAGCAAAAGGAAGAAGGAAAAAGAAACAGACATGACCTGATGACCTGGAAGTTATGCTGAGCAGGATACTGAGGACCTACGGGAGATGAATCTATGGAAGAAAGAAGCAGCAAAGTTGAAGTCAAAAACCAGTAAATGACTGCCACTGTCTTTGTGGCTGTGACTCTTACTGGAACAACAGCAGCAAGAGTGGGAATATTTCCCGGGTAGTGATCAATATAGTTAGTGCTAGGAAAACTATTGTGCTGTTATGTGCTGGGTCACCTCAGGTGGAATTGCAGGGAGATACTAAGGGCTTTCCCTTTGAGTCCCATCCAATGTGTGCCATGTGCAACCCAAGACACATTTACTCATCTGAAAAATTTAAGATTGGAAGTACAACTTTACTTCAGCTACATCTGAACTTGTTTTGAAGCTTGCTATCCATTTCCTTTGCATATTTCTGTCCATAAATCCATTATCTGAACAGGCTCTTATGCTGTTATGCTCACAACACTGTCCCAGACAATTAAAAAATCATGGAAACTGTGATAAATGAAAATGTCTCTTGATGTTTTTCATACTTTAGAGCCTTCTGTTTTCTGGCACGTGGCTTAGAGTCCTGTTGCTTGAAATTTCTCTTCATTAGTTCAGCGCCCTAATCATGTGAAAATTTTCCTTTTTTTTTCTTTTCAATTTGTGCTTGATAATACCTTGTTTATTTTACTTAGAAGGAACTGAAAGCAAACAGTAAGTTTCTTGGTTGAAAGGAGGCTCCAATAACTCCAATAGCTACTAGTCTTGGTCATTTGGTGGCCAGCTGCCAAGCAAGCAAGCCATGAAATATCTCTCTTTCATGTGGATAACTGATTTCTTAATGAGATCTTGTAAAAATCACCTTTACTACAGAACTGATCTGATGTCCCTGCTGCACCAAAATTTTCTCCTTCTTCAACTCAAGCCCCATCTTTTCTTCCTTGTAGTTTTATTTCATTGGCTTTCTGAGGTGTGGTCCAGTGTCAGTCCTTCAGTGTACCTTTTCCACATATCAAATGGTCTAACATGGTTTAACTTATGGGTCCTTGTTTGCAAAATATTTAAAGCAATTCATAAGTAAAGTCAGATAAGTTTGCAGCACTCTTTCTGCATGGCTTTACCTTAACTTGTTGGTCAAATCACACCCTTACAATTCAAGGAGAGGTGAGGCAATTCTTTACTTCTGATCATTTGACTTTGCCCTCTACTGAAAGACACAGAAGATTGCTTATAGTCCTACCAGGAGTGCACATTTTGGCATAGGCACCATGCAATTTAATCCATAAGGAATCTAAACTCCAGAGAGTCACTGATCCTCCAAGAAGTAGAATGTGAAGGATAAATGAGTTGGAAAAATAGTAAGGAGGTAAGAAGGTTGGTTGCCACATACTCCTAAACAGTGCTCCACATCAAAGAGTCTGAATTGCCCTCTGAAGGCTTGACTGACTATTCAGTGAGAGCCCCTCTATCAGCACATGGCTTAGGATGCTTGAGGTTCATGTGAATTCCTTCCCACTTCCCCTCTGCTCCTCGTGTCCCTTTAATATGGAGAAAATTTATTCCCTGTTTCTGAACAAAAGTCTGTAGCTGGGAGAGAGCATGGTCTCCCTGGCTGAGTAACAGCTGGGGAGAAAATGAATAGACCATATGCTGGGAGAGCAGCCACCAGAACATTGGGACAAAGCTGTGGACCACTGCCAAGCCTTGCAGCTAAAGCCATGGCAGCCAAGATGAGGGGTGAAGGGAGCGTGTTCAGAAACACACTGTCAGGGACCCTGCACTGGGTTGCTTTTAGGAACTGCAATGTGTAAATCCTGAATGAGACAAAAAGTATCTTCTTGTTTTCAGAAAGGTCCTTGAAAAGGAAAGTAATTTACCCAGGTGGCCCTGAATATCTTTGTTAAAACTTGCCTAGTTCCCTTATGCTTTCCTTTTTTTTTCCACCTGCCTGCTGATTCTCAGGAAAGCCTCGACCACTCCAGAATTTTCTCTGAGGGAATCAATGCCTCCTGATTTCTTTGTTTCACCTTTTTCACCTTTGCTTCCCTTTCTCTAGAAGCAAGTTCTACTGTTTCTCTGTCATCTGGGCTCATTGACAGGATGGGATCTGCTCTGGGGTACATCATAAACAGCTGCAACAATTCTGCAGCCTCTGAAAGGGGAGCTAAGTCTGTGAAGACTTCCATGCAAAACAAATTAATCGGCAATATTTTCACTCTGAAACTTTTTCCCTCCTACCCGTAAACTGATTATATATGCCAGTCTCTTCCAGGCCCAAAGAGGATGCCCTTGGTGGTGATGTATAATTTTATTAGAAGTGAATTGGAGAGCTATAAATTATGAACTTGCTGAGGCTCTGTGAGAGAAGTAAGGTAGGAGCATCAGCAATCCTCAAGGAAAAAAAGGAAACTCAGACCTGGACCTGAACTGCAAGCCCACAAGCTGTGGGTCACAACCAGTTTTTCATGTGAGATATCAGTGTGAGCTGGGATAGTTGGGAGCTGCTGGTCCCTTCTAGACTTTGTGCTGAGTTTATATTGGGTACTACACACCTGATCAGTCTTAGTCTGTGCAGGTATAAATTGATGACCAAACTGGTAAGTGGGGAAACACAGTAGGGTCTTGGCTAAGTTTTGGGTTAAAAAAAAGAAAAACCAAAGGAAGTTTTAAAGTAGGGCAATTTTTTTACAAAAGAATATATGGATATATGTTTAAAAAACACACTTCAACTTTCTAGTAAGAATCACACTCCTTAAAGTTCTAATTAAAATTATTTAATCACACTCTTCTGAAACTTTTTACTTTAAAACAGAGTACCTGCTTAGACACAATTAAGCAAAAATAGGGAAACAGTACACATTAATTGATTGTGACTGATTAAAGTGAAACCTAATTGCTTACAATGCTGATACTTATTTGTCTAACAAACCTAAATGAAAGTAATTGGGAAAAAAAAAAATCCTTATGCAGTGTTTACACCTTGTTAGTTCTTCCCCTGTAATTATTCATTTTAGATTCTAGATATCCAGTTCAGTGTAACTTGTCAAATATTGGCTTATAATGTTTAAGGGGAAAAATAAATGAGAATATACTTCTGGAATGGCAGCGATATCTACCAAATTTCCTTTTAAATATGCGCAGCAAAATGGATTGTTAAAAATAATCCCCTGAGGATGGTGCCTCTTTTGTCAGTTTTCTACCAGAGTGCATCCTGCTCTCTGACAGAAAATTGCTCATTAATCTCCAAGGAATGACCAGTTTTTCAAAATAGTCACTCAGCTATGCTGCCACTGTTAATTTTTAAGCATTATGGATGCCATTAATTGCCTGATGTGGTTGATAACAACAGTAATCCTTTTTGAATGGGACATTAACTCCAAAACAAGTCATTAGTTTTTGTCCACATGCTGTAATTAACACTTACCTTCCAGGAATTCACAGAAATTGCAAAGGCCTCATGTCACTGGAGATTTGGCAACTCTGTCTAATATGTATATTTACTCTAAAGATATTGTGGCAGGGTAGGTTTTTTGGTAATCACTCTTTTACTAGCAGCAATTTGCATTCTGAGTGGTATACAGAGTTAAGGTAAGGGATCTGATCTGCAATTTCAGCCTGACTAGATCTTTCCCTTTTTTTTTCCTCCAACTTTTTTTTTTCTTTTTTCTTTTTTCTTTTTTTTCCTTCCTAAAATAGGAGAAAGGAGTGTATGCCTCAAATTGCATCTTCTCATATGTGTGAGATAGCACCATGTCTGGCCACCCAGCAGGGACACATTGAGCCATCTTTCTGAGCAGAGCAGAGGTAGTCACTGAGCGTCTGTAAAGGGAGGCTTAAGGATTGGTTAGGGTGGAAAAGATAGGAGACATCTTTTTAGATGATATATAATATAAAAGAGATATTTTTATTATTACATCCACAGCACACTTTTCCTTGCAACCTCTTCTCATGTCCACTACATCTCAGCCCAGTGGGTGCTGAAATGAGGGATGAAAATAAGGAATAGTTGAACATCGTGGAAAGGAAGAACCTACTGGAACAGGAGCTGCTTAGATGTGAATTTTGTCAAGTAAATTCATTATTTAAGCTTTAAGGTAGACATGAAGGGTTAAGTTTGCAGTGTCTGTTCCTCACTGGGATGCTTTTCTTGGTAAAAGATGCAGAATTACAGGTGACTGTGCATATATATGCATATATGTGTTTCTAATTCATTACGGAATGACTTTTGAATCCATTCAATTTTACAGCAGAGGACTAAACTTAGTGTGTTGAAATACACATACGTGGGCAGAAGGGAGGAAGAGCACAAAATATATTTGGTTTTATACTTAAGAAAACAGTTCTTTCTTTGTTCTGTGTTTAAAAAACACTACAAAATGCAAGCAAAAAACCAAAACAAGCCAAACAACTCTGACTTGCAATATAAACCTCCAGTAAGTCTATTTAGTTGAGATTTTTTAAAGCACTACATGATTTAAGATACATGGTCTACCAGAAAACCTGAGAAGTTTGTGCTTCTAGGCTGCTAAAGCATATTTGATATGCCTGTTTGTATTGGATTCTTTATATTGGATTCACTGGTAGCTTAGCTCAAATTGAAGCAGAGCTTTGGTTTATCATTCCTCCAGGACTATAATGTCAGCTACTGACATCATCTCCAATATTTTCTGTTTCAGGAATGTGCTTTTTCAGAGCAGTGCTTGGTGGTATCAAAGGGCACTTCCCAGTGGCAGCTTCTGCTGGTTGAGAAATTAGTAACCTGGAGGTGTTCATAAGTCTTGCCTGCTTTGCTCAGGGATAGCAAACACTCAAGCAAAATTACACACAATAATACTCCCTGCAGACACACCTAGGAAGGCACTGGAATTTCCTAAACCTGCAGCAAAAATGCAGCTTACTTAAACATGTCTTGCTTATCTAACTCTTCTTTATCTAGTTGCTCCCATACTCTGGCCTACAGCTGTTTTCTCCTCTCTGTCCCGCTGCTCCCCTCAGCAATTTGCCTAATACCATGGAGTGTATAGAAAAGGCAGGTATGAAGTCTCACTGCAGATACTTTATCCATAAGGTCATTTGTGTAATAATCTTGGGGTGATGTGATTGCCTAGCAGTGCTTTATATTCTCTCTACATTTGGAAGTATTACAGAATCTGTAGTCCCCCTTTTTGAACACGTTACCTCTTCCAGATTTTGGGCATCTTGCATTATTTTGACCCATAGTTTTCTAAGATTTTTTTTTTTCAGCTCAAGCTATATTCTTTTTGTTGTTTAAATATATTTTGAACCATAAAAATGGCAGAGGTGAAGAATGCTAACATTTGAGTAAATACGACTGCATACAGTGAAAAGCAAGAGTGCTTTTCAGAAGGATTTTGGACTTCAGACTTCATTTATCCGATTTTTTAGAGGTTTCTGATAGCATTTTCTGTAATAGCCATTTTGACTTGTATATATGTGCCATGCACTCTAAATTACACTGGAAAAGATTTAGACTATATGTATTTAAATCTATGCAGCCAATTGTAACAGGGTTTGATAAGAACTTATATTAAGTAGATGGCTGGTCCAGGAAGACCATTTTCACATGGTGATGATGAAAATTGAATATTGGCTATTGTTATTGAATATTACTATAGAGTAATTTTTTTTTAGTATAGAGTCAACATACAGACTCTATATTCAATTAAAAATGTGCAGCTACACCTTTGTAACTGAAAGTCATTTGTCTGCATCAGTGTGTATGTTTTTTTGAGGAAAGTGCTGAGCTCTAAATAAAATCTTTATGGGATTATTTTCAGATTAATTGACTAGCGCTCATGAAAAAAACTTTGTTTATTTTATGGATTTAGAGGCAATTTATTTAAAATAATCTTTTTATAAATGGGCCAGTAGATCATAGTAAACCATAAGAGAAATATTAGTTTTCCTTCTTCTTCTTTTATCCTGGAAGAGACATGTGACTCACTGTCTTTGGTAAATGAATTTATGGGTTTTTTCCAGGTAGTTTTCAGATCACAAAAGGGAAAAAAAAGGGTATTTGGTAAGACCTCCATTCAATGTTTTTTTAAAAATGTGTTGAGAAAAAGTTTGAAGTAAAAAATGGAAAAAAATTTTGACACTGAAATAGGGAAAATCTGAATGGATGTAGTGAAGCTGGGTAGACAACATTTTCGTTAGAGGTGGTAGAAGATACCAAAAGAAGTCTTTCTCATCCTGTGGTTGCTGAGCCATTGCATAAGTAAATGGAGGATATAAACACAGGGTTTTTAAAGATTGTCCCTCAATAAATTTTGGAATTGTTTAACAGGTGGCTGAAAACAAAGCATTTTATTTTGATTTCAAGAGGACCTTTTGTGTTGAATTAAACAACATTTTCTTCCTGCCCTGGTTAAATACTTGAAAAATACTCAGTTCATTTGAATCCATTTTATTTTTCAGTTTGCAACTAACTAAAAACATTCCTTATTCACCTGGTTTTTACAGACTATCACTTTCTTGGTGGATGCAAGTTGTAAAGGCATCCACGGGTTTACAGAGTTGTTCTGGACATATTTGTATATCCATGCATAAACCTAGAAAAATAGCATTTGAGATAGCTGTAACTATAAAAGAAAAATATCTAGCCTACATTTACCATTACAGGTTCCATTAATAGTACCATCTGTACCAAACTGAAGGAGGCAATGCAAGAATGGCTGAGTCTATACTTGCCTTCATTGCTCAGCTTCCCTCTCTGTTTTAGAGAAGCTGAGATGTTAAGACCACTACATTTTTCCAATTTTCCTTCTTAGCTCTGAGGAGCTTTCACATGCAGCAGCACCCCTAGGTTCTTTTCATATTCTATGAGGTAGCAAATAACATGGATAGCTTGTATTTTGACTTAGGATTTGGGAATTTTTCTCATCTCTTAAATCAGCATTAGCAAATGATGTGAAGGTGGGAAGATTTTAGAGCAATAGTAGTGACAGCACAAGGAGCATCAGTCAGTGTGGAACTTGTGATGAGATGATTGCAGAACAGTTGTAAATCAAGATTTCAGTAGCCTAAAATGCAAGTCTGTTGAGAACATACTTTTAGAAGTCCACAAGGAAGGGAAAATGACAGCAAGGTTTTTAGGATTCTGGCAGAAGATAGCCTGTGCTGAGAGGCTAGAGGGAGTAGTAGTTTTATCAAGAGTATTTGGTCTCTCAAAGAAAGCTGAATAAACAGAGTAGGTACAAGTTTCTGTAGAAGTGGAGAGTTGTGGGATTAGAGGGCTGTGGATTTGATGGGAGAGCTGAGGCTGCTGAAGGCACTCCCTGTAAATCCACATTTGTAGGGCTTGATGGTTCCCCTGACCCTGGCAGGAGCTCAGAACTTGCATCATTTTTCAGGATTTTTCTTGCAGCAGTTAGGTTGAGCATGTGAGAGCATGAGCTCAGTGCTGCAGACAATGTTCACAAGTCTGACTTGACACAAGGAAGCACCTGCCCATGTATTTAGATCATGCTGGAGTTAAGGAGATTTGAATCCAGGTTTAAAATTAATCACACACTTAGACCTGTTGCTAAAGAGGAATGAACTTAAGTGTTTGCTGAATTGGGGTCCAGAAGCAGTAAAAAGGTTCTTTTACTGTTTTGTTTTTTTTTTTTTTTTTTTTTAGAATTGGCTATTCTTGCAGGATGTGTAGGCACCATTCATAATTACAAGAGAAGGGGTTGCAGTTCAGGAGCCAAACACACCTGCAGCCCCCAGCATCAAACACCAAACTGAAACACTGAAAAGAGCAAGGGGGTGGCTCACTCTTTCCTAACCCCTGGCTATATCATTAGGGTGGTGATATTATTTGAGCCTAATGCATCAGAAGGAAACAGTTCCATTGTTATCCAGTGGAGCCCCATCACAATGCTGTGGTGACTGGGGCTGTAATGAGGAGCTCTAAGATTTCAATGGCAAAAGGAATTCATTGCTAGTCCATGACCTCACGATGAAATCATTACAATGAAGTCAGAGATATGAAGTTATTATGGGAAAACTATTTCAGAGCAAGTCTATAAGGACCTTTTTGACAGTGCCATTATGAAGCCATTACAATGTAAGGTTATGATGGTAAAATGGTTTCAGTGAAACCCTATTATAGTTTAAAAACAGACTAAATGGTGTCAGTGAAAGTCATTCTGCCTTCTAAAACCTAAAGTTAAACAGACCCCTGTTTCTAAACAAAAACATGTGATTCTGACTTCCATTTACTCTGGTTAGGGTAGCTGTGACATATCTCAAAAATGAATTAAAATTCCACTACCACTCCCAGTCTCGAATTTTGAGTGACATCTAAAACTGACTGTCAAAGTAAATAGTATATTTCAAAACTGAGTAAAAATCCCCCTACCTAAGACTGGCATCTCATCAGTAAAGATGGCTACTCTTTGTCTAGTTAAAACTCTAGCCCAGTCTAATCATCTGCTGTATCACTGGTGGTGAAATGGAATAAAATGCACATTTAAAAATTGGTCTGTGTTTTCTACCTCACTATGAGATTATTAGAATATTTCCACAGAGGAACATGCCTCTGAAGTGTCTCTGTTTTTATCACATGCAAATTCAAATCTTTCTTGTCAGTCCTGTTTGTTTTCAATTAATAACTACATATTAAATGTTCAAATAGTTCAGTTAGGGATGGTCTGATGGTCTGACAGGGACTTGGATGTAAAACTCCATGGAACTTGTGACATTTAAATGTCCACTGGCTTTTTAGGAGGGAATGTTCTGGGCCACAAGAACATAAAGTGTATCCTAAGGTGAAGAACTTTTTTATTGAAATGAAAGATTGCTGAAAAATGTTCCAAGTTTGTCTTAATGTACAGCGAGGGGGAAAAATCAGACTTGTCAAAAGAGGGAAAAATATTCCATGTAAGCTTTACATGTGCTGGAGTATTGCTTCAAAAGTTACTTAGGTGAGAGCTTTCTTTTTGCTCCTCACTCAATATGTGTGCAAAATGATCTGGCAAACCATCATAGAGGTCCATTATTTTTATTACCAAACCACACATATCAGGTATGAATCCCTGTGAATAGTAGTAGGTGTGTCTTTCTAAGAGAGCTTGAAGTATAATCATTCGGGTTTTAATGCATCTTGGTCTCTGGAGACTGTAACTGCACACGCTTTTGGTTAGAAGGGCTCTTCAGCTCCAGAGGAATCCCATTCCATTGCAAAAACTGTGGTTGAAAGCAAAGACTTGAACAAGAAATTTCCTCTTGAAAAGTAATCTCAGTGGTTTACAGCAATCTGCACTTTTTGCCTCTCCTTTGCAGAGGCTTTTAATGGATGCTCACTTCTTTTTTTGAACACATGCCTTTTCTATACGGTGACAGCAACAGAGTTAGATTAGCAAATGAAAAATGAGCCCTATATTTCCCATTTCAGATAAACTAGAAATTATAGATTTCTAAAATTATTTTGGTAGTAAAAGTTACAACTCAGCTATCAGTTCATCAGTGAAATAAAAATTATCATATACACCAAAGGATGTATTTTTCTTCTGGAACATTGTAAATAAGGTCTCCAACATTTGGTAAGGAAAGCTATGCAATACTTTAGAAGCATGAAATATCCCAACATCAGATGTCTCAAATTCTGCTGTGCTCATTCTTTTCAACTTCTTAATAAGTTCAAGACCTGTTTGATAGCCTTTGAACAATATCATCAATCTCTGCTATCTGTGGTAATGAGGAAGTTATTCTTTAGACTGGTATAAATTGGATACTACAGGTGCTGTGGAGAGAGAGCCCTCTGAATATGTCTGTGTACTGCCAGCTGAGATCTGCCATTGATAGAATTGAGCTTGAAGCTTTTCCTGGACTCAGTGATTCCTGTTGATTAATCAGATGCCCACACCACAGTCCCAGTGAGGTAGGTCCTGTCCCAGGCACTGCTCAGCACAGACACTGCTTCTGTACATTCATGTCATGGAGCATCCAAGATAATGTGAAAGGCTAAATGCAGCAAAACATGGCACTGATGGGCTAATCACCTCTTCAGGTTGTGCTGCTATCAACAGGTCATAGTCCTTGCCTGGAAGCAGATGCCTGAGACCTGTAAAGATGCTTTTCAGACACTTTGCCCTCCTCATCCTCTATGGCCATAGCCTTACAGAAGTGGGACTCACCAAGGGAGTGAAGCCTTGGTTTCAGTTTTAGCTCAGATGTGAGAATTCATATCCCATCTCTCTTTCTGTCTCTGAAGAGTGCCAAGAAACACAGTGCAGTACCTGTGGGTACTGCACTCTCCAGTACTCTCTCTCCACTTCCAGAGACGGGACAGCTGCAGTGGGTTTGCAGCTGGCAGGGCTTGCAGGGGACAAGAGGGAGGGTGGACATCAGGCCTAGGCAAAATCTGCCTGTAGAGACTGTAGATGATGGAGATGCATCATCAGCTGATGCTTCATACTTCTGTGATCAGACAGTATATCACTACCTTCTTTTTCTGCATCCTGCTCATGGGCTAATGGCAAAAATTATTATTCTTTCACATTTTGTTACACTTTTTTACTATTGCAGAGTCATCCATCACTCCTTGTCCTCTTCTGCTTCCATGGTGATTTACCTTTGTTTAATCAGCAAATTTGATGATCACTGTTCTCCTTTTTTCCTCTAAAAGCCATTAATGAAGATAATAAATAGGATCTGTCTTACTAAATACATTTACCCTTAAAAAATTCTGTCATCTCTCTCTTTTTGGCTTGGTAGCATCCCTTTCAAATGAACCTGGAAGAAAGCACAGATGAAGTAAAATCACTGTGTTAACCAACATTACAGACTTCACAAACATCCATGCATACATACTTCAATTTGAAGAACAATTTCCCATGTGATACTAAAATCCATATATGTTAGATGACTACCTTGCTCGAAAACAAGAACATTGCAGCTATTCTGAAAAAATAGTTGACTCAATTCCAGTTATGATTACTTTTCTATCAATTTCTTTGTTGGTGACTTAATGGAATATTGTCTTGATACCATATTTGACCACTGTAATTTGACTAGTATTTTCTATGACAAGTAGGATAAATATAACTAATGATTACTTTGTAAAGGTTAGCTAGGAGTGAGATAGGCAGACATTGCTATATAATGTAAGAAATCACTAAAAAAAATTCATAAGGAAATTAAAATATCTCTGTGGGTCAGTTCTTAAAATTTAGTACAATTTACAGCAGTATCTGTTCAAATGCTGAGTACCATAAGCATACATTACTAGAAGAGAATTACAGAACTGTTTGTGTTGAAGGGACCTTAATGATTATATAGTTCCAACCCCTCTGCCAGGGGAAGGGACACCTTTCACAAGACCAGGTTGTTCAGGTCACATCCAACCTGGCCTTGAACACTTCCAGAGACGGGACAGCCACAACATCTCTGGGCAGCTTGTTCCAATGTCTCACCAGCCTCCAAGTAAAGAATTTTGTTCTGATATCTAATCTGTACCTATTCTCTTTCAGTTTGAAGCTATTCCCCTTGTTCTGTCTCTACATGCCCTTGTAAAAACTCTCTCTCCATCTTTCTTGTAGGCTTCCTATGTGACAGAATTCATACATTCCAGGTTTCCAAAGTCTTGATTCTTTGCTATTTTTAAAAATAATTATTGTTACTTAGAAGTAACTTCAGAGTGTGTTATGTCCATCTCTCTCTAACACACGTAGTGGATATGCTTTTCTGTGTATCCTGGAGTTCTGGATTTGTGGATCTTTGCTTGGTGGACCACAGATTACTTCCAACTTAGACAGCTGTGTTTCTGTCAGGACGTGCAGAGCAATGGTGACCATCCCCATCTTTTTGTAACACATATTGTCAGGATAAAGTAGTATACTGAAGGGTTTGGAGGTGTGCTGAGTCACCACAGTTTAGGGATGTGCTTTAGACATGTGTAGAGAATTTAAAGACTTAGTTAATGGAAATTGGGCATTATGAATTCTCTTTGTATTCTTCTTACTTGCTTTGCTATAATGTTAGCACACAAATAGCTTGTTCAATGACAAAGGGTGTTCAAATCTGCCATTTGTGGTTCATCTGAGGTAGATTTGTTTTCTTTTCATTCTCAAGTAGCAGCAAGTTAAGATTAAAAATAAAGGAAGATTGTAACTTGTAAAAGACACCCAGGAAGAATCTAACCTTTACAAACATGAAAAGGACCACCAGCCAATTAGCTGGTGGTTTATAAAAAGTCAAATTCTTTGTTGAGCTCAAGCATCAGGAGACTGGAGTAAGCAGCCATCATTGTGTTAATGCTATCAAATAGCTTTCGGGGAGGAGAAAGAGCATACACTGGATTCTTAGAGCCACAATCATACCTTACATGTCACACACATGATACACATCAGAAATGATACACAAAATTAACATCATACACCTCTTCTTCAAGTCACATCCTGATGTCATGCATATCAAATGTTTCCCTACATATTTTAATGACCATATTGCAGTCTAATAGAATGATTCTAAAGGCATTTGCAAATTATATTAGCAAGGGGAGAAAAAATCTTTGCTTTATACACAAGTTCCTTGTGCTTTTGGTATAGCAATGATTCAGAAACACACCTTTAATACTAAGTTTACACACAAAAACAAATCTTTCAATATATAAACATTTCCCTTGCTACATCACAGTAATGCTACAGTATTCTTTAGCTAATTCTTCTCTGAATATTACACTGTCTGTGTAGAGGACAGATGGATTATAGGGATGTTTCAGAAGGTCTTTATTTCATAGAACAGTTCTATATGGGTATTTCCTTTTCCAATTTCCCAACCCCTTTTCTCTTCCCAAAGGATGAAAAGGGTGTCCTCTAGAAAACCAGGGCAGCAAATACCCTGTTGCAGAACAGAGCTCTGTATAAATTCTTTGATAGAAGCTGTCACATAGAAAATGCTGATTGCGTTGGTTTAACCGAATCACAGAGTGTATCAGGTTGGAAGGGACCACAGTGGGTCATCTGGTCCACCCCCCCTGTTGAAGAGGGATGTTAGGATTTAAAGAGCACAGTTTCCTGTCTCAAACATGGTTAAGGCCACAGAAGGTGTCTCACTGTGAGCTTTCTGGAATAGCAGAAACAGCTAGGATTTCTTTCCACTTTTCCCAATTCCTGAAGTAAAACCTGAAATGTCAACGGCAACTACTTGCAGGTTTGTTCTCCTGTTATTCTAGCTCTTCTTGAAAAATCTAAAAAAATCTAATCTCTATGGATGTTATTTAGGAGAAGTCAAAACTGAAGAATTATGGAAACTAAAGAGATATTTCTCACTCCTACATTTGGATTCTTTCTTTTCAAACTGCTCTGATTTATTTCTATCATTCCTTCCTCATCTCTTTTTACAAGCTGAAGTATCTTATTTAAAACATCATCCTATGTAAGATTTCACATATGGTAATCTTTCTGTTGCCCTACATTCTTTTACAGACTCCAACTTTTCTTTCTTGGGATGACCAGTACGGTGTCCAGTCACCAAAATGTGGGTACAGCATGTATCAGCACCGTGGCTTTATGATGTTTCCTATTTTTCTTGCTACACCTTTCTAATTAATTCCCTTTTTAATAGCAGTTTCTTCATTTGATTACTCCAGGCCACTGAGCTATCATAGAACTGTCCTAATTTATTTTTATAAAATGCAGTATTTCACTGAGGAACTTGATGCTACGGCATAGTACAAATACCATAAATTTACATGAATTAAAGAAATAATTAAAGAAATTCATGACGGAAAAAACAATCAATGGTTAAATAACAGAAGGAATGCTGCTGGTTCAGGAGTGTCAGGCATCACAGCGTCAGGAGATGGGAGGGTATGGTGGGCCATTGTATTGGACCATTATCTTCCTTTCCATGCCTCTTTCTAAACTTTTGCTATTGGTCTCACTCAGGCAGAATTTTGTGCAAGGTGGACCTGGCTGAGATAGTCCATTGTTATGCCATGTTCTTAAGCAACAGTAGTTAATATGTAGACCTTTAACATGTTACTGCTGCTTTTCCCATGATGATGATGATTTTGCAGTTGTCAGAGTTGCAGTTCAGCTAACAACCCATTTTCTGAAGACTGGAGACCTTTCAAAGGCCTCTGCTGTAGGGCTAGTGAACCTATCTCATCCTGAAGATTTGTCACTATCAGTGATCTTTCACAGGTCGTTTACAGATATATTGAGCAAGGCAGACTCCATTGTAGCTGGAGTTATTTTTTTCTTTTTCACTCTTATGGGGATGCTGAAATTCACCCTGGTATTATATCTTTGGCAGTGACTCCCTAAACAGAGTTGCATGCTTTGGCCAGGACTACCCTAAGGTTTGTTTCTTTTATTGTAGCAAACATTAGACAGAATTTCAATCGATGAGTGTTTGGTCAGGCGGCTTCTGCAAAGTTTGCATCAGAGAGTGAGGACAACAAATGATGTCTGGGCTGGTTCATTACAGTGGGTGCAGAAGGACTGACTCTGTTGTAGTGTGCAGTTGTCCTGGTCATCCTTGGAGGATGGTCCAATGATGGTTGTCTTAGCAGCTGGAAGTGACTGATTTTCTCACTGTGCTGCTCTTCAGCAGTCACCATGCCAGCCCTGCATATGATGTAGCACATGAACACATGCTGCATGATGAATACTGAAACCACATTCGGAAGCTGTGCCTGGTTGAAGAGCTTTAAGCTATTCATCCTTGCTGTAGAATAAGCCTTTTTGTCCTTAAAAGTCTACAAACCAGGTGCTCTGGCTGTAGCTATTGAAGAAACATAGTTCCTTACTAGTACAGAACTGTAACGGTTTTTAACCCTTTGAAATGTAGAGGATATTGTGACTTTTTACTCAAAAAATCTGTTATTGGATTGTCCCCCGGCACACAAAAGGCAGGGACTTTTATGGGACTGTGTTTTCTGGATCAGGGGATATCTTTTATGGGTAATTGGACATCACTTAATAAGAATCAGGGCAAATGCATTATTGTAACACCTTCTGCTCCATCCTTTTGACCTTACTTACATCATGCATATTTATTCTTTCTGCTGATACGAATATTAACCTCCTGTCTTGCATTAGATTCATATATTCATCCACTACTTGGGAAAACAGAGAGAGGGGAAAAGAGTGATGCAGGAGAGAGGGGCTTTTAGTATTCTGTAGCTGAATTGTCTGATGTAATATGTTAGAGAATATAGGTGCCAGTAATGTGCAAAGAGCTTGAAAAATGACCAGACAGTGCCAAGCCCACAGTGCCTGTTGTCAGGAGGGCTAACAGTGTAATAAATCAACCTGTCTTGTGTCAAGGGTCATGTAGTGCGATGTTCAAAGCTGTTTGGCCAGCCTGATCCAGACAGGCATGTGCTATTCATTTCTCAGCTGTTGGTGCTATTACTAGAACCTTCCTAAAACAGTGTCTGCCCTGTGCTGCTTTGGGCTTTAAGTCAAGGTTCCAAAGGAGAAAGTATCTGGGAGAAAAGAATGAGTGCTGCTTAGTTTCAGGTCTTATGCCTCACCTGTAATAATTATTTTAACTAGGCGCTGCCAAGAGGAGTACAGAAAATGGCTTGTCAGATGGGTTCTTCCCTTGCCTTTTTTGTAGGACAGTGGTGCTTAACCTTCTCCTGTTGGATGAGCCATATAGGCCCACAGTAGCAGATGGGAACAACAGTCACTGTCTTTGTCTGTTCACTTGAGCCCACATGTACAGAAAATGGACAGAACATGTCCCGTTTTGAGTAAGTAGATATCAAGCAAAATACAACTAAATAATCCATTACAATGCCATTTACTGCACCTTTTGGCAACTGTGTTGCTTCCTTGTAGGTCTCGTTCCTGCTGTGCTTTTCACCTCCATTCTGTCATATTTAGGTGGGCTGGAGGGAGGACAATCTGCTCCTAGCCCTGCTGAGGTAGGAGGAGCATCTTTCCATCTCTCTTCTCCTACCCCAGTGTTGTAGGGCTGGATAGGTACAGGCAAGCTGCAGTAGGCATTTCAGGCCAGTCTGAAATTTCCTATGTTCAGGAGCTTTAATTAGGCTCACTAGATGGGAATATGCAGGGAGAAAGGTTAAGGCAGCAAATCAGGCTAATTACAGGCTGGAAGTCCCAGGAGTTCAGGTCAAGTGATCTTCCATGGCCCTAATCTCTGAGAAAGAAGCTGTTAATGCTGTGCTGTCTCTGCCAGTGCTGCAGGGCTGCTGGTTTTCAAACCAAGCACGTGGTGACTTCCCAAAGGACCACTCTGCCCTGGGTACCCGCAAGGCAGGTCAAGTTACAAACCCAGGAAAGCTGGGTCACAAATTAGTATTTCCCCTCAGTGCTTTTGGGTGGTGATGGCAGTAGGTCCTTGGTCTCTGCTAGAGCACTCACAGATCCACAATCTATTAATCCATCCATCAGGGGCTCATCAGGCACCTACACTGCACCCAACCTCTCTCTCATATGCAGCTGGGGTACTGAAACATCCAACTGTCAGAAGCAAATTGATGTGAATACAAATGACATGCAGCAAAAAAGGCTGGCACACATTTTATATAGTAAGTAATTTTGCAACCTGAAACAAATTTCAGCAGGAAAGGTTTGACTAGGAATTTAATTAGTTTGCTTCCAGAATTTTTCTCAAAGATTTGTAAACTCCTATGTATGAAAGTTAATTTTATTCAGAGGAACAGCTATGGTTATAATGTAAGTCTTAATTGTACATGGGGTTTTTAATCATTTCACACATCCTATGAGGACTTTATTTCCACTGAGCATTTGAACAGTTACTGTTTTTGAGAAAGTTAATATACCCATCTAACCCCCCAAACACACTGGTTATGCTCTTCTCTGACTGAGGAAAGTGTCATTGATTTCTGTTTTTCTTGACATACCCAAATACTGGGAAGGTCTTTACGAATTAAGATCAAAAGTTGTTAAAGTACTGGACTGGAAGTAGTGCTGTTGTCTCATACTCAGGGCACTTTGCAACAAAGTCAGCTCTTACTAGCCCCTTTCCTCATCTGCAGAGACCATGATAATGCCTGATGCCTTTGTAAATGGCTTTGAGAAACTTATAAGAATTTATTTGTATGAATAAGCAAGTCAAGTCATTATTGGCAGAGCCTTACTGAAGTATCAAGATGCAAGACAAAAGACAAAAAGCAGGTTTGATCACTTCATGCCCATAAGTACATATCTGGGATTATTAATTTTTCAAATTATGATTTCAAAGATACCATCAATGTTAAATACTCGTGAAAAATTCTGTCTGTGTATTTCAATAGGAAACTTTGTAATGATGAAGCATTAGGACTGAGAATATTTCTCTCTGAAGTGTTTTAGGCAGTGCAATAATAAAAATACAACAACAGAGTGTAAAACTAGAGCAAGGCAACAAATAGTGAAGACAGAGGGCAGAAGGGACCACTTGATGTAAAAGAAAAATATATTATTTTTCTGTAGCAGTTAATTCAGTGCTCTTAATAGCAGTGTTGAACTATGTGCTATCATGCTAGACTTAGTGAGCAAGAGTGCCATCTCAGAGTCTGAAACAGAAAGCTATGAATTAGAGGGGGTTGAGAAAAAAAAGGGAAAGAAAATGCCCAAAGAGGGACACACTGTTTCTTCAGGTGAGCTAATAGAGAAGATAATTTGCAAGTTTATTTCCTTCCAGTGCTTTCTATAGAAAGTACCTTAAAAATCATCCAGTTCCAATGCTCCTGCCATGGGCAGTGACACCTTTCACTAGACCAGGTTGCTCAAAGTCTCTTTCCATTTGGCATTGAGCACTTCCATGTGTGGGGCATCCACAGCTTCTCTGAACAACAAGTCCTAATGCCTCACCACCCTTGGTTTGAAAAGTGAGGGTGTCAATGTTTGATATGTGTATATTTGGCACCAGAGCTGTCTTGAAATTTCCCAGCATCCATGAACAGTTTATTGCCCCCTCTGAAATGTTAGAAAATGCTTGCAGTCCTGTGCACGAACTGGGTAACTCCGATGGTTTGGAATCAAAATAGCCATTGAAATCCACCAATACTGAAAATCAGACTGTTTTGGAAGATAGTGTAATGTCAGGCATGAGATATGTGCTTTGCCGCTGGAGCACAATATAGGAGCTAGCAACAATAAAGGTGTGCAAGCTTCTACTTGAATAATTCCACTTGTGCAGCTGTGTTGCCAGTCTTTGGCTGGATTAACCCCATGTATTCTGATACTAATGGATTTATTCCCATCATGTAGTAAGAATAAGATTTGTATATAGGGAAAATACATCTGCTATAGCAAATTTGCACTTGATGGGTAAAAAATGATCTCAAATAAAAAGGATTCTGCCTGTTGATTCATCTCATGTCAGGCTGCTGTTAATTTCATAGAATCAAAATTATTTTTGTTTATTTCTATATATATGTACCAAAAAAATTAAAAATCCAGTAAATGCTTGCTGTATCGTTAATTTAGATTTCAACTTTTTTTTTTTTTTTTTTTTTTTTTTTTTTTTTTTTTTAAACAAAAGAAAGTGCACATTTAACCTGGTACAAAATGATATATAAATGTTGTAGAGGAAGAGAACTTTTAATTTCCAAAATATTCTGGACTATTACTAAGGCTAGTATAATTATCTAGTATTTAGAATAGACCTAATATGGCTATAAGATTTCTGTTTGTTTTACTTAAATTATTGTAAAGTAGAGTCTGAATACATGTTAATTAAGTGTAAGGTATTACTATTGGCACTTGTTGGTGTAGTAGCTGTGGGTAGTGCTTTATGGATCTACAAGAAGGAAGTGACTGGCAAGAAGCAACCTAAAATCGAATGTGGACTCTGCAGCACCTTTTGTACAATCAGGAAGGAAAACACGAGGCTCCTTCAGGCTCTGCGACAGCAAACTAATGAATAAAAACTAAAGCCACTGCAAGAATTTTTAAATGCATATAAGAGGATACTTTAATATGCAATGATAGCTGCAATACTTTAATGTTCTTATGAATTTTGTGATTGTTTTATTTAAATAATGATTGCAATTTGTTTTAGTTTGTTTTTCATGTTCCTTATCCTTTCAAGATTAGATGCTGAGCAATGAGAATAACTGGAGATCAGTGTAGACTGCTGGTGTTAATGCACCTTGTTATACATTGGCAATGTTTTTCCAGCTTGTGATAACCAGTTGACTGTGGCTAATGCAAAGCAGAACTATGCATTTGGTGGACATCAGCAGGGGTGTGGGGGTGACATGCATGTAAAGATATAATATTTTTCTATGCCTCTGCAATCTTTGCTTTACCAAATAATTAAGAGATGTTTGTCCAAGCAGCCTGTTGCTGTGCTTTGTGTGGCACACCCTAAATGCCAATTATATACATGATTTAATGTGATATATGGATATTCTCCTTACTGAGCCATTTACAGTAAAGCAATCACCTACACGCTTCTACCCAGCCTAGGGAAGAAGCAGGATGGGGTTTATTGGGTTTTCTTGCCCTTCTGTCCCACAAGGAGAACACTCCAGCTGCCTACAGGAAGCTGACCCAGCGTGAGGGTGGAAGGGCCATCTGAGTGTCCCTGTGTGAGGGGCGTGCACTGGCCTGGGGGAGCCTGGAATCAGCTCTGCCCTTCAAACTGCGAGCGCGTCCACCCTCGTCTGCTGCACAGGTCTCTGGTTCTCTGGCTGCTCTTCAAGAAATCTTGCTAAAAGCACTCCCTGCCCTTTCTAGAGGAACAAGAAGACATCCTTCTCTGCTTGGAGGTGAGCACTTGACCTGAAGATCGCGGGGGTCTGTTGAAGCAGATGGTGCTGTGTTTGCTGTGTTTGTGGATGTGGAGCTGCTGCTCCCAAAGTGCTGCAGAGCTGCACAGTCCCAGCACCCAGCAGGGCCTGGCCCCAGCACATAGATTTACCAGGTCCCTGCCTGGGGCTGCACAACCTGGGGGTGGGGGGGCTGATGTGCCCTTGGATCACCAAGCTGGGCTCTGTGAAGGACAGCAAAACCAGAAATGTCTCTGAGAAGTCAATTTGTCCAAAGCTTGGGTAAATGAGCTATGACTAGACCTCTCTCCTGGAAACAAGTGTCTAGTACTTCTCTTTGACAGAATTCAGCTGGGCTTACCCTTAGGATTAGGAAACAGAAAAACCTGTAAAGGTAAATGCTAAAGGATGGCATATTGTAGTTTATCAAGATTTTGAGAGATGAATCATTTTATATGCATATATCTCACATTGAAAAGCTTAAATCAACAAGTTTAAAAGTTTAGTGAAAGAGTTAAAACCTCCTGAAATACCAAAAACATGTTGAAAACATTTAAGTAATACATGGTGGTGCATGCTGATTGACCACCTAATTTTCCTCCATGTATTAATTTTTGGAAATTATTAGATTTTGAATTTTTATTTTTTCTACGGATAGGATTTCTTTTTCAGAAGTGGAAAGTATTCCACTTACCACAACAGAGCCCCATCCCACCCCAGTCCTTCAGCTTCTGAACTGACCATAACCTACACGTGGTGCTCTGTGCAGCTGAAGGGATGATGCAGGTACAGCTTTTGTGAGCATCCCTTTAAGAGGGTGGTAATTGCTTCATGGCAGCTTTTGTGGTGTCAGCATTGTCTTTAGTTGGCATGGGAACACAACCAGAACCTCCTGAATGTTTTTCAGAAATAATTGGTTTGAGATGAAAAATCTTGGATTTTCAAACAGACTGCATGCTTTCTCTGTTTTTGCCTTCAGAAATGACCAATAGCCTTGAATCTTGAATACCTCCCTGATTAAAGTTTCACGTAAACAGACACGTTGTCTGCAAAATTTTTGGCTCTGTCAAAGCAGCATATTTTGATGAGACTTCATTTAATGAAAATGTTCTGACCAGCTCCAGATGCATACTTTAGATATGCATAGATGGGTTCAATTGCCTAGAAAGAACCACCTAGTAGACAGAGAGGGTTTGCCAAAAGCAATTATATTTTATCTCAGTTTGGTTTCACACCATTTGTGACTATCCAAGATCATGCTTTGGTAAAACAAACAGATGTGGTCCAAACTGCAGCAAGAAGCTAAACTGTAAAAGACAAATACATCTATATGTTGTGTTACAGTAAAAATTAATATTGTGCTGCTAGAGAATTCCATCCACATTTGTGGCAAATAAAAAGAGAAAGGATTATAGGATATTATATTCTGAGGAGCAATGTGACCAGTGAGGCAGAACTTGATCCACAATTGCCAAGTTAGAACCTGATAATACACCATCAGTTCTGAACGATACCGATCGGGGATGGTGCTTCATAATCTAAGGAATTGCTTCTAACAGTTCCACAAAGTTCCAAGATCTACTGAACTGAAGGCAGCAGAAAGATCCATCAGCAGGAGCACTGTAATTTAACTTGAATCAGCAGCTGGTGATAAATCATTTGTGACCTTAAGTAAAGCAATCCTAGGACAGTGGTACTCCCTAGAGCCAGACTGAAAACTCTCATACAATCCATTCCCAGATAAAATTGCTGGTAGTAAAAGGGCAACCACTTGCTTCATCTTCCTTTTCCTCACA
The DNA here is from genome assembly GCA_013400575.1 of Peucedramus taeniatus. Classification (NCBI taxonomy): domain Eukaryota; kingdom Metazoa; phylum Chordata; class Aves; order Passeriformes; family Fringillidae; genus Peucedramus; species Peucedramus taeniatus. Next base: position 31,654 of record WBNO01024874.1, read on the forward strand.
TCCCAAAAAAGAGTAGTTGTCCAGTTGTCATTAGGTAGAACAGAAATCTGCAGTGTGAGAGAGGGGAAGCTTTCCCCACTAACAAAGAGCAGCTGCAAATTTCAGCAGCTCAGGACTTGCAGAAAGCAGAGTCATTAACCATGTTAGCTATAAATGAAGCAAAGCACTGAAAGACTGTCCGCAAGCAGCCATATGGGCCAAGAGTCAAACCCAGGAGTAATGGAGCATGATTGCTTTCCCAACTGTGTGATCTCAGCAAGAAGCAAATACAAACGTGTAACACTTGCAGATACAGGCACTGGGAGCATAATTGCCAGCCCTAGTGCTGAACAGTCGCAGCTGATTAGAAATTCACTCTGACTTGCTGAATTCCTCACAGGAGGCAGCTGAAGGATTGTGCACGAGGAGTGATTTGTGGGGCAAAATGTGATCAATAGCACAAAATAAGGCTTTAGGTCTGTTTTTTCTCATTAATAACAGAACAAGAAAAAGTAGATCTGGCTGGATCAAATGCAATGTGCTAAGAGTGCAACAGCTTGGTGCATCAGGAGACTAATTTCTGGACTAAACAGTCACTGAAATAATTCCTTGAGCTGCTGTCTTTGCCTTATTCAAGTCCTGTGATCACAAAGGCAGGTAAAGTAAACACAGAAAACTGAGAATAAATCAGGAGCTTCACAGGCTTGTTTGGTTTTTAAATGAAAGGAAACAGCAAGAATAAAAAATGATGGTTTGCACAAGATGGTGAGTTAGGTAAATTTTATGCAAGTAATAAAATAAATGTTGGGTCTCTCATTTATCCTGGTTATCTTTGAAGACTGTGGTGAGTTGTTCAGAACACAGCATAATCCTAGGAGAGGTAAATATGAGACATTTGCAAATTACAGGACAAGATATACATTTTGATCCCTATCAAACCTGTACAGATATCCATGCAGGACTAACTAGACCCTGCTCTTAAAGTGGGTCATCTTCTGGAAGAATCATTATAACACACTTTTTCTGACTGGTTATCCAAATAGTTGCTGTAGTTCACTGTCACACTTAGACTAATTGTTGAAGCAAAAAACTACCCAGTTCTCATTACAAATATTGTGGAAACACAGCAAAGAAACAGAGAAAAAAAGCAAATACCACCACTCCTAAAGAATCACCAGTCTTATACAGACTGCATCTCAACTGTAAGTTTTAATGATCCGGGCCTGGGACTCCATTAGTGTTTAATAAATAATGATGATTATACCCTACCTGCACAATGCACACGAAACTCCCATTGATGTTGATGTGAGTTCTTGGCACAGACTGATGGCAGGATACTCCTGTGACAGAGATGAATTTTCCATTAGAACAAAATGAGTAAGACCTGTCTCAGTCAGCAGAATTCTTGGCAACAACAGACATTCCTCAGGGGCTCAGTGAAAGATGCCCATCTTGGGTGGTTGAAAGCAAATTGGGTGGGAAGCAGTGAGGCAGGCTTAGACAGCCACAAAAACAATTTGTGTTGAAGTAAAATTGCCCTGATGTAAAAAAATATATGTATGACATGTAATTAGAACCATATTTAATTTGTGTCATGTTGAAATCTTTGCTTTCTTTCTTATCACACCACAAGGGAAATTGGTGTTTTCTTTCCTATTAAGGCAAAGGATAAAATTAGTATTAGGGGAGGAAGAGAGAGGATGCAGATGTATTGAACAATCTTTTGAAAACCAGCTTTTATTTAGAGTAGATTAAGGAAAAATTAAATGCTGTTTTGGTAAACAACAGGAAACCATTACCCACACAGAAATTTGGACCATGGGTCAGACCATTCAGTTGCATTTTCTTTGAAGATTTTGTAAAAAATGCAGAGATGAGGAATTCATTTGAAACTAGGAGTGTGTGAGACAGGGAGATGGCTAAGCACAACAGGGACACAGAGAGAAAGCTCTTACAGTGTGGTCTTGAGAAAAAGGAAATGAGAAAGGGAAGCTTTTGGCAAGGGGTTGGCTCAAAAGACCTGAATCCGTAAGTCAAGAAAAAGCTGCTATTTTGGCATTAATTTTGTCTTGGAATAGGCATAGAATTTTTGTAAATAAAGACTAGTGCCCAATTTTATTATCAGTTGTTTCTCTTGGACATCTGCATATTTTGCTTGGCCGTTTGAGTAAAAAGAAGTAAGACTTTCTACCAGTTTCTAAGGTGAATAATGAAGAAAAAAAGGGAAATTGGAAATGTAAGAGACCACAAATAACTCAATTGCCTTTTTGAAGGATATTTAATAACAATAATAGACTGTTGCTAAGTGAGCAAGTGTATTTTCAGGAGGAAAAACATAATTATTAGAACATATGCCTTAGCAAATCAGGTGGAAAGGATTAATCTGGTAAGGGAAATACCTATGCTCCAGTCTTTACATTATGCTAATGATTCAAACAAAAAGAATCACAGCTTAGAATAGGCAATTAAAAGAGCACAGGAAACCATCATTTGCTTGAGCAAAAAATAAAAGCTGAAAATAGTTAAAAGCAAGAAGTTTGGCAATTTCTGTCAGTGAAAAATTTTTATTTTTATATTTTTATCAGTGAAATAAATAAATATATCAGAAATATTTCATTTTTTTTACATTAGAGAGTTGTGTACAGGTAATGCACAACATAGGGTCAGGATTATTGGCAGTTCCATTATATATATTTTTTTATAATAATAATTTTTTGGATGTGTAGAGCTGAGATATCTATTTAGTAAGTGTGCATTTGTAAAATGTAAAACTGACAGTTCATGTCTCATTAAAATTGTGCAAATTAGGTACCCAAAACCCAGACTGGCATTTGAAAATGTGCAGATTTCTGTGGGTGCTACTAGAAAACTGTGCTTTTTATTTAATAACATTTTCAGGTTTTCTTGCTCTAAAAAGTGATCCCAACATTTTTTTTTACTCGCATTACAGCTTTTACATGGCATAGTGCAAGGAATGTAAATATTTCTTGAGCTACTTAGTGGTGCAAATGGAAATGTGAAAATATTTATTGCTGAAACAAAAGTACGATCTCTATTGCTTAATTATGATAATCTAGGGAAATTGTTCTTGCATAATTCCATACAAAGTAGTAAGAGAAAAAATAGCTAGCTCTGCTTTTCTATTGCTTGCCCTTAATAGGTCCAGGTAAGATTCTATAAACTTGTATTTTCATGTAAAATTTATTGCTTAAACTTCTTTATTTTGGGCAAAGTATGGTACTTTAAAATGCAATCACTATTACTTCTGCTGGGAGAACCACATCTGAAGTTTTGGGAGAATTACAGATTTAAGTGTAATGTCATTTCAACTAATCTCTGAAATGGTAAGGCTTTTTATTTAGGTATTTGTGCTTTTAATTTTTTTTACTTTGGGGTCATGAATCTGTTTTCTAGAAACTAGAAAGTTTTGAACAGAACCTAAGTTATTTCTAGTCCTTCTGGCTGTGAAGATATCTTCTTAGTATAAATAATTACTGCAACTTAGTTTGTAGAGTGGGACTGTGGAAGTCATCATGTTTTGTGCAAATACATATAGATTAGGCTTGCCTAATGTGAAATTTCGAAATGTGTGCATTTAATTTCAATTCCAGCTCTGGAAAAACCAGCTGGAGAGAATAAATTATTATGGCCTATAGAATTTGCAAGGTGTTTCATTAGGTTTACATGGCACGAGGACTGCCAGCTCTAAGGCTTCAAAGGGCTTTCTGGGGAAAACAGCCACACTTCAGGAATAGCAAAAAATATCTGACTTGGTTTTCCATGGTGCTCATTTTGGTTTTGCCTTGTTGGATATCTTTGCTATGGCTGGAGCACTCCTGAGAGCTCCTGAGAGTCAAAAAGAGACTTCTTTGGTGTCCAAATGACACCTGAGCCCCTGCCAGCCCCCGTTGTGGGGACAGACTTGTGTCTCTCTTCTCCACTTGGCTGTGTGCTTCTGTGATGTTTGAAGGACTTTACATCCTCGATACCTCTAGCATGTGTAGAGGTGGCTTAAGCAGGCAAAACAATTCACAAGTTACTGAGGGGTGGTGGAACTAAGACATACAAACCAGGTAAATGTCATTTCCTTAGAAGGGTCGAACACAAATCTAGAGGAGTAGCTAGAGCAGCTGGGATTCCTTAGCCTTAGGAGAAAAAGAGGCTCAGCAGGGACCCTGTCACTCCCCAAGTACCTGAAAGGTGTCCGTAGCAAGGTAAGGTTGGTCTCCTTTCCAAGGTAACAGAACAAGGGGAAAGGGCTTCAAGTTGCACCAGGGGAGATTTGAGTTGGATATTGGAAATTTTTTTCACTGAAAGTGTTGCTGCTAAGTACCAAAACAGTCTGCCCAGGGAAGTGGAGAAGACACAGCCCCCAGAGACATTTAAAAGACATGTAGATGTGGCATTTAGGGACATGGTTTAGTGGTGGATTTGGCAGTGCTGGGTTAAAGGTTGGGCTCGACGATCTTAGAGGACTTTTCCAACCTAAATGATCCTAACAGTACAGTTGAATCAAGTACTTTTTCAGTCCCAAACAGAAATTCTGACTATGAGCACCAAAAGGAAAACTAACACTCCCTCTTCCCAGCTTAATCTCTGTCCTGACTCTATCTCAGTCACTTCAAGCTGGGTTGAAATTAAGAGAGACCTTTTTCTTGCCCTTACTGCTTTCCTTGCCTTGGATCTACAGACTTTTCTTTTGGGGTTTGCTCTCAGAACAGCCCATCGCCACACTGCAGACTAAGAATGAGCTGATGATAGCTTTTTGCTCTACAAGATATTTTACTTTGTTTTAAAAATGTCTCCTTTTATTTCAGTAGTTACTGAGGTGAGGGAAGTGAGAGTCTGGATAAAGATGTGTCAGTTTCAGTGCTGTGTACCTCACTGAACACTGAATTCACTGGCTGCTGACAACTGATGGTGCCTCTCCCCAAGTCCTCACTCCCTCCTCCAGCGTGGGCAAGTGGATTTTGGTGATTTTGATGCAAAATACAGCCTAAGTACAGCCTTTCCCCACATCCTTGTGTAATGCATTTTATCCCTGTGAAAGGTGTGCTGCTTCAGTGTGACACCACCTGAGGATGATCTCAGGGAGAATTTAGTTCTACCACAGCTCTGTATGTATGTGATTTGGATACCATCTGAATGTAAAACTACAGTACTGTACCATTGTTTTGCTTGTACCTCAAGGCAACTAGCGTGGATTCATTGCACAAGGTAAAAACCAGGGCTTTTTCAGTGAAGACACCTTCAGAGTTGAGTGACCTTTCATGTTTTGTTTGCCCAGAAAGTTTGTATCATCCCAGAACAGTTGTGTTTTCCACATGATATTCTGTCTGTGCTGGAGAAAAGAGAAAGATAATTCAACTTTGCTCTTGTTTTTGTTCTTTTTAAAAGCTAAATAAAAGAGCTAAGCTCTGTTTTCTGTCCTTTGCTTTTGTTTCACCGACTGTCCTTTCTCACCTGCTCTGTCATCCCATCTTTCCTTTCTTCTTGCTTCTCTTCTCTCTGGATGACCTCTGTTCCTGCAGTGGCAGTTCCCTGCAGGCAGCCACAGCTCTCACCCATGGGTCTGCAGCTCTGGGGATGTGTGGGTGCCTCTGCTGCAGTGCAGGGACAGTGGGAACATTTTGGACAGTGTCACAGGTTGCAGGTGGGCTTCTTCCGCAAGCAGAGGCCTCACCTAAAATCATGAGATAAATGACATTTCTTCCTTTCTCTGAAAGGAAGCACAGTCACCATCTTTCAGTTGCACCATCTGATTTCAGTCTCATGGCTTGCAATGAAACTATAAATAACATTTACAATTTCTTTTGCTTCATTTGTATTTAAGAAACATATTTATTACATAAACTCTTCTTACTTTCTAGCAGTAATTCTACAACTATCTTTGCCATAGCAGCTCCCCTGTTACATTACTGCAATTATAATAAATTATTGAAGCAGGAGCCTAAATATGTACCTAGCCTACTCTTTCAATTTTAATTCCAATTTAAATATTTTATATAGTTTTCCTATAGATTCTTTATTGATGGCTAGTAATTGCACCAACACAGAAAATATAGTTTTGTTTTGAAAGATGCTTTTGGAAATTGTACCAGCATTGTTAATTATTCAAGGCAAAGGAACAAGTTAAGACTGTCTGTCTTCACCATGTCAACAGGATAAAAGAGAAACATTGTTTGTATCTAGATGGGTATATTAAGCCCAGTCATAAATTTGGTAGAGCAAGGAGGGAAGGGTTAGAGGCATGCCTGAGACACACTATGAACATCTGGTCTTCAATGCAGAGATGAGTTTCCACAGTTAGAGCTATTTTATTAACTGGTTTAATTTGAAGTAGGAATAGGAAAAATAATTGCTGCCACCCATACTCTCAGTCCTACCCCCTACCTCTCCTAGTTTTCTGGTCAAACCATATTTCTGCATTCCTTTGCTATGCCTTGTCCTTCTCTGTAAGAAGCTGGACTCAATCATCCTGATGGGTCCCTTCCAACTCAGTAATTTTTAATGATAAGTCATAATTTACTAACTGTATGGTGAAGGGCAATGATAGTGATGTGCCAGCAGATTATGTAAATCAAAGAGAAGGGTTTTTTGTGTCAATACAGTATTATTTTTCTTTGTTTTTCTTTTTGATTTTTTTTTCATTTTTTCATTTTAAGAACCTGTACCTGCTGAGTAATACATTTTGTTAGCAGTTATCCAGCCCAGAGGGTCAATTTCCATTGTAAGCTTCAGATAGGAAATGGCAGGTTTCTGCTTTCCTCTTTTCTCCAAGCTTCTATTGTTCTACTAGAAGCAAAATCCCTATAAGTTTGAAAAAGAAGAATGATCTTTTGTTAATTGCCTTGTACTAAAGTATAGAATTAAGCTTTATATTAAAATTATTAAAACATGTAATGAAGAATGCAATTTTTATGAAGACATTAATTCAGAAAGTTGCCATGAATTTTCTAGATGTAGCCTAATGAATAAAAAAATTAATTTTGGTTAAATTCTGTTATCTGTCACAGGAATAACATCTTAATAATATGATTTTTCTTTTTAATTAGCTAATGTTTTGTGTATAAATTAATGTTGGCCAAATAACAAATATAAGAATTATAACACCTCTCTTCCTAGAAAACTGGGCACAAGAGTGAGGCATGTATTGAAGAAAGCATGGCTGTGATGGATCACTATCTGACAATTATTTTAATAACTATTTTAATAACTGGTTACCTAATTGCATACATGAAACTATTTTTAGTTGAACTCCTTGCTGGTATCATGTCTCTTCATTTTACAATGTTTTCTTTACAAAATGCTATGGAAACAATAGGATTCAATTCCCATTCAGAGAGTTGGAAACAGCTTTGCAGTTCAGTGAAACTTCAAAACTTTTCTTATTTCACAAGATAAAGCCACAACTTTTTGAAGCTGAGAAAGGATATGAGATTGGAGTGCTCCAGTGAGGAACCTGGACTGCAAGGGATCCAGACTCTTGACAAGGGTCTTTTCAAGGGGACTTCAATTTCTGTGGCCATTACAGGCACAAGGCTATTCTCATTCCTGTCTTCTGTCTGTCTGCCTCTCTCACTCTCTAATTTTGATCAGAAATTCTGTCCTGGAGCAAATAAACCTTCCTCAATGAAAGTTTCATCTGAACTTCTGTGAGAAGTTGCAATTTCAATATGCTGGCATTTTTGGCAGAGTTGACTGGCTCTACTTATGACTATATATATATAAAATCAAGTATCCCCTGCAGTAAGGAGCTGAGTAATCACAAAGTTGTTAGCTACGACTTTATTTTATTATATTTTGATGTATTACTTCCTAATAAATTGGAACTTATAAGTGATGTATTGCTTAATAAAACTCAAACCTGGAATTCAACACATCTGTGAAACCAGGCTATGGGTAATCCTCAAGCTAAAGCTACTTAAGTTTGTGCTATACTGGATCTACCTCATTTTCACACAGAGTGTTATTCCCCCTGACTGAGTTGGTGAGTTAAAGAAGAAAAAAATTCTGTGACAAAGGCAGCCAGCAATACTGTGATGGCAGTGTAACTTCTGTTCCTTTTCTCTTAGCACTTTGTACACAATCATCCTTTAATGTTCAGTTCCAAAATTGGATAGCATATTTTCTAGGAGGATTTTCATGCTCATCAATCATAAAGTTGACCTTAGCAACTGAAGGTGCCCAGTCATTTGTTTATAGACAAGCTCACAAAGGTATTATAATGCTTAACTGTGAAAGCTAAAGCTCAGCTAGTGTGATATGTAAAATCCGAGATAAAGTGGTTAATATGACATTAAGAAAAGGCTTTGATGGAATCAAAGGGAAGTGTTTCACCTCATTTGGGTAGGTAATTTTGTTGAAATGATGATGACAGAATCAAACTGTATCTTGTTCATTAATACTGTTATTCGTAATAAATGCTTTAATCCTGGGGAATTGCTTTGTAAATTATTTTGATAAAGGATGTTATGAAAACTAAGCAGACACTGCTCTTTCTCTACATATTGTACCTAACCTAGTTCAGAGGAGACTTAGGCCAATACTGCAAGAGGCTTTTTTAAGAATTAGTTGCTCAGAGAGTCAACCTGTCTGTAGTCTTACACCAAAAAGATATTTCATACACTCCATTTTTGTTTCAACTCTCCCCTTTGTCTTTTATTTTCCCTATAAAATATCAGTCTTTAACAAGTAAATGCCATAGGGCATTTACTTGTTATGTATGATGATATGCCCATTTGTATGAGCAAATCCCATATCAATACCATCTGCTTAAAGATATACTGTACAGTACTTTTAAAAGTCCATGCAAATGGAGGCAACATTTTGAAAAAAAACACTTTCTTTCTCACTGCACATTTCATTCACCACTTCTATGATTCCAATGCAAAGACTGGATTTGCAAGAGAGCTACGGGTCTCCTTCATATAAATGAATTTTTTCAGTTCATCAAGAACAGAGTTCACTGTGAAAATAAGTGAACACTTAAGTGGGTTTACATTTCAGTGTTCATAGATCCTAAAAGTCATCTCCAGTGCAATGACCTTTGCCTCATAATTGCATAGCTATGCAGTTTGCTTAATCTCACATGCAACATAATAAATTGGAGCATATACTGCAGCCACAATCATAATAAACATCAGCAGAAAAATAAATTTCTCACAGCTTTCCCTGAAGTACCATTCACCTTTTCTCTCAGACCCAAAAAAAGCGCTTTTCCATTTCAACCAATCTTTCCAAACACAGAAGCTGTCAGCAGAGAACTCTGGCTGCCAACTTTGCTGAAAGTTTCCTGATGCCCCAGTTGCAAAGGGTGATAGACCTCCACAGGCTTCCCAGGGAAATGTGATCATTTCTTGCCCAGCCTTGTGTTCTCAGCACCATCCAATTAACAGTGGACCCCGACCAGCAAGGGTATCCAGCAGTGAATATTATTGGGAACCCAACTGAGCACCTGCTGGTAAGGTTTCCCTGTTTCCCTCTGCACTCTAAATACTCTCATTGTTTATTCATAGAGTCAAAGATTAAAGCCAGAGAGGGCCACTGTGATCATCTAACCTCTAATCAGAAACTTTTTCAATTTTTCAACCTTCTCCCTCAGTTGCCAACATTAGATTGGATGCAGAAGGCAGTTTACAGTGACCCATTTAGAATTCCACCACACCCCAGTCCTTCTGGGCTCGCTCAGGTATCCTGGTTCCTTGTTCAGTAGTATCTGCAGTGAGTTTTGCAGGACCAGTGTCTGCTCTCCAGTCCAGTTTTGAGCCCTGTCCCAACACACTACCTCAGCTTTATCTCAGAGGAAAACTCAGCTGTTTAAGAGACATAGAGATCCTTGTACCAGAACTCAGAATCAATGAACTCCATTGACGTTTGTGCAAATTGTTCAGACTATCTGAAAACTCAGAGACTGGCATCGTGAGTTTTTCAGACAGCCTTGGTTTTCTCTTTTTGGCTGTGGTTTTTTTTTTTTTTTTCCAATTTGTATTTGCTTTTGGGGTTTGGTTTTTATTTGCAATAGAACAATGTCACTGTTAGTGTCAAAAGTGAAACGTAGTTTAGAGCAGTCTAGGTTTTCATAGTGGTAAGTATCCACAGTAGCTCAAGAGACAAAGCTTGAGGAGGAAACCTGTGAAGAATAATTAAATGGGTTCAAAATGAGCACTCTGCAGACCTCAGGATGGCAAAAAAAAGTTTTTAACTTGGCTAATTGGTACTGGGACAATGTGCTTTTAACACACATCTGGTGCTTTTATGTGAACTGGTTTGGATCTGGGTGATTCTGAAGTGGGACTGTTGGCAATCCCTTGTACAGATGTATGTTGAACTGCTATATTGTATGCTTAATACTGGCAGGTCAAAGCCTGCCCTGCATGATTCCGTATATCTGCTTAGATAGACAGGAGTTACTGATATGAGTATGGCATCTTAAAAAAAAAGATACAGAATATTCTTCATACCTTTTCTTTGTTGGTCGAGGTATCTGAAGGATAGAAAAGTCTTAACAGTTGATAGCGATCAAAGAAGTTGAGGAGTCATTCATGAAAAGGGGCCTTTGCAGACAGCCCATGGGAAGTCTGGGGTGGAACAGATACCCACCTGTGGCTTTGGAAGATCCCATGCCACAGCAGATGGATGTGCCCTGGGAGAAACCACAGCCCGTGGAGAGCCTGCACTGGGGTAGGCTCTTGGCCAGAACTGCAGCCTGTGAAGAGGAGCTCACACAGCAGCAGGTTTCCTGTCAGAGTCTGTGGCCCATGGGGAGCCTACTCTGGGACAATCCATTCCTGAAGGATTACACTCAATGGAAACCATCCACACTGGAACAGTTCTTGAAGAACTGCAGCCCATAGGAAGGACCCATGTTGGAGATGTTCATGAAGAACTGCCTCCTATGGGAAGGACCCCACACTGCAGCAGGGGAAGAGTGCAAGGAAGAAGGACCTCAGAGGTGAGTGTTATGAACTAACCACAGCTGTCATTCCCCATCCTTCCTTGGTGGAGGATGTAGGAGAGTTATGAGTGAAGCTGAGCCTGTTGAGGGAAGGGATAGAGTGGCTTGATGGGTACCAGGAGGCCAGCCAAGGTCAACCCACCACAATCAAAAAGGTGTTTTGAATGTAAAGAGAGCTACAAGGGCTACAAGAGCAAAGTTAGACTTGGTACCAAAATGGCAAAGCTGTCTTCCTTTACCAAAGCCCACCAAGTGAGTAGCTGTGCTGCTCTCTTCCAGGCTGTAGGTCCAGGTGGTGTAGCTTCAGGGGTGAGACTCTGACTGACACAGCAATGCCACAGAAGTCAGGCCTTAGCAGGTGACATTTCTGCTAAACTCATGGCTCTCCCTGGCTTTCTGAATCTCTTGGCAGAATTTTGCCTAGTGATTAGCATATATAACTGGGAATCAGGTTACCTAGGGCTTTTATTTCTAGCTAGGGCATAGGCTTGAAATGCCAGTGGGTGGGTGAGGTGACCTTTAGTGAGACATCTCAAGTTGTTCCGCCTCTTTGATATGAAAAAGAAAAAAAAGTCAGTAGGGACATAAAACATAATTCATTATTATTTGTAAAGCATTTACAGATCTATAGAATACAAGTGTTCTACTTTTGAATAAATCTTATCCTTGCCTTACATTAAAAGGGTGTTATTCTTGCCTTTATAATAAAAATGAAGATAAATACTACACAGCAAGTGATAGTGAAAAATAAGTTGGTTCTTGCCCAATGCTGCACTGCAATTTCTATGCTTCTACTAGAACAATGAGAAATCTTAAGAAGAGGAGGATACTACTTTTCTCCTTCTCTTGTCTTTCAAAAGATTTTTAAAGCTGTAATGTAAAGGGATGCTATGTTATATCTTACCAAATCTTATCACAGAATTAAACACAAAAATGCTAATTGAAGCATATTAGCAATCTATGAGGCTTCAAATATGAGGCTCTCTTAGAATAATGAAGCATGATTTTTAGTTCAGCAATTATCCAGTAGTATATGTTTTTTTCTTTTTTACTGTATCCCAATGTATGAATATTTTATTTGGTGACTTGATAATTTCACCATGACTGTGTATAATTTCAAATATTATTAAAAAATATATTAAAAACAAGATCTGACCAGGAAGCAGATAAAGCAGATGTTCTAGTGGCAACCTACTTTTGAGGCCAAGGTGTTTTTAAATATTTTCTCACACAGAAATACTATTTTTGCTTTTTATGGGCAGGTATTTTTGGTGTAACATAAAGTTGTTACCCTTCTGCCACCTAAGTCAGAGACTGAATCCATCTGAGTTGGGGGTTGCCTCTTTCCTTCGGTAAGTCCTGAAGAATGACCTGTCAGCAAAAATGTTGTCTTCTGCCATTACTTATTTTAGTTACAGTGTTATTTCTTTTCTCTCTACAGATTTTGCATTGCTTGGTGTGTAGTGGATCCTTTTGTCATCAGCAAATGGATAACAAACAATTGGAGAAAGGTGCTGTGAATAGTACTCGCAGAATTAAGTGTGTGAGTATCAAATATCTTTCATGAGTCACAAGGAGAATCTTATAAGTGCTAAAGGGGTAAATCAAGAGATTTATTTCCTATCTCCCTTCTTCTTCCTAGAACAATGAATAGAAATGTTAGTGTATTAGCACCTGAACTATTTTGTAGGTCAGACAAAGCAAAAAGTTTATTCTTATGTACTCGCAGATGACCCACATGCAGTGTACTGTGACATTAGTGTGGAGAACTCAAGAGGAAGAACATAGGATCTTGGACAAATGTTAGGTTCTTCTTTTATATAAGATGGAAATTTACATGTTTAAAAAAAAAAAATGTAGTAAAATGTGGAGGTACCTATTCACAAACTAGGCAAAACCCTCTGAGTGCCAAGCAGCATCAGTCTTTAATTTTAAACTGGCATTATAACACCAGTAAAATAAGTTTGTAAAAGCCAGTTTAAATACAAGACTTCAGTAAATATTCTGCCTTTTCTGTGATTTTCTAGTCTGAGTTTCTTGTGGTGCATTTATATTCATACATCTATCACTTCATTAACAAGTTTTCTTCTGTAAATTGACCCTGACTGCTACTGTAAAATATAGCTTAAATGAAGTGTGGCTTTGAGACCAGGAAGATTATTAAAATATTAAAGTATATACATTGAATAATATGAATATCTTTCTTGCTACTATTTCAAGGCTAAATACTTTTTGTCTGAAAGACAACCTTTAATGAACAAACTTGTGGTCCAAAATGTACAAAGCTCCCTCTGGATATGATTTTTCACTGGCTTCCATCCTTTAGTCACTTATGCATCTGAAAAATGGATTTAAAATGGCATCACTTAACCTAGTAGCATTTGACACTCATTTAACTTAAATACAGACAAGTGGTTAAAGTACAAAACATAGGAAATCTGCATCCCTTTTCTGTGAAATATGAACACGAGATGGTGGCAGAAATTAATATATTCTGTGTGTAACTAGCAAGCTCAATTCTTGGTGGGAAAAGTTTACAAAAGTGAAATAAATTCCTTGTAAAACCGTAAAAAAGAATGTCTCTGACTAAGCATTTATGTACTCAAAAGAAACACCCACAGGAAGTGCTAGACATGCTTGCAAAAACATCCATGTGCCTGACTAGGGGATCATGGCAACTTTGTTAGGATTTTACCCTAGGTCCTTGTGTTTTTCATACTAATTGTCACTCCAATACAAAACTTGTCAAATTCTTTTATTGCACACTAGTGAACAGATAATCAGTGTCTTTTATTAGTAGTTACGTTGATGAAAGAAAATTCTTAATTATGTTTAAATACGTACATGTACACCCATAGACAAATTCTGTTTTTTACCATACAAGTCTCAGTAAGCTACTCAGTGACTAAGTACCATATAAGTTGCTCAAGATTTTGTGACCAGATGGTTCATGGGGCCAGTAATGGATTACAGTGCTTTCTAGCTCCAGATTGCCAGTTCAAATCTGGGTCAGGTTGACACTGTCTGCAAATTATTACTGTTTGGTGGCTTATGTGAAATAAGTTGAAGACCTCAATACACTTCCTAAAGGCTGGGTTAATATAACACAAATGTCACCAGACGATTGTTGGTTTCAGGGCTCAGGCGGAAGCACACTGAAGTCAGTGGAAAAACTTCCATTGATTTCAGTGGATATTGAATTAGGTCTTAATTATGGAGAATGACTCCTTTGTGCTCTCAGAAGTGGTTATTTACAAGGGGGAGAAGGATGCCCATGAACTGCTCCTGGGAGACGAGTGGTGCTGCCAGCTAGGATGAAGTAAGAGATTCTTATCTGTCCTTGTACTTATGGAGGATGAGTATATAAGGATGGGTCCAGTCCTGACTGAAACACACTAATCTTCCTGAATGTAGGTAAGAGTGGGCTTATTCTGGCAGAGTGGTAGAGAGTCAAAACCTCTCAGAAAGTTTACATTATCATTCTCTTGTTAGGCTTGGTGCTGATCAACAGGTCACACAAATGGCTCCTATATTTTTTGCAGATCACCTGCTCTCACCTAAGGATATTTTTGGGTTTTGTTTGAAGAGCAGAACTCCTTTGAACTCCACAGAGAATTACCTGGCTTCAGTCTAAAGTGCTTTTTGTCACCATCCAGGTTCCATTAGCACAGCAATGAATGAGAAGCGACTTGATCCTTGGGGATAAGTGCCATCATAGGGAAGAAATATTAGATATTAAAAACTCTTTAGTTTAACTGACTGGGAATTGAAACCAGACAGGTTAACATGGGAAATGAGATACAGTATTAGTATTATCACAGTAGTTGATTAGCCAGTGGATCAAACCAGTTGGAAAAATGAAGAAATTGCCATTTCTATCACATCAAGTTCAGATACATGTTCAGAAGACATGCATTAATCAGATGTGCCACTGGACTATGTCAAATAACACTGTTTGCATTGTGACAGTAATGTAGTATTATTGCCATGGGAACCAAAAAAAGAAATCAAACTGAGCTGCTAGTCCAGTGAACTACACATATTTATCCCTGCCTTCTGCTCTCTGTTGAGCTTGGGTTTTAGTCCCACTCCAGAAGCACTCAAGTACAACTGTGGTTGTATACTTTCTGTATCCCTTAAATTAAATTAATTCAAATTTCAAAATCAGCTCTTGGCTATACAGCTGAGAACAAAATGTCTAACTCATTTGATATCCTTCTATGATAAGATCACCTTTTAAGTGAATGAAGGAAGATGTTGGATGTAGTTTTTCTGGATTTTGCTAAAGCTTTTGATACTTTTCCTCACAGAACCCTTCTGCACAAGCTGTCCAGCTGTAAAACAGGCAGGTACATGGTGCTCTGGGTAGGGAACTCCCTTTAGAGCAGGGCTTAAAGGGTTGCAATGTACACTCAGATGGTGACTGGCAACCAGCAGTGCTCCTCAGTGTTCAATTCCAGAGCCATACTTTTATTATGTTCTCAGCTGAATGTACAAATAGAAAATTTGCTGATGATACCAAACTGTGAGATATTGTTGACACTCAAGGAACGAGAAGACTTGTGGAGGGATCTAAAAAGACTGGAGCATTTTGGAATCATTAATGCCACTTAACAAGAAAAAAATTGCCAGATTCTGCACCTGGTATGGAGTAATACCAGGCACAAGTATAATCTGAGGAAGGAGTGGCTGGAGAGCAGCCCTGCAGAAAGTATCTGGCGTGCTGGGTGACATCAGGCTCTATGTGAGACAGCAGTGGCCAGCAGCCAGGAGGGCAAAGCCCATCCTGAGATCACCAAACCCAGCATTGCCAGCTGCATGAAAGAGGTGATTGTCCTGCTGTGTTCAGAGCTGGTGCAGCCTCACCTTCAGCACTGGGTGGAGTTCTGGGCCCCACCACTTCAGGATGTGAAAGTCCATGGATGCATCTCCAGAGGACAGCAAAGCTGGTGAAAGGGCTGGAAGGAGTGTGCTGTAGGGAGTGACTGAGAACTTTTTTTTGTCTTGTTTGGAGAAAAGGTGGCTGAGAGGAGATCTCAATCCCTTTACAGCTTCCTGGGGAAAGAGACTAGCGGGGGGATGTGCTGAACTCTTCTCCTGGTATCCAACAACAGTGTGGGATTGGTTCAAAGCTGCATCAGGTGAGGTTCAGATTTAAAATTAGGAGGCATTTCTTTACAGCAGGGGTGGGAAAACACTGGAACCAACTTTCTAGAGAGGAGCCTGTCAGTGTTAAAAATGCATTTGGACTCTGCCCTTAATAACATGCTTTTACTGTTAGCCTTGATCTGCCCTGAAGTGGCATCACAGTTGAACTAAATTTTTGCTATGGATCCCTTCCAATAGGACCTATCCTAGCCTAGCCTAGCTTATCTCTCCTAGTCAATAAAACTATAATTTCCTTTAAAATCATCCCTTTTGTTTCTTCTTTATCAAAGCTTTTATGCTTTTAAATTTAGTCGGATGCTGGTGACTTGGGGATTTTACATTCTAAGTACGAATTCTGAATGAAGTTTCCATTTTGCTGTTGAATTGCTCTGTTTTAGAACCCCTCATTCTTTTACCTGCCTAATTTTTAGCTTAGAGGAAAATAAAAAATCTGACCAGTTCATTGTTGATAATAAATGGTAATAATTGATACTTTAAGGAAGCACTTTTCCCTTTTCCAGCAGGAGAACAAATAAACCAGATTTTGGGACTAGGCCATGAACAGAGTCAGCAAAGAGAAAACAGAAAAAAATATTTTCATTGTAGATGGGGCAGTATGGTTGTTCAATTTAGTCTTGAGATTAAGAGCAAGATAATCCCCAAACACAGTTTGTATGGAGCAAAAAACCTGAAAGAAATAAATCAAGGAAAATTTATGATCTTTGTCCAGGCTTTACTGTCTCAAATAGGAAAGCAGAAGTGTTTTAAATGTATAACATACTGTTATAGTATGTTGTATGTTCATGAAGTGATGAAATCACATAACAGAAAATTCACATCTTCATTGGGATATCATCAAGCAGGTGAAGAGGGGTGAGAGGCAGTTCCAAATTCAACATCAAACATTTGGATGAAAGATTATGTTTCATTACCAGAAGACATCAGACATCAAGCCTGCACTTGAGCTGTGATATAAACCTGCACATCATTTAAAACATGCATTATTTTCATTTTTCTCTGTATTCATTTAGTAATGGATAAATGATGATAGCGCTTAATGAGAATCATAGAATCACAGAACGATCTGAGTCAGAGGAGACCTTAAAGATCATTACCTAGTTCCAATCCTTCTGCTATGGACAGGGGCAGCTTGCATTAAACAGGTTGATCAGAACCCCATCCAACCTGGCTTTCAGCAATTTCAGACTTGGGGTATCCGCAGTTTTTCTAAACATATGATTATTTCTTTTCTGTTAAACATAACTAGGTTTTAATGAAAATAATTTAGATCACTTTAGCTACCTTCTTTGCATGGGTATTAACATAGTAGCATTCATTAAAAAGTTTAGAGTGCCTGAATCATGCATTAGAGGAATATGTAAGAGTTGTTTAGATTTACACATGAACTTAGGGAAGTCTGTTGTTCAGATTCCCAAAATGTTTCAGTGTCCTGTATTTACTTCAGATGTAAATGTATTATGTTTATGTGTATGCATATATACATATATATATATATAAAATACACAATATGAAATGTCATTTTCTTTGAGAAGCAATTATATTCACATTTAGCCATATAATTTAGAATAGATTTACATAAGAAAATAATTTAAATATGATATGATATGATATGATATTGTTTGATAAAATCTCATCCCAAATTCTTCTCCTTTGCATTAGTTATCTTTTCTGTGATACTCTCCCTCCTCCCTCCTTCAACTGTGCCAGTAACTTTAAGGTTTGTTAATTGGCAGGTGTGATGAGTGAGAACACAGGATCTGTGTTGAATGATTACAAGTGCTGGGTATTTCCCTTGAAGATACACCTTTTCCCATATGCCTGTGTCACTTCTGTTTACACAATCAACAGATGACAGAATCTAATTGCCTACTGAGAGATACTGAAAGTCTTGGTGATGCCATGGATTTATACCATGTTTTTCAGAATTTCCCTGACCTATAAAGAAGGAGAAGAAGTGACATCATAATGTCTTCCTGAGGTGAACTAAGGTACCAACAAGGAATGATTGCCAATACAAACCCACCAAATGGGTTATTTTGAGTTGGGCAAACACTATAGCTGGGTGATAAGGAGAATGTTACGCCACAGTAGAAGTTTTTTGCTTAT
The DNA here is from genome assembly GCA_013400575.1 of Peucedramus taeniatus. Taxonomy (NCBI): domain Eukaryota; kingdom Metazoa; phylum Chordata; class Aves; order Passeriformes; family Fringillidae; genus Peucedramus; species Peucedramus taeniatus. The sequence goes on from WBNO01024874.1 coordinate 49,865, forward strand.
AACATGAGAAATACAGGATAGCTAATAATTTGCAGGCATATATTTGTGGGGGTTAAATTATGTGCTGAGCTTTGCTTCTAATTATTGATTCACTTTATCTGGCCATAAGTCATCTTTTCACAACTGTCTGCCCTTTTTTTCTTCTTTTTTCCATTGCTTTTTGTAGGATTGCACTTAACATGGAATTATGGCTAGAGCCGTGCTGAATAAGCGTATATGTGTGTAATTTAAAACAGGAGGGTCATGTGAATCAAAGACTAACCTATATTGGACATATATTTTAGCATATATAAATGTTTGTAAAATATATACAAACATATTCTGTTTGTATATATTCATGCAGACAGTGAAAACCTGATCAAATGAAAACTCGATCAAATGAAAACAAGCAAAATAAGAAGACAGCCATAGACTGTAGTGATCAGTGCTCTGGATTATAATGAAGTAAGACCTTGCTGACCATTCTGTGTGGTAGCTCTCTCTCTTCTTTATGCAAAGTGTGCACAGAACAAGAGAAAGGCAGCTCAGAATTCTTTTGTTTTAACTCATGGAAGGACAAATAAAAAAGTCAGTCATGGATATCTCTATGAAGACAGTACAGCTTCTGTAAACATTATTTTGCCATAATTATTCTCTGTCTGGGCTTTCTGCTTTAGTTTTAGACACCAACCTATATTAGAACTGAATTATCTTTCAGGTGTTTCATAATGGTCTGTTTCACAGTTTTGTGTGAAAAATTACCTGTGTGTGGATGTCAGAATTCCCTAATAATTCAGACATATTCAAAATTTCATGTATTCTAAATTTAGCTAAGGAAAAATTACTGCCAAAAAGTCCTATTCAGTAGAGTAGTCCCTCATGTAATACAGCCTTACCCTGTATATGATGATTTCCAAAAAAACAAGACCTATCAGTGAATGAAAAAAGATCCTTCTGGTTTTCATTCCTGTTTAAGGAAGATAAGAATTAGAAGAAAACCAGTCATTTGGAGAGTGAAAACAGAATTTTGTAAGCAGACGTGTCAGCTTAACATTACTGTTACCTAAATGGGAAAAGTACGTGATATATGTACCCAAAAATTGGCAGGTAAACATTGGCTTTTCCCGCCAGACCTAGAAGATGATTGAAAGTCATGTAAAGGCAGATCAGATAATGCTGAGTAAAACTTAATCAGCCCAGTCATTGACTATATTTATGCTGTTTCTGGTTGTTTGAATATTGGCAGTGCCACATTGTGCCATGCATAGTCAAGTGCTCTCAAGTTCTACCTCAAGAAGATGGATTTTGTCTACAGCCTTGGATTTATGTGCTTAATTGCTCTCTGGAATTGACTAAGCTTGTTTTGAAGATACAGGTTCTGGTTTTGATGATGGAAGTGTCTTGGATTAACTGGCAGTGTCTAAGAACTTGAGCAGAGTAGACCAGACTTTATTACATGTAATGATCAGAAATTTGCTAACTCCTTCTGAAAGCACAACATTCATCACTCTGGCTTTATGAAACTCCACAGGCAGCCAGTAATTAACACCCTCACCAAGATCAGGACTGATATGTGAGTTGAAGACAAGGCTGGCTTCTAGACATATCCTCATGTATTTGCTTTGATTTACATATAAGAGGAAGAGGCATAAACAGATGCGCAGGAAGCAGCCTGGTCTTCAAGGCTGCTGGTGATGGCTATGAGAAAGGTTCATAGAAAGTCTCTTTGATCTGCCCATTGCCTCTCATCCTTTTGCTGGGCACCACTGAGCAGAGCTTGGCTCCCTGCTCTGATACTTTCCTTAAGATATTGACAGACACTGATCTTATTCCCTGTCAGTCACCCCTTCCTGAGGCTGAACAGGCCCAGCTCCCTCAGTCTTTCCTCATAAGAGAGATGTTCCAGTCCCTTAATCATCTTTTTAGCCCTCCTTTGGATGCTCTCCAGGAGCTCTCCAGTATCTCATCCTGAGGGGCCTAGAACTGGGCAGTCCAGGTATGGCCTCACTAGGGCTGGGTAAAGTGGCAGGATCACCTCCCTCAACCTGATGACAGTGCTCATCCTAGAACCATTGGGTTATTTCAGGCAAATATTTACTTCTCAGTAACTCAGTTCCACCTCTGTAAAACAAGCATGGGAATGTGAAACTGATCCATGCAGGTTTGCACAAAGTCTCAGAGGTGCAGCAGTCCTAGGATAACAGGAGCGAAAGCATGAGCCATCCTGGAAATGCCCATAAAGGACAGGGTGGTTATAGTTTCTATGAGAGAGCTCCATGATACCTAACTTCAGCAATCTTATTTAGACACCCTGGTTAGATATTGGAACCACTAGGTTCCATACCGAGCTAGTGGAGAAAAAAGCTACCTCCAAAGGGCAGTTAAGAACATAACATTAGTGAAGCTCACATCCTGAAAAAGTTGTCAATTACACATAGATGTTATTAAAATAACTTCTGAAGATGTGTTCACATTGCATCATGTATATCAATATGCTACAAGTTAATACCTGCCCCAGGGTTTCCTTACAATGTGGCTGCTACACTAGTCTTGCCTCTTCCCCAAAGACTACCTTAGATTTGACACTAAGAAGAGATTTGTATGGCCGTGCAAAAAAAACAGGAACATTTTTAACTACAGAGTTTTTCCCAGCCATTTGGGTTGGTCATGAAGTTTTACATTGCTTCAGTTGACAACATCAAAAATATTCAAATTAACCTAAATAAGATAAATATCAGGAAAACACAAGGAACTGGATAAAATGTTTTTAGCACAGCTGCATTTTGGGGCTCCCTGAATTCCATTATGTATTTTCTGAAGTATGGCATCTAAATTTCTTGCACTTGTTCAGGGCTTTTAGAAGGCCCTTGGTGATACGTGAGGGGTTTCTGTACACAACTAACATGAACACCAGAGGAAGAATAGAGCCCTTTAGTTCCCTTCTGTCTGTGTAAATCTTCAGATGTGCTGAGCTGCTTTTTGATATTCTTCAGAAATGTAGCTGGAGTATGGTTGAGAATTTCAGTGTGATAATCCCATGTTGCCAGTGATATTATAAGCAATATTAAATGTCAAAAATAACAAAAGACAGACTGTCTTTTTCCCATTCCAGTCAAAGAAATAGTTATTCAAGTTATTCAAAGCAGCAGCACATTTCACAGGTTGTGGTAGAAATCTAACATCAGTGCTTTTTAATTTTTTTTTTTTGTATGCAGTCAGACTTAGCTGATTTGTACTTATTTTATACATATGTCAGGGCCACCAAAGGAAGTAAGTGCTAACCTATCTCATAGCATGTGACTTGACAGAAAATATTATAGGTCACAGAGTCCAAAGCTACTGGCCACCCACAGTGCTGCATTTATTATTGGGAAACCTCATATGAAAGCTGCCATTCTGACCAAGTCTGTGCACAGAGACCCAGTAGTAGCTGTCACTCTTGGAGAAGTCAATTTGTATTGAAACTACAGAAAATACAAATAACAAACAAGTTTCTGGACTGCCAAATAACAGCCTAGTTAGGGCACTTTATAAACTATTCTTATCCACATTGAGTTGGAATGAAATTCTGTGATGTGACAAAGGTTTATGAGCCATATGGGGCTTTTATCTTTTTTTTGTTTTGTTTTTGTTTTTTGTTTTTTAATGAATGCAGTCTTATTTGCATTTGTAGTGGGTGAGAAGGTTGGAACAAGAGTTAAAGCTAGCCAAAAAGGTATTAGCAAGGCAGCTGAGCAATGGTGGCTGGAGTTATGGCTGTTTTGAGCTTTGCGCTTTTGGAAGGTATTCAACTGCCTTCTGAATTAAAAATCTAGCAAAATGTAGGCACAGGATAGACAAGAAGCTGGGTATAAAAGGAAGGTGATGAAATAAAGATCAGATCTTATTTATGTTGTGTCTAGAATTCTTAGTTCATCATTTTCTTATTTCCTGGTCTACTTTCAAATGTAATAAACCCCACGTCTTTTCAGAATGCTGCTAAAAGCATCCTGGCATGGCTTCCTGGTAAATTTTTTTTTTCAGGGCTCTGCAAGCCTTGATTTTGGATACAAATGCAGGGGGTCTGTCAAGTGCTAAGATCTAAAGTTGAATAAAGCATCCCTTTTCCATCAAAAATATTATTAATCAGAAAATAATTTAAAACAAAAATATTTATTAATTCTGTTAGATTTGGCAAGTCCCTAGAGATAACCAAAACAATAACAACAAAAAGGAAAATTTCTCTTCAGAAAATCTGTATTATTTCAGTCTTTTCAAAAGAGAACATCTTAGTTTTGCCAAATGAGAGATTTTAATATTGTCCTTAGAAACAGATTTTTAGAAAGGTTTTGTAAAGTATCACACAAACCAAAATATTTTGGCTGACCCACTTTCTCCTCTTGTCTCTTGAGCAAGATGACAATGTTTATTTCAAGCAGATCCAAGGTGGGATTTTTCTTTTTCTTTCCTTTTTTGCTCCTTCCCCACCTTTTAGTTTTGAGCAGTGTTAAATCAACTTTGATATATGTAGCTCTGCACTGAGATACCTCATAAACACTTCCTGCTCTCAGTGTTTTAAAGTGGTTTTCCTGTTTTAGTGCTGGCAATTTGACCCCTTGCAGTTTGCTGTAACAGGATTAATTTTTCAGTTTAGGGCAATAGGGAGTGGTGGGACATGGCTTAAGCTGTAATCACACCCACCAATGAGGCTCCAGGTCTGAAAAAGCACATTTGTCCAGGGCTGACTGGATATAAGCTACAAATATATAGAGCACAAATATATTGTTGAAGACCCTAACCCAAATTCCAAAGCAGTGTACTTTATTCCACTTACCACTTTTTGGTATTTAGCTGCAATATTTTCTAGATGCTTCTCTGCTGTTCTCCACCACTATATCTGTTCATCTCAAGTGGCTGCAGAGATTCATTTTTCCACTTCAGACGAAGGCCTAGTCTGGTCAACAACTTTGTACATGCTTTTTGAGTTAATGAAGTACAGCAAGCACTGTTGGCTTTCCTTGCTGAGCATGTGAGTGTCAGGACTATGGAAAGAGGCTAGTTAGCAGGGGACTAGGAGTGACAAGGATGCTGGTGAAGAAATCATGCTTGGGACTGCTGTCAAGAACTGATCAGAGCTGCACAGGGATTGGAAGAGCAAAAATGGGATCAAAGTACCAAATCAATGAATCTCTCCAGAATCTGAAACCTTAGTCAACCTGACCCAGAGGAGCTCTTGAGTTTGACTACATCTCTGAATGTTGGTGGCACAGTTTTGATCTTCTTGGTGGCCTTGTGTGAGGTCTCCCTTACAAGCTATTAAACAAGTTGGCAAGTCCTTCCAGGGAATCTGATGCAGAACATCTGTAGCATTTTGTCCTACTAATAGAGATTACCATGCAAGTGGCAAAATTTTGTGCTTTAAATGGTTGATCTGGTTTAGGTCATGGTTTGCTTTTGGCTAGAGACTTCCAATAAATCTGCTTAATTCAGTATAGGCACTATATGTTGCCATGGTAGGGACAAAACTGTCCATCTCTCTCCCTTAAACAATGATGATCTAAACATAATCAATTTTGAACATCTGTCTTCTTCATATAAGAAGGGTGTTTCAAAACTCCACTGGGTAGTGGTTGAACAGGACATAAAGGAGTTTACTGGTATATGAGGCTGAATTTCTGAATTGTATTCCTGGCAGCTTTATGCTGATATAATTACCAATTTGGCTGGGCTGTTCCCTGGCATCATGCATATGCATAGAAACAGACCTGAGGTACAAAGGTGTAATGCTTGTGTTAAATTTGTATGTGAGATTAACATGCCAACCAATAACAGTGCTATTAAATTTATTTGAGTGCAGTCAAGGAAGGATACGGATGTAAAATTTTGTAAAATTTGTATTCCAGAGGTAATTTGATCCATCCAACCCACTTTTTTTTTTCCTGTATTAATGGAATTCAGGCTTTTCTGACCCCCTCCTCTGCTCATCCTGCATCTCAGGGAGGTCACAGTGATAGCAAAACCTGCTGCAGTGAATTGTTGCTGAGAGAGCTTCCTGGCCTGCAGTGCTGTTGAGAGGATGCTCTGTGCTGCCATCAATAGTTTTCCATATGTGGAAAGTCTTCTGATGTGGAGCTAGCTTAGGTGTTCTTGCACTGTGTTGGCCATTGTTCAGGCAGAATTATGAACTGGGCATCAAGGTTTAGCATTCCTACCACCTTGTTTTGCCAGGACTGAATTTGAGTGCCTGACTTCTTTTGGTATAGTCACAAATGCAAGCAGGATGTCCACTAAGAACATAAAATATTTAGTGATAGTAACCCAAAAGGTGTGGATGGCTGATGCAACAGCCCTACCCCAAATGAATGTTTCACATGTATAATGAATCTTCTCTTCTGCTTTTATCTCCAACAAAGCTATGAATATCTTGAATTTCTAGGAAAAAAAAAAAGGAAAAAAAATCCCTGGTCAACCCTGTGGTGCTAAAATAAATCTTTCTTTATCCTTTAAGCTATCAAGTTCCAGCTGTTCCCAGAGTTCACTGATGTGTCAGGAAGGAATTGCTTTAATACTTTCATAAAGAAATATTTGCTCATACAGACTGTTAAGCTTTGACTGTTGTTCAGGGGACATTGTCTTTACCACCACTGGCTGTTTCTCTAGCTCTTAAGCAGTTCACTTTGCCACCCACCATGAGCCATCCTTTCCCAGCCAAAATGATCATGTCTGATTTTCACATTCAGAACCCTGACTGCCAAAGTTGGATCATACCCTCATGACCCATATAAAATCTGTTATCAATTTCCTCTTGTTATGAAATATAAATTATTAACAGACCTTAAGAGTCTGTTACACCAACTATTTAAAGTAATGATTTTTTCCCCTTAAACAGTAGAAGCAAAGACATTACAGCGATTATTTTTATTCTGCAACCTAAGTGGATTAGATTTATCACTGTTGGTTCAGGTTCCACAATATTGTAGATTTATTTATTGTTAGCTTGGGTTAAAAAAGGGAAAGAGATGTCCAAAATCCTTCCCCACACATCTGTTAGATTAGAACACAGGAGCACTGGTGCTTGCTTTTTACTCCTTTGCCTGCTTCAATGTACTCAGGCTGGAGAGTCAGTGCTGGTGGGAGAGTACAACCACTGCTCACAGTGAATCATGGCAGGCAAGCACAAACTGACTGTGTAGTTATGTCCTAACTTAAAAATAAATGTTACAGATACATTTTCCAAAGCCTCTTTTACAGAGATATGCAAATCTGCATGTCCTGCTCCTTGTAACAACTAACAAAAGTGTTTGGCACTTTAACAGTTTAACGATTTTTTTTACTCTTCTTTTTTTTTTTTTTTTTTTTTTTTTTTTTTTTTTAATTTTAGGATGATGGATTGGAGGAATGAGACTGAGGTGGGATGCTGGGGAAGACACTGAAGGATTGAAATTGCTGTCCCTGCTGCTGACAAACACTTTGGGGTAACAATTACTGTAGTTTCTGCTCCTTCTCTTCCCTGTAGCAACAACTTTTACCCTGACCCCTCCCCAGGACCATCAGTGCAATCTGGTTGCCCATGGGACTGGGCAGAGAGAAGAGACCCCTGGACTGCTCTGCTGCCCCAGCAACTCCTCATGCCTCAAGCTGCTAAATGGTGACCCATTCACCTGGCTTGAGGATGGTCCAATGGGTGCTGGCAGGTTCAGAAAGACCGGGAAGATGGCAGCTGGAAGCAGCAGGATGTGCTGTGTCTACCTCTCTGCTACTACTGTATGGGATCCCACAAGTGGAGACAGGTCTGCAAGACTAAGGTGTGCACATCATGAAGGAGATGAATGGCTGTACTAAAACTGTGTGTTTGAATGTTATTTTGTTAGTCAAACACTTTTTCTCAAAAGAAATAGGATTTTCTCTGGAAGCCAGGGCAAAGCCTGATTGAGTGCATTTATACTAAGTTTAACTGGTTAGTCTTAGCAGTCTCAGAGGACATATTTTTAATTTCCTGCCCAAAATGTCTGTGTGATGTGGCATGTTTTTAAGCAGAAGATGTTTTCACAGAAGATGCACTGGTGCTTCTGCAATGAACATATATCTGATTTGCAAAGTACCCTGAGATGCTCTACATTCCTCATGGGAAACATTGTCTCTGCCTTGAATTTCTCTAAGGTTGGTGGATTCATTAAAAATCCTAGGAAGTTCTACATAGTGATTTTGTAGTAATGACTGCTGGTTTTCATAACTTTTTAGTATGTCAGTTAATTCTTGCCTCATGACAGGTCAGTTCTTTCATAACAGGGTTCTCCATCATTGGCCTGACATACAAGCATTGACACTGCTATTTAAAAAGTGTCTAAAACACCATACATAATTATTTTCAAAGTCATATGGTAATTTTTCTGCTATGAAGAGATCCTATGAATTTTGCTTACTATAGGCACAAGACATAATTATCAGAATGAAATTTTCTGAGTTTTTGTATAATAATTTCTTTTTTCTTCCTTTTTTGTGAACAGGAGAAAATCCCCACAGCAGCATCACTTTAAAAATCATCTGCTTTCAATTTTGAGCTACAATTCATGAATCAGGAGGAACATGCTATGGTGGTGTTGATAAACATGGTACATGATCTGCTGGCTGCATTTAGCACTACAGCTGATTTTTCTTTAGTTTGGGGAGAAAACTTCAGGTTTTACAACTATATTTTTATGGACAATGATTTGTTTTTTCAGTATAATGCACTTTCATTGGAAGTGCAGTGAGCACTTTACTAATCTGTGGAGTACACAATAATTTTACCAAGTATGTTTACACTGAGACACTAAATCACACCACACCCTAATTTAAACCTGGATGTGAAAGAGTCTCTGGTGGAGCTCTGAACAGGGTTCTGGAACTCTCATTTCTCATGGACAACACACTATACTGGACTACAACCAGTTTTGCTACCTTTAGTATGCATTCCACATCCTCAGGATGACCTGGCATCTCTGATGGGATAGCTTAAATCTTCCAAGCAAATATTTATGTGAGAAGCATGAGAAATTTAACTGCAGAGGAATAGTACTTTGGGTTTCTATTTCCTTAGAGAAGACAAGGACCAAACTCTTACCAGATTAAATTAAACCCCACTTTCTTCTTTGGGTTTATGCTGTTGTCTGGAAAGAATTCATACAGTGATTTGGCCTGTTTTCTGAATCATGAGATTCTTTGAGGTTTACATATTGTTCCTGTTCCACCCTCCTCTCAGATAAGTTGAAACTCGATTTCCATGATATCTTTCATCTTCCTGAACAAATAGCAGTTGCTTCTGTTGTCCTCTGTAGTTCTCCCACCTGACTTCTCTCTATCTTGAGTAGCTGAGAAAACTAGATATGCCATTTCTGATTCAGTAGGGGTCTCATTTTCACTGTACTCACCCATTTCCCTTAGTTGTTCTGTAAACAAAATCTTCCTTTGCCTCATCTCCCTTTATAGCATTCTGTATTAAAGACTCTCATTCTTCTTTCATTTACAATATGATATACCATATCTGCAGTAGTTTCATAGTTTCTCCAATACCTGGAGGCAACTTCAATACAAACTTTGTAGCTGGCAAATCTCTTTGCTGTGCTGCTCTTTAATTTCCCATTGTCTTCAGGGACATATAGAGGCCTCTTTCTGCAGTCACTGCCTTGTCACACCCTTCTCTCTGTGACTTTGCAACAAAAATTCCCATTTATTCTGCTGGAAGAATGGAGTCCTTACTACAATGGATATTGCAACTGCTGCACTTTTGGCCCAAAATTCCACAGACCCATGAGAAAAGCAAATTTTTTATGCGTATGCTAAACAACTACTGCAACAAGTACCACACATTTCATGAAATGTGATGTCAAAGTGCACAAAGGCTTTCAGAGGTGGATGTTTATTAGTGCTGGAGGCTGGACAGCCCAAGCTGCAGGTTTGCTTCTATGCAAACCTTTGTTCCTTCTTCCTGTACCAAGTGCTCTGCACTGCAGCTGAAGGCACTCGAAGGGCCAGCACTTGTGCCTGTGGGCTTTTCTGTCCTGCTTGGGGGAAACTAGGGCATTACATCAGTTTAGCCTCTCTTAGCTAAGCCTAACCTCTAAAATCACAAATCAAATGTATTAGAAAACTAGCAAGGTATTTATTCCATTTGTGATACTCACTTGGCCCTGTGGTTCTGCTCTCTCCTTCAGATTCTGCATAGCGCCACGTTTTGGAAAGTGAACTCCACAGGGAAGTGTATCCTGGTATGTAGAAGAGAGTCAAGAGGAGAGGAAAAGAGTCCCAATCCCAACTATTTCTTTGACACTGCCACCAACAATCCAATAATAGTTTTTTTATCACTCCTTGACCATGCAAGAGTCCAGGGCTTTTAAAGATAAGTGTTATCCTAAGATAAAGTGCTATAGTCAGTTGTTTTGTTTTTAAAGACCCTATCATTATCAAAAATATTGTAAATCATGATTTCTCTGTTTGTCTTTTGGATTGTTAATTGAATAAAATTTTCATGGAATAGATTCTTTCATCTTTTAGGGATCCCAAAAGCTGCACAAACAACATACAGGAATTGCTTCATTCTGTGCAGAGTTGCAGTCATCTCCAGACTAAAATACAACAAAGATTTATCATTTCTATATCAATTTTTAGAAAGAACATTATGAAAAATGTCATTGCAGTAGAACTGAACCTCTGACTGAACACGGGTGTGCAGATGTAAATTTCTGGTTGGGAAGTGATGAGGATAGCTAAGCAGACTCCTAAACCTGCAGCATGGGATTGTCAGTGTTTCTGAGCTCAGTGCGTCTTGTCAAGGAGCAGTGTCCTCCAGCATCATGCTGCTGTTTCTACTCAGCTGTGACTCAGAAAGGAGAATGTCACCTTCTGAGTCACGGGTGTCCTCTGTCATCTTGGGTTTCACTGGAAATTTTTACAGCATGCAGAGGTGTAATGTGGAGTCAGGCCAGCTTGCACTGTAACACAGAGGGACCACAGTTGGTCCCAGTTGCTTTGTGAATGAGCCTAATGCACTATTTACCAGGCAGAAGCAGGACTGGATTGTGTCTGCAAGGCTCCCCTTTCAAAGCAGACCTCTCTGCAGCCTGAGCCACTGTTCCCCACACTTTTCTTAAGGAACTGGGCTACTAGCTTTAATTTAGGTGGTGTAGAACATATTGCTGCTCAGCAACTCACTGAAAGCTGTGATCTACTGTCATTATTTCATTTCAGTGCCTCATCAGCTCCTGATGTGCTGGCTGATACATTAATAATGTTTTTCACATGCATTTATCACTCCCAGGCTTCATGCAAATGTTATGGGGACTGCAGCTGGTTTGCAAACCAGGTAGAAAGGCTGAGCTTTGCAAGCAGAGACAGCTGCAAAGAAGGATTTAATCTTAGCCACAGGCTGAAACCATGACTGTTAGGTAAGATATGAAAAAGGTCAGTGCTTTTGAGATGAAGGCAATGACCAAATGACAAGTGGTGAATGTGTGCAGAGAGGAATCCTAAGGAACTTAGGGACTTGTTGGCTGCTTAAACTCAAGGCCACTGTTGATAATATAAATTCACTCATTTTACCACCTTGAACAGGAAATGTTGTTTATAAAATACTAAATTTTAATCATTTGACCTAAAATCTCTCTCACTGTCAATAAATGATAGGTTCAGCGGATAATTACACTAATTTATTTCCAATAAATTTCAAATTAAAATTATATACTGAGGAGAGACTTGATTTAAAATCTTACTGTTTTGTCCCTCATTTTAAAACTTGTTTGCAATTAGTCAAGCTGTCAGATACCCAGGGAATGTGTTTGCTTATTTATTTATTTTTATTGAGGAGTTGTGGGGGAAGGAAAGCTATTTCTGTAAGCATGTGGGAAAGCCTGTGGTAATCCTTTTTGTGCAGAATGTTTCAGATCATAGTTCACCATGAGATAGCTCTTACATTTTGCTTTAGTATGTTTTTTTTCCAGTGGTACTAGTGTTAATCACGGGTCATTTAGTAGCTGCAAGTCCTATTAAAAGGAATCAGGTGCCTGAAAATAGATGCAATCTTTAAATCCTGCCTCTCATCCTTCCCTCTCCAGACCTGTGAGCATGGAGTTTACATTTTCATGTCCTTGGGACTCAGCTGGGGCTGGTGCTGAGCAGGGGCTGTGTCTTGGGCCAGGGCCAGAGCAGCATAGCAAGGTGTGATGCTGCAGTCCTTGCCTAACAAGCCTCTTGGCCACAACATTTACCCAGAGAGTTAGAAGATGAGACTAACCCTTTTATTTTCCAGGAAAGCACTCCAGCTGCCTGGAAGGAAGCACTCTTCCTGCTCATTAGGGCTGCACCAGCAGCAGGAACTGGAACAGGGAGATTCTAAGGGAAAGCAAGACTTACCTCACAAGTAAGAAACTCGTCTTGCACAAGGGGTCATGTTGTATTTCATTGCCTGTTGGTATATAGCTGCTAATGCAATTCATTCCATTCAAAAACACAGAAGTCATTCTAGGAAGGGCACAGCAATCTCTCCCACCAGTGGCTTTACTACAGAGGTACTGAACTCTTTTCTCTACCCCAGCCCCCTCCTTGTTACTAACTGTTGTTACCAAAATTGTTTTTTCTCCTTTTTTAACCCCTGTTCATTTTCATGTTATATCTGCCCCTGGCCTTGCTAAGAGATCACTCTACAGTACACTTTTGTATAGCAATCTGGAGTAAAATTTAAGCTATAAATTTTAAAAAGCACAAAAATCATAGGCATGTCTTCAGACATGGTCAAATAATCACTGCCCACAGTGTTTGAATTGTTATTGCCCTGTGTTAACTGCTGCTGCCCCTAAAAGTCAGAAAAGCTGGGTTTAGTTTCAGGTGGTTCCCAATCCATCTGAAGCCAGCAGGGTTAAGTTGGACCAGGAATGCAAAACATGTTGAAGGATGCAGAAGCCTCCATGGGTCAGGACTGCCTTCCAGAACACCAGAGCCTGTATGATGTTATGAAAGGGTTGTCAATTAATGTAAGAACCTTCAGTTCTGGAAAAGAGTTGAAAACATGTAAATGAGCCAACATACAAGCGAAAATAAGGGAGAGAGAAGATGGATTTACATCCTGCTGAATTCTTAGTGTACAACAATCTAGAAAGTAACAAATAGAAGAAAAGTTGTGGACTTTCATTGTCCTCATAACATTAATGAAAAAATGCTGATAGCAGTTGCAATAATTTGAAATTTGTGGCCAGACACTAAGAAGAGGGGTAAGCTTGCTTAGCCTTGGTGCCAGAAATTGCTTTCTCTTACTGTATATCAACAGAAAAGGAGCTATAGATATATTCCCTGGCAAAATCATCCCATTGAAGGCAAGATACCTTTTGGAATTGCAGAATGGCCTTCTTAAAGTAAATGGGACATTAGTGATTGAATTCAGTCATCCAGATGATAGCTCTGGCTGGCATCAGGGCTGAGTGCAGAGTTGACAGATTTGAGTGCAGAGTGACAGATTTTACTCCGTGTCATGGGCAGTCATCAAGAGCCCTCCAGAGACAAAGAAGGAGGTGCTTGCTGGGTCACCCTGAGAGATGGCTGCATCATGCCTAGGTCTGTGCTAGCTGGGATATTAGTGGGTGTGATGTTGCAGCATGTTGTCTTTCCTGCACATCACAACAGCCATGAAGGATCTGCCTACAAATGGGCATGGGGAGAAGCCATCTCCAGTGTAACTGCACTTTTGTGGTCATGTCAGCCCTCTGAGGGTCAGCCACCTCTGAATGACAGTGACTGCAGCACAGGGGCTGGGGTCATGATGGCCTGAGCTCTTCCTTCACTTCCTCAGTGCTTTGTAAACATCACCTGGAGCATCAATCACAGCAGACCCACATGTCTGCCCTGTGATCACTTTCTGGGATACAGCCTCCCATTCATTTCTCTTGGTTTGTTTGTCTGCAGAGTCTGGATTTATTGACACAGGTGAAAAAACTCCAAACTACTCCTTTTCATAGAATGGTCATTTTGATTTAAACCCAGCCACTTAGCCAGTGCAGGCAGGCAGGTCTGAAGGACAGGAGACACTGAGAGAGCAGCAGCAATCAAGAGGACCTGTGGGGAGCAAAGCAGCCCCAGTCAGTGCCCTCCTACCTCCAGGTTATTTCATCAGCCTTAGACTAGCAGCAGAGAGGTTATTTTGTCCTCCTGGAGACATGGATTGATGTGCCTCAAGGGATGTGCTGCAGGAGAGGAGTTTGAGATTACTTACCTCTGACTGTTTCTGTGATAAAGTACTGAGAATCAGAATTGCCACTGACAAAAAAACATGATAATTCAAGAAATCTTCTGGACAGTTGAAAAAATTCACATGGTTACCTGTGTCTGAAAGGAGCAACTGACTTTATAAGGAAGGCATTGAATTAAAACCTGCTAGGAACCAAATCCACTTGCTACCTACATAGCAGACACACAGACACACAGATATTTGTACTGCCTGAAGGGTAAACACAAGGCTCTCATCTCTGGAAGGTACAAATCTTAAAACTAGTAAGTTAGTGGAGGAGATGCTGGGAAAATGACATGTAAATAATGTTCTTGGCAGTCTAAATTCATGTTTTATACCTGTGATATTAACATAGGTGGGCTACAAACATAATCAGAGGTTGCCTTACTGTGCTAGTGACAGTTTCATATTATCTGTTTTCTTCAATTTGAATACACAGGCCAGCTGAACTTCCCAGTCCATTCCTATGTATTTTCTAATTTGACAAGGAAATTATTCAATTTAATAAAAAATATTAATTTATGTAAAATATATTATTTTATCTCTGCTGCTTGACAGTGCTTATTTAAATAGCCGTAGACTTTTGGATCCAACAGATTTGGAATAGAAGAGCTGACCATGAAAAGCTACCATTTAAACACAAAAAATCTTCAGGTGTTCTTTGTAGGCAACAAATGGCCCTGTGTGGAAGATAACTGTTCTACAGGTGTAGCTCTGCATTGTCCTCTTAGGCAGCCTCCCTTCCTAGGCCTGATTGTAAGTTAACATGCTGCTGTAAAACCTGGCTTGGACTGCCAGGTCTTTGATTAGAAACAACCTGAAGGATTGAGCTGCATCAATAGAGTCCGTTTTAATTAGGGTGTAATAGTGAGTGTCAAAAGCTGCCAGACTCTGACTCAAAGAGAATAAGAAAGGATCAGGAGCCAACCTCAAAGGTAAGCAAAAAAGTGAGTCTCTAGTAGATGGGCATTTTGAGACAAATGAGAACATCATTACTAAGGTTCAGGAAAGCCAAACAGCAGGAAAGTCGGCAGCACGCAGTCTGGGATCTTGGCATAAAAATGACAATAAACATTTTCCCCAAGTTGTTCTGTAGATGCTGAGTGTATTACTGGTAAAATCAGCAGTGCCTCAGCCTGGGTCTTTTTCTTGGTGCAGAGTGGCTGCCTTCAGGTTATATTAATCTAAAAAGACAGAAACATTAGATAGCGCCAGAACATGAACTGAATTTTGATAAGTGTTTGCTTTTAAAAGGTTATACAGAATTTGATTGCAATCAGCAGCTCAGGGTATGCTAGTCATTTTGAGACTCCTTCCATATGCTTTGATATTTGACTATAGGTACCTGCATAGTCAGAATTTTCATAAGCAGTTCAGATGTTCATACACAACTTTTAAGGGCTTGATTTCAGTCCATCTCCTTGATTAAAGTTCAGGTATTTCACTAGTCATTAACCCAGTTCTTGAGTAATACCAAAGTTTTGCCTTTTGGCATATTTCTCTGGCTATGATGTGGTTTTTCTGATAGAAAGGTCTTGCAACCCTTTGTAAAATATATGTGGAAATATTAACCCACACTTCATTTTTGTTATGTTGAAACCGAATCTGTCACAAGTGCACTTGGAATACTATTTCTTTTAACAAATACCTTAATTTATTTTAATGATAAAGCTTTTATTTTACCTGGCAATATTGGGATCTTATTTACCTAGTGTTCTGTTGTTCATTAAAGTTCTGCCAGAATAAACCAAATCCTTATTTGCCATTATTAGTAAGTATTTGAAAATTAGATCAGAGTTTGGGTGCTTGCCCCTGATAAGAAAATAAGTAGATAATTACTATAATTAATCAAAAGGCAAATACCTTCAAGAGATTGGGAACTTTGTTATCTTACTTTATAAAAAGTAAGAGAAATAAAGCAACCAGATGGGCTCCCAGCCAAATGATTATCATATTATAACCACATGGGTCAAATTGTTTGCCTAATCACTTTATATTCAAACATACACACAGAATAGAAAATTTCCAGTTTAGAGGGAAATGTAATACCTTAAATGTCTCAGAATAGTGCATATTTATCCATTTTAATGTAGCTTGTCTTTTATGATATATTTTTATATTTGACTGTGGACATGTTTCCTTTCATTAGCTGCGGCTGTGTTGCCTTAAAGACGTTCTTGATCTTTAGCTCACTCTCAAGCACTTATCACTGCCACTCTTTTGGAGACTGCAACTTCCAATCTGCTGGTAGAGCTACTTGTGAAACTCTACCCATTTCAGTCAAACTAGGTTAGCAAAGATCTAATATTTAAACTGTGACAAGTCTAATGAATTAGATTACCTAGAAGGGAGAAGCAAAGTAACTGTATTGCAAATATCCATCTGTCCCCGTCTTGCCAAAAATTTCTGAAACCCTCAACCAGACCAGACAGAGAGCCTGAAGAGTCAAGCTTTGTGAAATTCTGGGACCAAAGAGTAATTAGTTTTTAATCTCCCTTTTTTCCTCTGCTGACTTGCAAGAAAAAGAAAAGTTTAACAGTATGGTTAAGTGAAATATGAAGAACACTTTTTAACATATACAGGGAACAGTAATGAACCATGTAATGGAATAATAACAAATGGGAAAAGCTTCACATAAGCTTAACTCCATCAAATTAGTCTTTGGTAACAGCAGTGAGCCAGGTAAAATAGTAACAGGTTAAATAACAAAGTTTTCTTCAGAATAGGAGGAGCAGAAGGAGAATTATCACCCATTTTTTGCAGACAAAAAAAAAAAAAGTTTTCTTCTTGGAAAAGAAAATATAGCAAAGGAAAAGTCAATAGTAGGAAAAATAGCATCAGTAGGAATGCTTGAAGCAAGAGTTCTCCCCAGGAAGTTAACAATGTGCAATGCATCATATCATGTGCTTAAACTTTTCAGAGTCTGCAGAAGCCTGCCTATGGGAGCTCACCACTGCACAAGGCCTTGGAGGTTTTTCCATCTGTAATGTGTTCTGAGTTTTCCCTCTAAATTTTCAAACAATTAGCATAGCAGGGAAAANGGAATTTTTTTTTTTTTTTTTTTTTTTTGATTCTGAATGATAATGGCAAAGGACTAAATCCTGCCCCTTTTCACACCATTGTCGGTATCCCATTGGAGTAACCTCAGCATTATTCATGAAATTTCATTCTTTCCCAAATTAACAGAACTCATTTTGAGGTGTTAGCAAAGCAGAGTAGAGGTCAACAGGGTTTATGTGAGGAAGGGAAGAGCAGGCTGAGAAACCACAGGGTAGGGACAAGAGCAAGCAAACAAGTCAGATTAGGGCCAACAGTAGCCTCAGTGCAAACTGGAGAAACCCAGCACGAACAAAAGCACAAGAAATCCAGCACTCTGTGACAGGCCACTTAACTGAATGAAGATAGCATATTTTAGATTAATTCCCTGTAATTATAATTATTATTTCATGACAGGTAACTAACTTTGATCCTGCATTAAGGGTTTTATAAAATGTTGCACTGTTACAGAAATATGCACGTGCTTTATAAAGTTTTATACATTCATCAAGATCTCACCCAGCTGAGGGGTCAGACAGGAGGTGTGGGCCAGGTGCTGGCTGAGGTCAGAATTTTGCAGTGAGGATGGGAGCTGTTGAGCTCAGGGGCAGGGAAGAAGCAATCAGAGGGTGAAACCTGGGCTGGTTGGTGGAGGCCACCATGATACTGTGAGAACCATAAGCACAGGAAAACTATGGAGAAGGGGAAATGTATGAACAAACTGCTGCAGTAGAACCCACCACTGCAGGACTCCTTGGGTGAAATTGTGGCCCTTTTGAAGACATGGAATTTACCCCTGAATTTAAAGTAGCAAGAATGCCCCCGTTTCCTATTGACACTACTTTGTTTGCCTGCTAAAAGAGAAGCACTGATAGGTTTTGCTAAGTTTTGTATTTCTTTTTTTCAAATCTTCAGTAAAGTATAAAAACAGACTTTAAAAATTGAAAGCACATTAAATTGTTGAGTGATTATGTATGGATCACACCCTTTATGAAAACTAAGCACTGAAAACCAAAGAAACAAGTATAATAAATTCTTATACTTTGCCCATTTCAAACAAATTAATTACTCCTATAAAGTGCAAAAGCATTAATTCTCCATTGCAAAATAATTCTCTGTCTCATGACCAGTACGCTTTTAGTATACAATTTTCATTTTGCCATCTGATATTTTTAAGTGACAGCATTGATAAGGAAGCCTCCATTAGTAAGCTTTGTTTAAATATTTTCATTCTTTCAGAATGACTTTTAATCTTTAATTAACAGGAAGACCTTGATAACAGAATGGGTCAGGTCATTGGCAAGAATAGGTAGAAAACAGGTATTTCAACTCATTTTTTGTCACTTACACTGTCCTTTTTTAGCTAGAAAATTTTCAGAAATAAAATAAGCTAATCTTGAAGTATTAGGCAGGTTTTTTCAAGAGATTATCGGAATTGGCTGGTTTTCCTTCTGTCTGAGCTAAGAATTTTGATACCCAAGGTTATATCAAAACATAGCTGTCTTGAGTATGAATGTATGTCTGTAATGCTGTGATTACCTGTAAGACCCCCCCACATTTTTGTCTTATTTGTCTGACAAATCCCTCTCCTAACTGAGGAAAAACTAAATTATGTAAAATCTTAACTGTCACTTAAATCTAAATTTCTCATTTTTGTGGTTACTAACGGGAACAGAATGCTGTGTTGTTTGAACAAATCCCTAAAGACTGAGATAAAATGCTTCCAAAAGGATGCGAATTGTTCCTGTTAATCTCAATGGCATCTTAACTGTGATAGAAAGTAAATTGAGTTTTGCTGTTTAGCCTTTCTTACATAAGAAGAAAGTTAAAAAGTGTCTATCAACCAAATTGATAGGGATAAAGTGAAAAATGAACAAACAAATGACACAATTATGCCACTACCTGTGGAACTTGTCTACACATGGTTTCAGCATACAAGAGAAGAATAAAGAACACAGGAGGATTAAAAATTGAGGTACACATATAAAAAAGTCACCACTGACACAAATGTGAGACAGAAAAATATAAATCACATAATTATCTAGTAGAAGGACTTTACATCTATTTCTCAAGTTCTTTTGATTCTTAAATTATTAGCTAAGGTGAATACAAGTTGCATAGTTGAGAACACCTGTAAGTGAAAATTCAAACTATACCTATAAAAATTAAGAGAACTAAAGGAAATGGAGGTTAATCTATCCCAATATTTAAATCCCAAGAAATTCTGATGACAGCCTTTAACTCCCAGAATTTCTTAATTGAAAGCTGAACAAGTATCTTTGCAGAACCAAAGAAGCTACTCTGTCTTTAAGGTGGAATTTGCTTTGTATATTTAACTACATAAGTGTTGTCCAGAATGACTTCTCATTTGTAGTCTTTGCCAAGAGTTTCTGATTAAAGTCCTGTGGATCTCATTAACAAGAGAAAATTATATCAGCTTTTCCAATTTAGGAAAAAATACAAAACTTTTGTGTAAACTAAAGTGAAAACTTTCCAGATTAAAGAAAGGATCTTTTTAATGTGCAGAAATTCATCAGGCTGTGGATTAGGAAAGAGTTCTTCACCCAGAGGGTGGCTGGGCACTGGAAGAGGCTCCGCAGGAAAGTGGTCACAGCATCAGCCTGACAGAGCTCAAGAAGCATTTGGACAATGCTCTCGGGCACGTGGTTGAATTTTGGGACTGACTTGTGCTAGACCAGGAGGTGGACTTCAATAATCCTTGTGGGACCCTTCCAACTGAGGATATTCTGTGTTTCTAAGATTTTATGATTCATTCAAACCTGATGACATAAAATTATCAAGGCAATGACAATTTCCTGCAATTAAGAGATCTGAATCCAGATTCTCTGTTGGCACTGCTATTAAGGTAATAAGATATTTAATAAAACTTATTAAAAATAAAATTAACAATATTGTAAAGTAATTTATTGAAATATTCTCCTGTGGGCCCTACCTTCATGCACAACTTCACTCATGGATAGGTCTTCCCAGATTGTGTACTACTTGTGCCACTAAATACATTAAAAAGTGAATAAAAAAAAAAAAAGAATCTTGAGACTACAGGAAGCCCATGATATCTCCAGGCTTCCAGAGCATATGGAAGCTACAATCATTTGTACTTTACCTGTACCCTTGTGATTTATATTTCATTAATGCAACAGGACTTGTATAGCAATGTATTTTATATTAAAAGAGTATCATTTTGCATAATTCAAATTAAAGGATACATCTTTGTATCACATGTATTGAAATTTAGAGGACTTCTTCATTTTGGAAAGACCTCAGAGATAACCTAGAAGTAGGGAGATGGAGGACAAAATTGAATTTACTCATCGATAACTTCTGACCATCCACCTCTAATCATGAAATTCAAGATGCTGAATTAAGTGCCCAACTCCCCAAGGCCGAGACATTTCTTGAAGCTGATAGGCAACAGATGAATATAAAGAGTTCCTTCACTTCAATGAAAGTCAACTTTACACTCAGTGGAAGTGGCAAAGAGAAGGTCTCTGAATCTGGTTCCTAAATCAGGTTTTAGATGCAAACATCTGTGATGGACCAGTGATCTCTTGTTTGTCTCACATTCAGGTTACCACAGGTCGGAAAGCAGAGACTCCAGTTATATTATGTTATTGCATGTGATTTGAGAAGCAGTCTCAGAATCTGCACAATTCAAGGTGACTGTATAAGCCTGAAACCATTTGTAAAGGAAAAAAGGATTGGTTTTGAAGATCTGCCACAGACACAGAATATTTTACTCCATAGATCCATATACTGCATATAGATATACTGCATACTAGTGTTTCATGTTGATCATTTCCCCAGAGGCTTTGACAACCTCCAGGATGTAAATAATTCCACCCTAGAATTCAAAGAATGGGGATGAGATTCACTATTCCACCTTGCTCCTTTGAAATTGTTACTCTGCTATTTGCTAGATTTGGTTGCTTTTTCTTTTCTTCGTTAACCCTTGTTCTGTGCTGAAGTGTATCACTTCACTGGCAATTCAATGCCAGAGGATTCCCATTGTCAAAACTACTCATTTAAGTAAATGGAAATCATTCCCCTCACATAGAATGCTTTTAAAAGTAGAGATATTGATTATCATGGTTTCAAGATCAATGGAATAAGATAAAAGAACAGAGACTGAGAGAAAATACTTGGGAAAAATAATTTAATGCTCTACACATTTGTTTTCAAAATATTCTGATCACCTCATATATATCAACAATATTGAGAAATTGATTTAATTGCTTCTGAACTTTCCATTGTCAGCTCCTTGATGCTGACAATGAGGGGCTGAGGTCAACATAGAGGTCTAGAAACAAATGTGGTTTTCAAAGTAATCACAATATGTAAACAACATTTCTTTGTTTGCAGATTGAATTCTCTTCCCCCTCCCCAAATAATAACAACATTTATAAGGGTGATAAATTGTTGTAAGGATAATTAGAAGTTCACTGGGCCTCAAAGCATCCTGCCTATATTGGCAATTAACTCACCTTCCTTTTAGGGGATCAAGAACTTGTATCTATTTTCATGGCCTTGAGAAAATACAATCTGTATGTCAGGGTCATTGAGAAGAACTATAAAACATCCTTAAAAATCGCCCTTATCTCCACAAATCAATTTCTTTTGAGGCCTTTTACATTAAACCAGCAATTGTTGTTCATCTTTTGGATTTGTGTTATTCATCTGGAGGTGTGGGTAATTCTAGATGTCTTAGGTGTCTTCAGATAAGGAAAAAAATTCTCCATATCTTTTAGATTACAAGCATCTAAAAAACTCCTTTCCTAAGGACCCAAAACCTTCCCAACACTTCAATAATTTTAAAACTGGAAAAGCTCCTTCCTAGATCAGAAATACTAAATACATCCCAGTGTTTGTTGCTGCACAGTTATCTTGCCCATTACACCAGCAGCACAGCATGGCACAGAAATGGGGTGCTGATCTTTCCTACAGGGATAAGATTATAACAATATAACAGAATTGGGTGAACATTTCATCTCTAGATCATCTTTGTTGGGCAGAAGTGTCACGTGAGCAGTATTCTGACAGTCTGGTGCTGCTTTTGCAATTTTGTGCCACAACCCTATAGATTAATTTACTCTGGCCCTAGCAATTTTAGTACTGAAGGAAATTCAGGCTGGTTTGGTAATGTCAGCTGCTAAAAATCACAGGTACTCTGTGAACTAGTTTAAAAAACTCTGATCTCTTTTCAGGAGGTTGTGCTACCAGCATTTGACTTGGCACAGCAATGGGGATTCAGATCTGCTTGAGCTTGGCACCAGAGCCAAGGCAGCTTTGTGTCTTGGAGCAAAAGTGATGTCAAGGCAGGTGTCCTAGCTCTGCCTGAGGTTGATCTCTCTTTCCCAGCAAGTAATTGTAAATAAAATTGCAAAGGGGGATTGTAAAAATACAACACCCCCTTGCCCTAGCAAGATACATATAACCATGTGCTGTTGAAGAAGGGGACATCCCAAATGTCAGTGTGATGTAAGTCAGATAGATTTATCTATCCATGTATCCATTTATGATTGTTATATCCATATGTATTTTTCTCTCCTCTGTGACCATCATGCTCCAGGCAGCCATGGCACCTTTCTCTTCTAGGAGTGCTAACTATCCAATTTTCTCTGCATCAGGGTTAACAGCCTGCCTGTGAGCAGTTTTTGATCTTTCACAGGTGCTAACTACCCTTTACCTCTCAAGTTGCTCAGCTGATCAGCAATTTTGTGAGATCTTCTGAAGTCACTGCATGCTTGAGAGCTCCCGTATTTTCCCCAGCTGGTTTTAAATTAAAATAAATAAATAAATAAACATGCCTTTTTCCTTTTCCTCCCCTCGACTCTCAGATGGACAGGGTGCATGGATCAGAGAGGCAGCCGGGGAGCAGGTGGGGATGGAATGCACTGGAGGACGCGCTGGGGACGCCCCAGGGATGCTCTGGGGACGCGCTGGGGATGCTCTGGGGATGCATTGGCGATGCGCAGGGGATGTGCTGGGGATGCTCTGGGGATGCATTGGCGATGCGCAGGGGATGCAGATCCGGCTGCGCAGGGCTGGGGCTCTGCCCTGCAGCGCCGGGCTACCTGTCACTTCCAATGACTTGCTGTGCAGCTGTTTCCGTGCCGGAGCAGCATGGCCTGCAGGTGGCCTGGTAGCTGTCTCCAGAGCTGCCGCTGTGTGTGACCTGAATGGCAGCGCTGGCTGCGGGCCCTGCTTTGCATGCAGCCTGCGTGAGCAGCAGGCTCCGAGCAGCCCTGCCGATGTGGCTGCTGTATAGCAGTTATTGCTTCAACACATTTAGACACAGCACCTCTGTAATTTGTCTCGACGTGATATCATCTTTTGTCTCAGCAAACTGACCCTTTTATCTGTCTTAGTTCTGCTTTCTCCAGCTCTCTCCATTCCGTGCCAGCAGTGACAACGGCAAACAGCAGAGGAGGGAAGAAATAGCATATTCAGGTGGTGATAGCAGATGTAATAACTGAATTCAAAGTTATTCACTGTTTCGGGATGTTTGTGGCTCTCTTGTGAGGTTTTTTTTGTTGTTGTTGTTGGTGGTGGTGGTGGTTTTCTTTTTGGTTTTGGGGTGGGTTGGGTGGGTTTTTTTGTTTTTTTGGGGGGTTTTGTTTTTGTTTGTTTGTTTTTTTCAGTTGAAGCATATGTCCATCTGTGAGGAATTCTGCCAGTATTACCTGACTCTTCTTGCTTAATTCAGCTGATTGGAAACTACAGTGAATCTCACTTAGGAGATGCCATATAGGGGCTAAATTATAGTTCCTTTTTTAAAGCAGCACTTTGCATAATAGTTGCTCTTTTAAATATTTGGGTTTAGTTCTCATTGTTGTTTTGTACTTATACCTAAAAATGCTGGACTGATATAAGTGGTGTGTGTTCCTGAAAGGGGATTTTCTATCCCCTTCTGCTCATGCCCTGCTCAAGTACATTCTACTCCTCTCCAAAAGGGGAGTCACTGGAGAGCAGCAGAGACTGACTATCACCCTGAGGAATTTCCTTTTTGCAGTAAGGACAATTTATTGTGTCCATGTCAACGCAAACATTGCAAAAATGCTACAACTTCAGTCATCTCTGCTTCCCTCTCCTGTTGACCTTGTGACACTATGTGGGAAATGAGAGAAGTTCAAGAAACCAAAAGAGGCTTTCATAATAGCAATTGAAAAGAGTTTTATTTAGCAACTAAATCACGTTACACAGTAGATAAAGAGTAATGCAATACAGGTTTGGAATGGAAAATTAATATGCCACAGTGCTCAAAAAATTACAAATAATGATAATGTTAAAACAAAAGAGAAGGAAAAGTAAAAAAACAGAAGGAGAAACTGAAGATTTAAAATTAAGATTATTTCAAAAGATCTAAGAAAGGAATTGCTCCTTTGAATGTTCACCTAACTTGTGTTCAGAGAGAAAATTTCAAGGAAAGGTTGAACGTGGAACGCTGATATCCTTTTTGGTTATCTTGGTCAATAAACAGAAGTTTTCAATCTATACAAATCAGTTGGATATAATCAGTCCATATTATCTCAGAGAAAGACAGAAAAAAATTCTTTGTTGGCTACTTGCCAACCAAGCTACTCCTTTTTACCCAAAGAAAGTCCCATTTCATCTCTGTCTTGCACCTCTGACATTTTCCCATCCTGTAACTTAGTTTAATGCTAAATTGACCTAAACTGCCTTTAATATTAGCTCACGTGTGTTAAGCCACTACTCATATACTAACCCTGCTATATTTCTTGTGTTTATCATGTGATATCCTATATTATCAGAAATTAAGTACTATACTGAGACCAGCTAAAAGAGTGAGGATTAAATGATAGCTCTTTGCTGTTCCACAATGGTGATTTTAGGATTTAGGTTGGAAGGTTAAGAATAATCATCATCATCGTCATTATCATCATCATCACAGATTTTTATCACTTTAGTTTTGGGGTTTTTCCCTGCTCACTGTAAATTGGTAGTTTGCAGATAGCCTTTTAAAAGTAGTACCACAGGTTGTTGTGGCACATTCTTCCTCCTCTTTTATGGAGGGTCTATGAGAAATGTCAAAGCAATTATCAGCAAGTTACAATAGTGTCAGGGGGGTGGTCTTGAATAGTTTATATGGACCTTTTTCCTTTCCATTCTCCAATAAGTAGGGGCGGAATATAATATGAAAATAATAATATGGCTCAAATAAACAGGATTACTGTGATAAGAAAGTTATGAATATTATATCACATATAAAACTGTCAAGGGCTAGTATGCCCAAATATTCATTTCCAGGTCTTGGAGGGGGAAGACTTTTTCCCCCCACCTTTCTTCTCTCACTTTCTGTCTCTACCTGTTTATTTCCACTGTATCAGAGAAATTTGAATTTCTATAGTAAAGTTTAAGTAGTGTTTTTCAGCCCATTTTCTAATCAGGAGATGAAATTCTGATTGTCTCTAGGCAATGTTGTGCTCGGCTGTGTGATTGCCAGAGTCCAAAGCCAAATTGGAAATTATGGAAGAATAATATAAACTGGAGAAAAACCCACCTAATTCCTATCCCCAAAAAGCTGCATAGCCATAGGAAAAAAAATTATTGACATTTGCAGATCTAAATGTAACTGAATCTTATGCATTAATTTTATGTATTAATTTTAAATATTGCACACACTTGGAAAAAAATTGAGGCTGATAGAGGAAAAATACCATGCTGGTATTTTGGGATGAGAAAGCGTGTCTGAGTGGCAGCAGCAAGTGGGTCACGGGCAGGCAGAGTTCAATAAACAAAAGCATATGTGCCCTGCAGTGCCTCTTGCCTTTCCCTGGAGCCGAGTGTGGGTAGCGAACCTTGGCGGCGCAGCGCCGGGCCGGCAGCGAGCGCTCCTGACCTTTACGGGAGCAGAAAGCTGCTGACACCGGGCACCTCCGAGGCTCAGAGATGCCCTCTTGCACCGACTCCTGGCGCTGCTGGAAGGGGGAGGCGGTGGGGACCAAGTGTGTCATCCCAGCCCCTGCTCTGCAGGATGACGGGGAGGAGCTGCGGTTTTCCCTCTCTCTTCAGGTCCGCTTCAGCTCTTCAGCGCCTTTTGGAAGGATTTGCCTGCGTTTCTTTGAACAGTGACTCTCCTAAGGGAACTCCAGCTGGGGAGGAGCAAAGGTGCCGGCATCACCTGTCTCCAGGCTCCTGGCCTGGATGTGACAAGCATTTCTATACCTCTCCCGTGGCTACATTGCTTTAAGACTGATGTATAAAACTATGCTCTGCCATCACATATTATAGCACATATTACATATATGGATTTGTATTGTGGACAGGATCATGGTGGAGATGAATTAATGAACAAAATACTGTGGTAAGGTACATGATGAATGCAATTTCTTCTGTATCTGCAATTTTTCACAAAAATATGTAAGCATATTGCTGTATATACATTTAGTTAAACAAATAATAATTTCTTAATAATAATATGCCTTACTGGGCATATTTAAATTAATTCATGATCACTTTTCTTTCTCCTAATTCAGTTATGAACAAATATCAGTTTTTAAAGGTAGGGAAATCACTGGATGCCCTGGTTTCCCATACAGCATGAGTCTAGAAGCTTCAGCCAAAAATTCCCATATCCAGGCTAAAACTGGAGCATCCTTTTGAGGAAGATAGCTTATTCAGAATTTTCAAGCAGTATGGATCCATTCTTGCCTGTTTTCACTGTTACTGGGGGAGCTGCATTTCCATTCTGGCATTACCCAGTTTGCCTTCAGGCACTCTTGTTATGCCAAGCGTGGTAGAAAACACTTCTCCCCCACCTCCTAAAGTTTTCCATTAAATCTCTGTACACCATGTGTAAACCAGTTTAATCTAATTGGAAGAACCATTTTAGTAGAAATTGGACTAAGGGGTCTATCCAATGAGTGTAGCTGAGTCCAAACAGTCTTAGATTACCAGGCTTGTCATTGCATTGGCTTCTGGTGATTCAGCAAGGTGCTGAGGAGTCAGAGCTCAGCCTCTTGGTGCTCATCTGGCAGTGCCCACTGCCCTCCTGGTCTGTCTGCCTTCCTCTAGCCCAGCTGTGTAGGGGTTTTATCAGGGGTTGAGGAGAGACACAGGGGTCGAGGAGAGACATGTGTCCTTCCCTGCAGGAGAATATGCAGGGAAAGAGTCGCTGAAGCTGAAGCGCTGTAACTCCTTAGCTGCCATAATTCAATTTATTTTCTGAACTCTACTACAGTCTCTCCTGGGAAAAGGTATGTTTTTAATCATGTTGCCATTCTTTTGTAGACACACAAATTGTAATTTAATACTCATCGATTGCCTGGTGTTAGATTCTTCAGTTACAATTACTTAACTGGAAGAAATGAGTCCAAATGAAGAGTACCTCATCTCTATTGAGATGGTAATGCATTAAAAAACATCTTTTATCTTGGCAAGGCAAAGGTTAACTTTAATTTATGAAATATTTTCCTTTAACAAAATGTGTTTACAGAAAAGACTTGTGCAGAGGAATTTCTTGCCTATATAGACAAGAATGTAAATGGTTTTTTATTACTAAAAAAACCCCAAACACCTAAAATGAAAAAAAAAAACCACCTATGAACAAATGAACAAGTGCTAAGAACAAATGTCCATGAACTGCAGAACTGTGTTTTATGGCTCAGTCCCCAACTATCTTTAATTTTCTCCCTGCTGGAAATCATATCACCATAACGGAGCTGGCAGAAAAGATCGCGTGTCAACGCTTCAGCTGCTGCGGGGAGTGTCTGGTGTGGGAGCTGAGATTCCCTGTCTCTCCCCATGCAAGCTGGGCTGGCTCAGGCACTCATGTCCTCCTTTCCTGCTTGTTCTGCTGCCAGAGAGGCAGCCTCTGCAAAAGGTGAAACACACAGCTTGGGGAACAACCACGGGAACCATCATAGTTCTTCTGTGGAAAACTTTCTTTCCTGCAGGCTGAAAAATATTTTCTACAAGAAAAGGATATTTTTTCACTGCGTATTTACATTAGATATTGTCCTGGCATATAAAACCAGGGAAATTGCTAAATTAATTAACAAAAGTTGGACTACTAACAAGCAGAACTGCTTTTAGTTCCTGAACTCAAAACACTTAAACTGCAATCAATATTTATATTTCATCTAATGTTTCGGTCACAGAGATCTCTGTTAAAGATTTTCCTAAGACATAGCTTTAAAAATATAGCTGAGAGATAAGTCCTCCCTGCCTCTATCACAAGTCAAATATGTGTTTTTTTTAAATCAGAGCTCAATTAAATACTGTCATCTTATATATAATGATTAATGGTCAGGGATCCATCTTCTTCATTCTTTGAAAAAACATATGGGCATCATTTAATTCATGGCTTTTCCTGGCATTTTTTCTTCAAACTTTATCTAATGTTTCATTTTAATGCTGTGTAAAAAAACCTCAGTCTCCCTTCCGAGCACTATTATTCCGACCATGCTATTGGGACTATGACAAAAGCTTTTTTCATCCTCTCCTATTCCCTCTATACTCTCTTCCTCCCTTCTCCCCATTAGCTCTGAGCTGCTTCACCCCCCTCTGCCCCATTCCAAAAACCTGAGCTTTTCTAGTCATGCTGCCAGTATTTCTCTCATACTTTTAAATCCTCTCAACATGTGGTCCTTAACTTGTCCCGTGTTCAATGTCTCCCATCTTAGACCAAATCCTGCTGCTCTTTCTTACATACAGCCTCTGGAGGAGACCAGCACAATCTAACATGGCAAAGTTTGTAATCCCAAAGTTTTGTGATTGCAGCTGTCCTGAGCTGTGCCATGCTGCCCGCCCTGCCCGGCAGTGTTGGGTCACTGCTCACTGCCAGGCAGCGCCGGGACCGGGATCGCTGCCCGCCCGCCAGAGCTGCCCACGCTGGCTCTGCCCTGGGCAGGGCCCGTGGGATGTGGCAGCAATGCCCTCGTGGGCAGCATGGGCAGTGGCAGCACTGGGAAATTCGGACTTTCTCAGGCTAGGGAAAAGATAGAGGCATTCGGAAGTGCAGTGGAGACTGAGGGGGAACTTGGCTCTCTTACAGATGGTTTATGCTCTCAGAATATTGATAAGCTTTGATGGGGGGCTTGTTTTGTTATTTTGACAATAAATGAATATGTGTGTATTTTTTTTTTTAATTTTCCAATTCATATGCAGATGTACATACAGTAGTGAGGTCAAAGGCTGATAAAATCCCCAAAACTGGGAACTTGTGTTTTGACTATTTTATACACTTTAAGCTCAAGGTATTTGTTAATTCTGTCAACCCTTTGACATTTTTCTCTTTCCAGGGTGTTGATTCACATTTTAATATACAGATAGGGATGTGGCAGGCAATGGAGGTATGGAGGTTTCCCACCTCAGGGGATGGAGGGGCTGGATTTTTCAAAGGTGCTGGGCACCCCTCCTCTGAAACTATAACCCTCTTTGATCCTGTCTCAAATCAAAGGACCACCAAAAGAACTATAGACTATTAATTTTTCTCAGTTTTTAATTAGGAGAAAATACACTTTAGCCTTTCCCAGCCTGTGAGATTTTGGCTGTTTCCCTTGCATGTCTTTCAATCTAAATGGCACAAGTCTGGGATTGCTGCTACCAGCTGGAATCAGAACGACTTCTGGCAGCAATTTGCTGGTCCCTGAGGACTTGGGACATTTCCATGTCATCCTCCTAATCAGAGGAATGTGGCATTAATGACATAGCTTTTCCCTCTGAGTCAGTGTAGAGTCTGACACTAGTTAATACAGGAGACAGTATCAAAGTCACCTGATGGAATAATATATTTAGAAAGAAAATTTCTTCTTAAGTCCCATAAGTAAGCCTGAAGCAGCAGCACCCAAATTCCTCTGTAGATAAGGGACACAAAGGGGTGGCCCACACACTTGCTCTGCAGCAGGGAAAGTCCCTCTTGCTCTATCCAGGCCTGTGCTCCTCATGCCCTTCCTTGGGAATCCCACATACCAGAGACGGGGTGGCCTCTGGGCCCCTGCAGGACTCAGAGATGAGAGCCAGACTGTGGATGGCAGTGAGGAGTGCTGTGATTCCCCTCTTTGAGACAGCTATAAATAACATTTAATACAGTTAATCCCTTGAGATGTCAAGATGATTTTGAGATCAGATTTTATCTGCCGCTGTTCTTCTCATTTGTCCACTGGTGGGATTCTTTACAGGCACTTCCAGCCGTTATTATCCTCAGAGCTTTGTGTCAAATGCAAATATTGTTGTTAATTGCTATTTGCATTACAAGAGCAATTACATCTTGCTGTTCTTTAATTCCTGATTTATTGATGAATATTTCCAATGCTGATTTAGCATAGAGGCTTTGCCAAGGTGAAAATTGACTATTTGTTTTGTTACCTTGCCAGTGTCTAATCCAGAGCAATTCTTTTCCTCTTGCCCAATGACTACCCAATTTTCTTCCTAGTGTCTATGAGGGGTGTATCAAAGGCTTGAAATTCCCAGTACTAGGAAAGAAACTCCATTACTTCATTCAGTCCCTTGTTGATACATACAAAACTTGGATCTGTGAGACATTTTAGGCAGCCTAATTCATTTCATCAGATTTTTCATCACAGTTTATCCTCATTATATTTTCTCAGTGCCTCCTCCTTGGAACCACAGTTCACAACACCTTGCTGCCTCATTATGTATGAAAGGGTGAAGTATCTACAAGTGTCCACATGTGTAAGCACTTGCATATTGAGTGAAATTGCTGTTCTGGGTGTGTTGGTTTTGCATGGCCTTGTTCTTGGTAGTGGAGGGGCCACAGAGGTGGTGCCTGTAAGAAGCTTCCAGAAGCTTCCTCCATGTCCAGAAGAGGCAATCCTTGATGGCTCTGAGGATGGAGGTGCCACTGGCCAAGGCTGGGCCAATACCATCATCAGAGATGATGGTAACGCCTCTTTGATACCATATTTAAGGAGAAAACCAAAACCAAGTTTGTAGTGCAGTTTTCATTCCTGATCGAGGAGTAGATGAGAACATGTGAGAGGAACAGCTCTGCAGACACCAAGGTCGATGCAGAAGGAGGGGCAGGAGGTGCTCCAGGCACCAGAGCTGAGATTCCTCTGCAGGCCATGGTGAGACCATGGTGAAGCAGCTGTGCCCCTGCAGCCCATGGGGATCCACAGGGATGCAGAGATCCACCCACAGCCCATGGGCGAGGTGCCATGCCAGAGCAGATGGATGCTTGGAGGAGGCTGTGATCCATTGGGAGACCTGTGGGGAGAAAGAGCCCCTGCTTCCAGGCTGGAGCACCTGGTCCTTGGAGGACTGCATCCCATGGAAGAGGGACTCACACTGCAGCAGTTTTGGGAAGTCTGCTGCTCATGGGATGGAGTCGTGTCAGAGAGGTTCATGGAGAATTGCCTTTTGTGGGAGGGACCCCGGGGAGCAGCAGGGGAGTAACTTCTCTCTCTGAGCAGTGAGAGGAACCATGGGTGATGAACTGGCTTGTAAACCCCTACTCCCTGTCTCTCTGCACTGTTGGTGAGAAAGAGGGAGGGGTGGGATGGAATAAGGTGTTTTTAAGGGCTCATTTTACTTCTCATTATCATGCTCTGATTTTGTTAGTAATAAATTCACTTAAATATCTCTAAGTTGATCTTGTTTTGCCCATGATGGTATTTAATGAATGATCTCTCTCCTAGTCCTTATCTCAATTCATGAGCCCTTCATTATATTTTCAGTCCTCTGTCCAGCTGCAGAGGAGTGAGTGAGAGGCTTTTGTGGGTGCCTGGCATCTGGCCAGGGTCCAACCACAAAATCCTCATGTGGACACTCGTAGCATTTACGAATAATTATACTGAAGTAAGTATTATGGAATAGATTTTAAAGCACTTTTGTCCCAAGGGCTTTTCTACATGAGAAAGTCATATAAATAGGGCAAGAGCTTAAAATTAGTTTATTCTATGGGCACAGGCCTGCCTCCAATTCCTTCCGATTGCCACTAGGGAAGCAATTTTCAAGCTATTTGAAAAGGTTTAAAACACTCATATTCCAGGTAACTCTGCTGACACAGGAGAGTTAGTCCAGAAGAGCTAACAGTTAACTGTATCAGTGTAATTAACTACATTGGCACTGAGAAAACTTCCTGTATGACCAAATCCTAAGTTTTCTGCTATCAAAAAAAAAAAACAAACCTTAAGACCTGTGTCTAGGTTTATATGCTTAAATAGTACTTAAGATAAAATAAAAGAAACTTTTCTACTAAAATCTTTAAATAAAGGGAACATTTTGCTGAAACAAGCTTGCCTTCATATTTGAGTGAAGGCTGATATTCACTTTTCTCTCCTACCAGTATTACTTCGTCAAGATGGTAAAGGCTACGAAAATGGGAACTTTGTGCATCCATCCTTTTCCCAGTATTAAGCAATTCTTATGACATTTATAGTTTGCTGATAGACTGCAGAGAAGCCAGATGCTTTATGGCTTTTCTACATTGCTATTGTCAGATTCTTACAACTGAGTGAATACAGCATGAGAGCATAAAAATGAAAGTCTGTGTTATGCCTTTGCCTGTGCTAAATTAAATCTAGGTCTCCATAAAGAGACAGAAACTCTAGATGTTGCATGTCTGGGCCGAGACCATGTGTTTCATTCAAAATTCACTGATAAAAATGGTGATGACGTGCTTTGAATTTTTTAGGGGTGTTTCTGCATTTTCGATGGTATTTTCAGCCAGAGTGCCATGGCGAGGCCATTTATACCACCCTCTCCCATAGAGATGCAGTGCTGCAGCAACTGTGATCTTTCTGTACTTTCTGAGGGAGAAAGCAACAGCAGAAGATGGGGATCCACTTTGCAATGGCTTTCATGGTTGTGAAACTGAAGGAACTTGAATTTAAACCTTCTGTAAATTACTTTCCCAGAGGTACTGTATTCCAGTAAAATCCATTGCCCTCTTTTTTCATAGAATGTGTAATCAAATATAATGACATCTATGATAATTTAAAAGTTCTGACATGCTCACAAGTGGGGAAATAGCATATTGGAGCTCCTCAGCATGTCAGTGAGTGACCCCACCACCAAACAGCTGTTACTTGATGATGTGCTGTGGAGAAGCCAGATAATTTATGTCCTTCCTACATTGCTACACTCCTTTACACAGCTTCTGTGTTCTTTCTCATCTCCCAATGGCATAGAGAGCCCACAGAAATGACAGTAAAATCAGCCATGCATCCATCAGATCGGGAGAATAAATTTACTTGTTTAGTCTTTGTTTTTGCCTTTAAAAAGAGTTTTTTTTTTTTAACAAAGGCACTGTTAAGGTCATTACTCTGTCGTAATTTAATCCCACTACTTCCCAGTAGTGAAGAGCTGTGGTATCCCATCTACCTACAACCTTTTTAATCTTGATATTAAGTCTCATACACACTCTTTCATGTAATCCCAAGTGTGAGGGAGAAGATAGATTATGCATTGCCCTCCTTCCTAAAGTTCTTCCTCATTACCAGTTTTCTTCCATTCTTACTTCTCCTTTAAGGGCCTAAGATATGACAAGTTCTTCCACCACTCTAAGTCCTTTCCAAAGCCCAACTTTTCTGTCCCCATATTTTCTTCTGTCATTGCACAGGCCTTCAGGTGCCTGATATTCCTGGGAATGAAACCTTTTGTTGCTGTATAAAATCAGAAGAAAAAAAAAAAGGAAAGTGGTGTTCTGGTGGCTCAGATGTCATTATGACTTTGAAAAAGAAAACTAGAAATGAAACAGATTTTATTATTTGGGTTGCCTTTGTCAGGGGTTAAACAGGCATTGGGACACTGTATTTGGGGGAATAACTTGGACTCATCATTATTTGTTATAAGTAGAGTGAAGGAAAAGCATGAAACTATATTTGATTGCCCACTTGCTTGTCCACCTGCATGGTATACACCTGCCAAAGCAGGGAGAATGCTGCCATTTCCCTTTTTCACCATTAAGGTGTGGGTGATATGTGGGGCTACAGCTAATTGACAAATTCTTGCAGAACAGATTTTCTGAGTGGCAGTGCTGAGTCAACAAAGTTGGAACGTTTCACAAGGGATAATTATGAATGTAATCTCTATTCCAGTCTCACAGGAAGTCAATAAAATGTTTTGTTTTAAAAGGTCAGTGCATTCTGTATTTGATATAATTTATTATATGGAAATTGAAATAGTATAGCAGAAGCAAATATTCTTATCTTTTATGAAGAACCTTCTTTGAATACTATTTTTTTACAAAGCATTGCCTTTTTGTCCTTATTTTCCAATCTCAGGATATTCAGGCTTTGTCAAAATCCAGAGAGGTCAGTTTCAGGAAGGTCTTTTGGTGGCACTGTCCAACCATCCAATTTCTCTGCAAGGTTCTATGGCCTTTGTAGGAATAGAAATGGAAAGATAATACCAAGTCTGTTTGTCTGTATAGATATTACATGTACAGACAGGAGAAAAAGTAAATGGCCATAGAATAAAACACGAGAAGTTCCATTACTCGACATGAGAAAGAACCTGTTTACACTGAGGGTGGCAGAGCTGCCCAGGGAGGTAGGTGTGTTGCCCAGGTGGAGTGTCCCTCTCTGGAGACATTCAAAACACACCTGGATGTGTTCCTGTGTCGCCTGTGCCAGGTGACCCTGCCTTGGAACATGGACTGAATGATCTCCATAGGTTCCTTCCAACTCTAAGGATTCTCTGAATCTGTGGGCCATTAACTCTATTGTTGGAAACATGACTCCAATTTATAAAAATCTATTCTTTTACAGCTTTCTTTACCTCTATAGGTACATACCTTCCTCGGAAATTGTGTCTTTCTTGCCCATGAGTTCTTTCCATTCTTTATTATCTTTCATCTCTTCAAGATATTAAAGTAATATTTCACAGAATCACAGAGTATTCTGAGTTGGAACAGACCCACAAGGATCATCAATTCCAGCTCTTAAATGAGTGTCCCATACAAGGATTGGACCCCCAATCTTGGTGTTTTTAGCACCAGGCTATAACCAACAGAGATAATCTCAGGGTATTTGTCAGAAAAATTTGTAAACCTTCATGAAGTATTAAAATACACTAAAACCTGACAATATTTTCATCACAACTTGCAAGACTGATTGACTATGAAGAAAATTATAAAATTATAACATTTTATTCAAACTGTATTACATTTGGTAGACAAAAAATAGTCTCATAAACACATAGTTAACAGAAAAACAAAATAGATTACATTAATTGTCTTTGACAAAAGCACTGATGTGAATTGAATGCGTTGAAATTGTTGATACTGTAAAGAATTTTTAAAGTGATAATTTCTTTAATGCTTTGTATGAAGCCACTTGCAGAATATAGTGACTGCATACTTGCATTTATGGCTGATTTAATCCAAGTCACTGTTACTCCTGAAGTGGGAGCTATTTTCTACATAAAGTCTACATTTTCTGTTCATCACAGGTCCTTCCGGAGGTTTGAAGCCAGAAGGAAACAATAAACTCTGCATTATATAAGTCCTAAAATATCACAGATGAACTTTTGCATCTCTGTGACACACCAGTACTGCTTATCCACTGTCCCAAGCTGCTCCATTACTGCTTTTCACTAAAGGGACTTCAAGTGAAAACTGGGAATAAGGCCAGGATACATTGCTAATTTTGTAGGCTTGTTTCCAAACAGTCTTCTCCCAGGAGCACACTGCCTGTGTTCCTGTGCCACGGGGGGAAGCGTGTCAGCTGGTGGGTGCAGGCTGGCGCGTGACTGGCGTGTGCCAGGGCACTGGGGCACATGGCTGGGCTGGCATTGAGCCCACTTCTCTACAGCAGGACTGACTTGAGAACCAGGCAGTTAAAAAACAAGTTTGCGAATCCTGGCATCAGTAAATCACCCAAATTTGGCCATTCATCTCTTAACAGATATGTGTTTTATTGTTCTGTAGGAAAACTCCATCAGGCAACTGAAAGATTTTCCCCAATGAAATGCAGTCTGCTGTATATTTTCTTTTCTTTTACCCTTGGTGGCATTAAATAACAGCATATTTATATTTATCTGCTTTTATTTCTTTGTTTCTAGTTCTCGAAAGTCTTCTTACCTAGCAAACTATTTGAGAAAAGGCTTCTTACAGCTCTTTGTTAGGATAAAGCTGCTGCTATATCTGTATAATTGCAGTGAGATTTGGATGCATGTGTGTTGTTCAATTAGCAAAGCCACATCCTATAAAAGAAATTAGTTATATAAGTGCAAAGGATGTATGTCAATACTGGGAGTAGCTGCTGGCATAGCTGCTTCAGTCAAATACCTCAGCTCTGCCAGTACACTTTTCTCACTGCAGCAGACTCTTCTCACTGACCGCTGTCAGTCATGAAAAGCCTTCCCTCTTCTCCAGTAAAAAGGTACTTAAGACTATGGTGTTTTTCTGAATTATAGTATCTGTTTTTAAATACATATAAATGAGCACTTTAACAAGTGAATTTACATTCTGCAGCCCTCATCTGCAGCCCTGCCTTTAAATTCAAGGTGCTATCCCTAAAACAACAACATTTTTCTTCCTTGATTGCGCCTACCTGATGTTCCTGCAGGCACATTTAGGAATACCATCATTGCAATTTGCATATCTATTTTAACTCTTTTAAACTGTGTATTTACAACAATACAATGACAAAATTTGTCATCCCAAATGACTTTCTGTTACTGGAGGGTCAGTGCTTTGCATTTTTTGTTTGAAATAACACAAGACGTACAGCCAAGGGCAGGGGATGAAAAATTACTAGATTTTACAATCAGCATCAGGAACATCCACAAAGGAACAATAGCAATAATAGCAAACGTTCATCTGTGAACTCCATAGGATATCATTAAAAGCTGCTTCTCTTTCTCTTTAAATAAATACTTAATATTCTGTTTTCAGTTTAGCAAAAACAACATTTAGGAATCGCCACATTACTCTGGATCGGTATCAATTTGCCTAATAGATTATTCTACCCCTGACAGCAGCCAATACTGGCTCTTCAGAAGAAGGTACAAGAAACACATTAATGATCAATTATGGAAGAATCTGCCTTTTGGGCAGCAGTTCACAATTTTTATATGCTAGTCACCTTTTGCAAAAAGGATACTGGGTGTACCAAACCACTAAATGCAGATATGAATAATGGGCTTTCTGCCTTCTCTTATAAATGTTCCTTAAGCTATCTAAAAGTTTAAAAGTCCATGTCGTCCACTATTAAATAAATTATGATCCATTGTGTTTTTCTTGTACTTTTCAGGGAGTGGTAAGGTGAAGGGGGCCTCATGGCTATTGCATAAATGATACATCAGGGTTCCCTTCTTCTACCAAGAGAGAACCTGAAGCAGTCATTCTGGCATTACCCTTTTTAGAATCCTGAAGAATAACTCGGAGATGTGTGTCTTGCTCCCATCTTTCCAGCCTCAGTTCATTTCTATAAGCTTTGCAGAAGGTTGCATTCCTCACTTTTAGAAATCATGTGGAATGATGTGGTGCTCCCAGACACTGAATTATATGTTTTGTGGGTTTACCTCTGTGCATGGTACATGATTAAACAGAAATCTTATAACTGAAGCAGTGTGAGTTAATATTCCTTGATAGTTTCTATTTGAAACAATGGCCATGTGTCTGAACCTAACAAAAGCTTTTGATCATGCTAAGATTTGGACATTTTTTAACCTACTGCATAAAGGCTATGTCTAACTTTTTTTCAGTAGGGTTTTTTAAATTCTGTTTTTTCAGATTTTTGAGCTGACTCAGATTGATGTTTTTGGGCATTGGTAGAGAGGCCACATAGAAAATTTTTCAAAATTAAACAGATTTTAAGATGGAAAGAATGTAGACCAAATAATATTTTTCAGTGGTTTTCATGTGTCCCTTGTTGGAGTATCTTGCTGAGAAATAACTAGGAGCTCAGTTGCTCTGAGGGGTTTTACACATCTGAAAAATCTTGAGCTCTGAAAGGGAAGAGAAGGAAGAGAGAAAAGAGGAATAGACTTAGACTTTCCATCCTCTAGGGACGGTGTCTGACATCAGTTAGACCTACTTAAGTTTTAGATCACATAACCTTTGCTCATTTGCTTCTAGTTTCAGGACATTTTTTATTGTCATATGGTCTTATGGCTGCACTTTTGTGTTGAAAGAGCTGTTCTGAGTCATCACATCTACTAATGAAAGTCAAACCAAAAAAGAGTCCCATTCAAGCACTAAATTCAGCACAGTTTGCTGTGGAGGCACAGCTGGCTGGGTAGTCCTCTGCAGCTGGGGATAAGGCTGTGAGTCAGAGATCTGCAGGATTTAACCTCAGGGGCAATGGAGCAGCTCATCTGCTATTCAGGAAGGCCCACTCGAGACAGGGAGAGACTGAGGAGGGACCTGATGTGCAGCTAACCCAGTAACAGTGACAGCACTGGAAAAGCAAATCTGATTATTATAATCTTTGTGTCTCTTCTGAATACTACCCAAGCTCCTAGTCTACATATAAAAAAGCAAAATGCCATGCAAGTCCCCTGTGCATTGTTCCTTTCCCCATTGTGCTTAATGACTGATCAGTTATATAAAATAGGTACAACTCTCTGATAATGCTTATGTAAGTACCTGTTTAGTAATCCTTCTCTGAACATCAAGTTTGAACTGACGGAATTTATTAACATTTATATTGCTGTAGAGCTGAGAGACATCAGCTAGGTTACAGATACATTGTGCTAGGTACTGTAAAAAGAGAGACTATCAGCATGCCACATGAATCCTTGCTCCAGATATTTATTTTATGAAATATATCTTCTATATTTGCATTAATGCGAGGTGACAGAACACTGTAAAATTGACCAGCAATTTATAGCCTCTTTATTTTTTAATTAAAAACATAAATATGCTTCTATGCAGCAAAAGAGAAATTTTCTAAAATGAATTCAGAATTACTTAACCAGCTTCATTCCTTCCACCCACAGCTATAGAGGATTTTTTCATAAAGATATGAAAATAATTTGACTTTTAAAACATATAAAGGAATAAATGAAGAAATAATCACAAGTTTTTATCAATTTAGGCTAATAAAGCAGTAGGTGAAAGATTAACTTTCAGTAATGCACAAATAATGATTCAAAACTCACAAACTATGCCTTCATGAGTTATCGAGGAGTAAAACATCATTTTAACAAACAAATGGAGACATTTGGAACTATCATCTGCTCAGGTGCATGGGAGGCTGGGAGGAGACACAGCCAGGACAGGTGACCCAGACTGACCAGAGGGATATTCCAGATCATACAGCACCATGCTCAGTATATAAAGTGGATGAGGAAGAAGGAGAAAGTGGGGGTGTTTGTAGTGGTGGTGTTTGTCTTCCCAAGTAACAGTTACATGTGATGGGGCTGCTCTCCTGGAGATGGCTGAACATCTGCCTGTCCTTGGGAAGCAGTGAATTCATTCCTTGTTTTGTTTTGGTTGTGTGTGTGGCTTTTGCAATAAAAGAGACCAGGATTCAGTAGTTCTGCTGCTAGAACTAGTTATCGGTAAGGATGAAATTGAACTTACTATATGTGTAGTGGGAGGAAAACTAAAAGAGCTGAATTCTCTCAGTGTCCTGAAAGAGTCAATGCACAGTCAGAAGTGGGATTGTTGATGGTTCAGCTGTAAGACATTTTTAAGCGGGGTATGATTGTACAAGTGTTTGAAGAGTAGCACTTATATTTAACCAAACAGAAAAAGTCAGCTAACAGACGTGCACTTTTGTCTGAGTTCAAGGAAGGAAAAATTGAAGACATGGAGGTAAGTGGAAGGTAAAAGGCAAAAGGGTTTTCTGAAGAGAAATTTGGCTAGACCAGTCTGCTATCTATTCCTGTCCAAGGCACTTTTTAGACACAGAAAACAACTGATCTATTCTACCACACATCACCTGAAGGATTCCTTGATACAGGACATTGATGCTTGAAGTTTACATAAATTTGTATAGCAATCAGAAAAAATCATTGACGAAAGTCCCTCAAGGCTATTAAATATATATACACCTATTCCAATTCGGAAGTCTGTGAGCCATGGAGGTAAGGAGACATTTTGAGGGAAGTAAAGCTGCATACTCAGCCCATTTTTATTCTCTTTTATACATGTGGGGTATTGACAGATAGACTTTAATCTGATCAGTATGACCATCCTCATTCTCCTGCGTTCCTATCTGAACTGCACTGCATTATGTGACAGAAAGCTATTAATTAAACTGGAGAAGATGTAGGAATAATTCCAGAATTTTAAAATGGATGAAGCCCGAGCTGTATTAGCTATCACAACAGTGATTCTTCCCATCAGCACTGATGAGGCCATTCTGGGCACCATTCTAGGCTCCTTAGAACAAAAGAGATATGGAATTCTTCCAAAGAGTCCAGTGAAAGACATCAAAGATGATTAAGGGACTGGAACACCTCCCATATGAAGAAAGGCTAGGAGAGACAGAACTGTTCAGTCCAGAGAAGAGAAGACTCAGGGGCATCTTATTAATGTATAAAACTCCTAGAGAGAGGGTGCAGAATGGTCAAAGCCAGGCTATTATCAATGATGCTCAGTGACAGAACCATAGGGATACAAAACAACAGGCACAAACTGAAACAGAGGAGGTGCCTGTCTGAACATTGGGAAAGATATTGTTACTGTGAGGGTGACCCAGCATAAGTTGCCCAAATAGTCTTGACGTGGTCCTGGGCAATGTTCTGAAATCGATAGTCCAAACAAATAATTCCTGTGGGAGGTGTGTATTAATTACCTTTGCCCGACTTGAAAATAATGATACATTAATTGCATTTAAAGTGTGAAGATCAGAAAGAATTCAGCTATTTAGAATCATTAACTAGTTGAGACTTTTTTTCTCAAATCTAACAGAAGCATGGAATATATGTGGCTAAATCTAGTTCTTCACCAACTAAAGTTAAGCATCTTTTTCCATGAGTTAATTATGTGGTTGAGTCTTTCTGGGAAAAATATTTAGAGGAAACATTTATCTCAGGTGCATTTCTGACCTGATTCACAAAAGCATACACCAATATTTTCATAGGAATTAAGATCTTCTTAGCTGTATTCCACAGGGTTGGAAAATATTTGACAGGAAATATGTTTTTTAGCATGTTCAGATAAGCTGTCCTCTGGTTGTTTAAGATTTAAGTTCTTATCACCTTAATAGTCATTCTTGTCAAAGCAGATACATGAACAGCTGAGGTCTATATTTATAGAGACTTATGTTGAATCCTAGTATTTTATTTAGGGAAAGGTGATATTGGTAAGTTGTCTCAAGGGTCAAAATTTACCGCTGGAGCAAATTCAAATGGATTTTAAAAGACTGTCAACACAGAGGCTGATCTTGATGACTAGTGGTCTCAGTATTGGTTCTTTACGGGGCACTGCTCAACATAAGGCCTGTAGATGTCTCCAAGAGAAGAGGAAAGATATATGAAGAAGCTGGTTAGGCTCAGCTTAGCAAATTGTAAGGACCAGTGAGGAGCAGTAAATGTTTTTAGGATGAGAAAAAAAAGGAAGCTGGAGGAAAAGATGCTGGAGGTCCTGAAAGTGGCCGTAGGAGCAAGGAAGGAGCAGCCTGATGCAGATGGAACAGGGGCAGTGGTGCCCTGCTCCCGACTGTGGATGAGTGTTGGGGTACTGTGCTCTGCTTCGGGAAGTAAGGTGATCAGTTTAAAACTTGTACTGGTGGTGCAAGTGGGACCTGCAAAGCCTGTGAATACTGTCTGGTAGGTTGAGGTGGGAGTTGGAGGTATGCCCCTTCACACAGTATTTGAAGCATTTATGCCCATGGAAGTTCCACTGTCTGGAAAGCTCCATGTGTTATTTGCCAGGATATGGCTTTTTATATGAGCCCATGGAAGGCTCAGGTTGAGGGGGGCTGGTGTTCAGGCACACATTTTGGCCCTGCTCTGACTTAGTGTTTTCTCTGCACATGTTTGCACATCAGTGGGCCTCATGTTCACACTGACACAGCCCGAAGAGGGATCACTATTATCTAAATCCCAACAGTGTGCTTGGATCCAATGATGACATGAATATATACTATTCCTGCACAAACAGAACTGCTCTGAGAAAAGCAAGGAGGATGGCAGATGGGAGCTGCAGCTTACCAGGTGTGGAGGTTTACAGGGACTCCTTGTCTGGAGTTTTTACTCATTATCTTTTCATATGGTACTTTCTCAAAAAAAGCAAATGTAGCTCTGGTCTCTCAATTATCTGTTTGTGATATTGTACACATGTACATAACTATCTGTAATCTTTCTCTGTAATATCGCTGGCATGATTTTTTTTTAAATCAGAGCAGTTGCCAGTAGCTCTGTCTCTGCCTGTTTTTTTATTCAGTGAAGGTACAATTTCACAGAGCATATCTAACCATTCTTATTTCCCAGAATGTACAAAAGTTTGATCTCTTAAAAGGAAAGATAGGAAAGGCACCTTGAGTATTACTGCTGCTGCTGCTTCTCTTTAATGGTTATATGGTGACACTGCTTCGCATAGGATTACTGTCACTGACACAGAGGGGGTAGGAGATTGGCTGCCTTGAGGAATGAGGTGAGATGATAAAGGAAAGAGGATGTTACCTCTACAGCATCTGGCTCCATCTCTCAATTTTCATTCCATGTGTTCTGCGTGGAACCAAAGTAGGGTTTGCAGCAGTTTCTTGCCTTTGCACCACTGCCATTGTTAGGCAAAAGAAAAGAGAATGAGAGAATTGTGAAAAATCTATTTTACTTAAAATAACGGTACTGCGTAATTATTCAAGAGGGCTTAGCAGGCAAATGAGATAAAGCCGAAAGTTAGGCAGATCACCAAAGGCACAGAATACAGTGACAGAGTGATGCATAAAATTCTTTGGAAAGCATTGATGTAATTATATTACTTATGTGCTCATATTGCAGTGAACATGATTTTCAGAGAGCTGCATTTCTGCATAACTGAAATGAAAGTCCTAAATTTATTAACTAAATTTTGCTTTGTGCAGCGAAGGCTGACGCTTTTTCTGCAAAAATCAGATTCCAGTACACTGACCCCTTTGGAGCACAGCAGTTAGAGCAAATCAGAGCCATTTTTTCTTCACGTGTACCAAAAGTGTCGCAATTAAGACTGTCATGGTAGGAGAGAAAATTGTAAGAGTGAGAGGTCCAACAGTACATTGAGAAGAGGAAATGTTTTAGATGACCTCCATTTGTCTGAGCACATTTCCCTCTGTGGGCAGGGCCATGCGTATGTCTTGAGTTGCACTTGATGTCAAACAAGCAGATGCTCTGCCAGTGGTTTTACCTTTTCTCTCTCCAAAGTTGTGTCTATCCCATATATTTTAAGTAAAAATGTTGTCTCATAAAAATCTCAGAAATGAGAAATTTGAGTTTTCTATAGAAATTTTCCCATAACAGTCTATTAGTAGATGCCTGTTTGTTTCAGGGAAGGGTAATTAAAGAGCCGTAAGAGAAAAGA
This sequence comes from Peucedramus taeniatus, assembly GCA_013400575.1. NCBI lineage: Eukaryota > Metazoa > Chordata > Aves > Passeriformes > Fringillidae > Peucedramus > Peucedramus taeniatus. The sequence goes on from WBNO01024874.1 coordinate 93,511, forward strand.
AGGAAAAAAAATGTATCTCACCTTCCTGGCATATTTTCAAAGGATTCAATTAGGGACACACTAAACAAAATTTGTTTAAAAACATGATTGATGTTGGAGCTTTAACAAGGCGCTGTCATTGGATAGAGGGGCTTTTTATTAATGCATGTGGCGTGATAGAAATGTGTGGGACAGGATGCCAGGCTGTTGACAGTGTTTGTGTGTTGTATATGTTTTACTTGAAGAGATGGGCTGTGTAAAGATGCATTTTGTTTCTTCTTTCACTGTTTCGTTTCTTTAATCTGAACTGAAACTGAAAGATCTTACTGCGAGGCAAGCAGTTTTGAGTGAAAAGGGGTGTTAAGAAAATCTACCTTGAAGGAGAATATTTTATATATAGCTTGTTATTTTCTTTTTAAAAGCTTAGTGATTGCACTCTATGCCATGCATACGGCAGAGGGCTGAAAAAGCACTCATGATCATTTGATGTTCCTGAATTTCTGTATATATATGCACATATATGAAGATGTATATGTACATATTTCATATACACATATTCATCTATACACATATACATCTGGCTGATATGTAAGTATGTATATATGATATATACATATAGGTATATATATGTCAGCACCATCAGTAAGGTAAGTAAAATGCTGTTAGCACTGCCTATCAACAGATTTTAGAGGTAGAAGCTGTTTGGAGGGAGGGCTCTTCATCACATATAGAGAAAAGAAACAAACTGTGAAATCCTTATTACCTTTGAAAATGCACTTCAAAACTGAGTAGTCTTCTTTTTTTTTCTTACGGTCATTTAATCTGTCTATAAATAGACATATTCTCTTTTCCTCTTTCTATTTATTTATTAATTCAGTAGTGATTAGTTGCCTTGTGCACAAAGTAACCCTGATGAAATTAAAAATTTGATTGCTTTTATTAAGAGATTATAGCTACATCCTGCATACAGATACCAGTAGCTCTGGGGAAACCTAAGGTGGTCTTGCACAGTGTTGGAAGAAGTTAAAGTGTAGATACTAGTCAACAGTTTAAAACACATTCTGGAAATATGTACAATGACATTTTCCACCAGGCTTCTAAGGAAGATTCAGACAGTAGTTAAGGGTTACAGAAAACAAGAAATTTTGTTCAGGAAACGCTAAAGAAAATAGTTTCATAAATTGGTTAATGGTGATTTGTTTTAACCCAAGGAGAATTTGGGATTTTTTAGCTTTTCTTCCTAAAGATCTCTGAGATTTTTTCTTAGAAATTGGAAATTAATGAGCATGGTAAATACTTTCACGAAGAATGGGATTTGAAACTGCAAACACTTATGTACTTGAATAAAGTTACTGAGATTTGTGCTTGACCAATCATATACATGATTTGCCTTTCACCATGACTTGATCTTTTACTTGTATCAAAGTGCTACGAGCTGGCCTGGAAGGAACCCAGCATTATGCAAAGTGGTTTTATGCAAGTCTTAATTCAGAGGGCCAATTTATTTTGTAATACTTTTACAAACATCATTGAACATAGCCTGAGCAACAAGTCCATTCACAAAAAATTGCAGCCAGACAATAAGTCTTTCAAAACTGCTTGTGTGATTGCTTTTGTTACAGGCCCAGCTACTTAAAGCATTGAAGAATTGTCCAGTAAATAAAAGGTACTGTTAGAAACTGCTAATAAAATTTAGAGAACCATGCAGTGACAAATTCCAAAAGAGCAGTCTTTCGGTAGAAATGACGCTACTTTGACACAAGTAGGAAAATTATCCAAGGGGTAGAAGATGAAAGGTTCAGAAAATCTAACTTTATAAAGTGACACACTTAGACAGATTTCCTATAGGTCTAAAATGAAAATTGCCATTTAAGGATAAAGATTTTGAACAAATGGCAGAGTTAGCAGAAAGAACCACAGGACCTTGGAATTTGGAGAAAATATGTTAACACAAACATGCTGTGTACATATTACCAGAAATAAAGGGGAAAAGACAATAAAACAAAACATTTGTCTGAATATATGTCTCAAGACCTGCACTCAGACAATGGAATTTTTTCATGTATTATATCAGAGCCATTAGATGAGCTCAGTAAATTTACCATTTGAGAACAACTGGGTAAAATATAGTCATTTTTT
>WBNO01024877.1:0-53507 GCA_013400575.1 Peucedramus taeniatus
ACACACACACACACACACTACATCTGACAATGCATTAATAAAGCATTTTTGCTTGTGAATTTCTCTGGCTAAAAACACATCAATAAAAGTGGTTAATTTTTTTACATTAAAGGAGTCTAACAAAGGAAAGTAGGTATGACTACTGTAAATTCTTGTTGACTGAAGTTTAATTGTTTTGGCTCTAAATCAATGAAAGAGCAGTTCTGGCCACTACTGACTGCATTAAAATAAAAAAATACAAACCAACCCAAAAACCTGATGCATTTACTAAAACCCAGTGAAATCTACCCAAAAGGCCACTGAAGATTCCAACTGCCTCAGTAGACATGAAATTGGTTGGCTGCTTCAGCTGACAGCAGGAATATTTACTTTAAAATGGATCTCTAAAAACAAAGTTTGACATTGAAAAACTGGACTATATACATTTTTATATTTATTTACATTTACAATCTACAAGGAAAATAGGTATTAAAAATAACTAATTTAGGGAACTAGACTGAAACAATGGCCATTTCATAGACTAAAGACTGTTTAACATCCTATTATTCACAGATGATGGTTACAAAGACAGGCCAAACATCCTCAGCTCTACTTAAAAATTTATGTTTTCTCCAAGCATGGATGCTATGGCAGCTCATGGCACCTCAGCTGTTCCTGGGCCTGTAACCCTCCCTTCCCAGGCTAGCATTGAATCGTGGTAGTATTTGGTAATATATGCCTCTAGATCCTTGAATTTATTCCCAGAAGAATTCCACTTTCCTTGGGTGAAAGAGTTAAAATTACATACAGAATGTTTTCCCTAAATCAGTACAACACTTTTTTGCCAAAAAAAAAAAAAAAAAAGGCTACATAACCCATTTCCATGAAAAAGAGGCTACATAATCCCATTTCAAAGCATCAAAGCAAAGATTTAAGAAGCTATAGATGATACAATTCTTGTAAATCATCACTCTTGGTCATCTCTTCTTGTCACCTGTGAGTTTAAAAATTTATAAGAGGATAAACATACTGTGATGAGAATGGATATTTTTTTACTCTGCAAGTGCATCTTGTATAAGAAATAAATACGTCCTATACATATACCAAGCAAGATAAACAACTTTAATAATGAACAAATGTAAATTTATATTTTAAGAATGGACTTACTAAAGTCCATTTAATGTTATTAGAAGTCAATAGAATGGTGTTAGAATGTGCAGTGTGCTCTGAAAGCAGAGGGACAAGAAAAGCAATCTGAATACTACACAATTTTTCATACAGGCCATTGAAGAATATTTTGAGAAATCAAGTCCCCACTTTTTAATAGACAGTAAGGGGGCCATTTATGCCCCATTTCCTCTGAAAATAGGTTGGACTCGATCTATAGGTTAGAGTCAAGGGTCCCAGAGATCTTTTCCAACCTAATTGATTCTGTGTGTTACTGAGGAATCATATTTTTATGTGTTATCTGTAATCCCAGAAAACCAGGGCTTAAGTTGCTCAGCTTCTTTGATACCAGGCCAAATAGACACTTTACTTTGCAGTATGGGTCACTAATAAAGCTCATAATGCTTAATAGGTTTTTGAAAACTCTCTCTAGAGGAGGGGAAAAAGAATAAAGCCCCAAAAGTTAGATATAAAATGACCAAAATAAGAGATCAAGACTTCTGATGCACACTCATGAAACAACATCTTAAAAATTTTGTCCAGTGACTGGCTTATAAATATTTGTCCCTTACAAATGTCTATTATCCCATGATTTCAACAACAAAATGAAAGAGGGAGTAATCATATTATAAAGGGAGACTATTTTGGAGTATTTGCACTCCTACCATTTTCAATGCTATATAAAAAAAAGTTATTACTAGTTACAATAATGCATGAACATGCAACAGATCTTGTCCTCTAGGTTATTTTATTGTATACAGGCTCAGCAGCTCCATGCAGCCAACAGCTGACTTCCCTCATAGTACATCAAACCTCATGTGGGGAAACCTCCCAGGAAGATGTGAGCTCAGAGCTGGGCTGACACTGGCCCGCCCTTGGCTTGAGGAGCTTATGGCTTCTCTGTCCCTCTGATGTCTGAACAAGCAGAAACTGAAATTGCTGGTGCTTTTGCCTGGAGCAGGGATTACCGTAGCCAGTACTGCTGCTCTGAATGAAACACATCTGAAAGTATGAGATCCTGACTAGAACAGCAATTATAGAAAACATAACTCTTTCTAATTTGTAAGCACTAGGTCATGCTAGACAAAACCCTTTAAAAGTGGGGTTTTGTTTTGGTTTTTTTTTTTTATTTTGTGTATTAAATTTTTATAATCAAAAATATCATAGTTCAATAGCTTCCAGCGACTATGAAAGAGAGTAAACCTTAAAGCACAAAGGTGAAGTTGTGTTCATTACTGCATGCCTTTGTCATAGTTTAAGGCAAACATTCTCTATTTATGGTAGGACCAGTAATTGATATGACTACATAAATATATACATGTTGAAATGTACATATATGCGCAGACATGTATATCTGTGAATATATAAAAATATTTATTTTCTTAGCAAAGTTAAGGTCTGTGAAAAAACATTTAGAATACTGAAAAAGGTAGGAGCTCTAATTCCTCCTTTGGAGAAAAGTAACAAGTTCCCTAAATATCCTCTAAAAAGCCCACTCTCTTCAAAAGTACAATTCCTTTTGAATTCTCACCTATTTCATTGCAGATTGATAGATTCATAAATATTTAGATCATATGCAAAAATTATGTTGTGAGGTTTTTGCTACAGCATAACTACAGGCCGCTGTTGTACAAAAAATAAATTTTATTCAGATAGTATGTGTCTTGCTCTAATGGAATACATAGCTACTGCTACAAGCAGAACTATTTCAGAATACAGGGGTTTTTTTAATGTGCTCATATATAAATCCTCTTTTGGGGGCATTTGAAAATGAAAATTCTTTGGCCAAAAGAACAGCCAAATGCAGATAAATTCTCCCTGGGCTCTCTAAATAGTTACTACAATTTCAAAAGACATCTATAACAATTACCACTCCAAAGAACTGAGACACTATACAAAACAATTCTGACAAAATGTGGAAAATGGTAGCATAAAAGATCAAACCCCCAAACTATGCTTGAACTTCAACCAGTTATTTCCAGTTTAACAATACTGACTCATCTCTGCCTTACATAGATTTGTTAGTGTAGTACTATAGAAGAAAATACACAACTCTGGAAAACTCTCAAGTGCAGAGATGTAATAATGTAAAACATCTACTAGAGTCAGCTTAACAATGGATGAAGATCAGTTTTATCCTTCTCCTTCATTATAATGGCAGCTGCAAAAGGGCAGAAATTTACCATATATGCCATACCATCAGGCACTCCTAATGCCATGTAGGTCCTCCTTCCAAAGCAGTGTGACAAGCACTGCTTCAGACATGACTGATTACAAGCACACATGCATAGCAGCTGCCTGCAGCCATCAAACACAATTCTGATAAGAGCATTCCATCTTTAAATCTCACATTATATTCTTGAAACAGTAAAGTTAACATTGCAAGAAATCATGATGGTGACAGGAGAAAATGCTTTCTCAAGTGCAAAGGGCCCCATATGAAGTGCATGCTCATCATCAAGCCTAGTTTATCTAGGCTTCCACAAGATCACATTGTGCATAGTGTACAAGTGAAGACATTCCCTCTGACCAAGACTTTTTTTCAAGCTGCTGGCTATGCCTATCATGTGGCTGAACAAGATGCATCAAATGAATCTGATTCCAGTGTTAAATTCCCAAGGAAGAGTACTATCCTATGAGTGTAAGGCTGGAGTGCACAGATTTCAGAAATGCTTTTGGGAAGACATTTTTCAATGCCAGTAGGTAATATTTAGGGTATTTCTTTCTTTGTCCTGAGTAAAAGTGTTTTTGTTGGGTTTTTTTCTTATTTATCAAAGCTGCAGGGACATACTGCTACAGTGTAGTTGGATTTTTGTCATATAATCCCAGTATCCTAAAGGCCATACTGGATTGTTTTCTGGAGCAGATCTCCTCACTCTTCTCCAACAGGTGGTGGTGGCTGGCACAGCTTGTATAATCTGAAAATGACAAACAAACAAAGCAATTATTATTCTGAGAACGTGGTCATTAAGATGAGTAAATTTAAGGAACACAAACTAAAGCTACATCTTTCTGCACTGCAAAACAAAAGGTACTGAATTAAGTTAAATGCCATCAATGTAAAACTAATAAAATCTTCTTTGTTTACATTGAAAGTGGAATCATTAAAACACATATCTATAAGCAGTCTTATAAACACATTTCAATACAGAAAATTTTCATATTTCCACACTGAAGATGCCTTCATTAATCCTATTATCAGTTGTTGCCCTGGATTTCTCAATTGGAAAAGCTGCTTGCTGAATGTAATTGCCTCCAATTCTGTTTTGTCTTGGCCCTGACTAACCTCTCTAAAAATATTTCCCTGAAGAACTGATGCTGTTTGAAGCACCCAAGACAGGTGTCAGACATGTGACACTAGCATGCAGATTTTAAATTCTCTCTCCCTCTGTGTCTTCGTGGATGAAGTCAACAGCAGTAAGATTTTGTTCAAATGACTACCTCAGTACAAATTGAAATAGCCACTGTTTTTCTAAAGGCTTTTGGACTTCTATTAACCCCTTTTGAAATGACTTTTTATTAACAGGTGTTTGAAACTTTACCCTAACAATAGAAATACTGAAAATAAAAGGCAATCATTCTGACCTCACACCCCTTGTTCTGTACTCCTGTCCAGCATACAGTATCTCCTCTGAAACCACAGCAATTAGAACCAGCCATAGACATGATCTCATTTGGAAATTACACATATTCCTCTGGGAAAATGTATCACTGAAGGAATAACAAAGAGAAATCTCCACCATAACATGCTCTGAAGATCATTGGGCTCTTCCACATAGTCATATGGCAGATTCAGAAACACAATCATTTAAGGTCACATTGTGCAGACACCAAAATATCTGTTAGGAGTTATATATAATGCAATACACATATATCTCATCTTTTTATACTGATGAGAGGATAACATCCTATCTTTATACAGACAAGGAAGCAGAGAAGAATAAACAGGGGTTGAATTATTTGATTCTGCTGGCATAATAAAGCAGTAATATTCAAAGCTGGCAGAAGACAGATAAAATTACAGTCAGAATCTCATCTAGAGTAATTGCAGTGGGGTTAATACTTGATGATATTTTAGCAATACTTAATTTCTTTGGAGCAAAGTGCAGAAAACCTCAGCCACAAGTACTAAGATCTGTGTATTCTTCAGGTTATAGCAGTAATCACTAAGATTGTCTTCAGAGCAAGTAGTATAAAGGAACTGTGAAGCAAACTAGCAATAAGGCTGCATACACCCCTAAGGATCTGAAGTTGCTGAAGATGCTATAGAGCAGAAATAGCCTGTTCTGGGTCAATATACATGGAACAACTATTTGAGATGGTACAAACATCAGCTGAGAAAACAGAAACAGTGGCACTTGCAGACAACAAGAGAACCCTGTCAAGTGATCTTATTTGAAACAAAATATAAAATTGTTTTCAAAGGAGAGAACTGAGAAGCCATAGTATTGCTTAGCTATACATCAAAAGCATCCTGCTGATGACAATTCTGACTTGTGCATCTAATGCCCTGACCACAGAAATCTGGCATATTCCTGTGACATTGCTATTGTTGCTCACTGGCAAGCGTGCCAGGTATGTGTGTCTATTCTATGTTCTCATCATTCTTCTTCAGCATTTCAGTGCTACATTGTGGAAGTTTCAGCTGGAAATAGGCAGTCTTTTTTTCCACAGATGCAATACTAAAAAATCTTATTTCTAAGTTTCAATTTTTGAGAACTTAGATTTTTCCTTTATGTCAAAAGCTCTGAATCTAGATAAACATCCTGTCATGTCGGGATGGGAAAAGTTTGGTTTGTAAGAATTCTTTGACTGTCTCCACAATAACGTCATTAAAGAGTTCTTTTAAGGCCCAAATCATACTGTTCAAAATATGAAAAGTCTTCTCCCACGAATGCTTTAACTGCTTTTAATGTAACAAAATACGATTTTATTGCCATGGATTTCCACAAGGCAAGACAGCTGATCAGGGATCTTTGGTCCTGGACTGCCTCTAAGCTAATCACATTCACATGGTCATCTCTATCACGTTTTATTCATTCCCTGTTTCCGTACTGAAATTTAAACAGATTCATCACAGTGAATCTGTCATGTATTTTACATGTATGTCTAGCTCACTCAATGTGTTCTCATTAGTCAACAAAAACATTATGTTTAAATCAGTAAAACCCAGTTTAAATTCATTCTGGATTACTAGAACCATTTTAAGATCAAATTAAAAACATGGTTGTTTGGTTATTTTTATTTACAATTATTGTGCTTTTAAAGAAATGTTTCTGGTACCCGCAATCCATCACAACATTAAAAAGCTGGATAAATACAGAATAACCCATTTTTCATGGTAATGTATGTTTCAGAAAGAGACAAAGAAAGACTACATCATCCCCAAATGCAAATATAAAATTATTTTGCTGAGATACTGCAGTACAATATTTCATTAAAATGGGTTTATGGATCTAGTTAAGAGTATTTACCCAAACCCACTAAATATTACAAGTGATGAAGGACTTACTCCAGTGTTTTCATAATTAACATGAACTAGAATTCATTTTTCAAAAATGGGCATGTTTTGAAGTGCTGCATAGCCCAGACTTCTGCAACTAATCACTTGAAGTAAAGTTGTATGGCTAAGAGTGCAACTGATTTTATGTATATTAAGAGCCAAATCTTACCAGCTAGAGCATAATATAGCCAATGCTTACTGTTAGCTTTTGAGCAGCTAGGACTGAATTTGGCACAAAGTAGACAAAACCATGGTCTAGGACACAAAGAATCAGTTACCTTGGCACAGACTGTGGCGTTCGATCCCTCACTCCTAAATTCTTGGCTGTGTTTTGTACTCTCGCACCCTGTGGAAGAAGAACAACAATTTAATTTCATTTATCCCACAATAAATTAGGAAATTTTCTGAGCATTGTAGATGAACATAACTATTGATAATAATTAATTAACACATATGTTTCATCTCCCAAAACAACTAGTATCTTCTAGGGTGAGGAACAAGTTAAAGCAATAAAGAAACAAAAATCTTGCCACTTGTCACCAAATAAATGTACACATATAGGTCTTGCTAATTTAAAAGAGAAAAAAATTTAACATATAATGTTTAAAACAATCCAAACACATCTCGTTTCAATTTGATTTTTGTCACCATTCTGTGCAGAAGTCATAGGAAAAGTTATTTTTTGACATGTCACTTATTTCCTATGAACTTTTGAACAAATGAATAATACAGATTATTTTCTATGAAAATATTAAATAAAACTAACAAAAACCAGCCTAAACTCAGGCACTAAATAAGGATTAGAAAAATGCAGGTCTTCATCTTCCTTTATAATCAGAGAATCTCAAAAACAAACCCTCAAACAAGTAGGCAGGAACCTCCTGAGTTTGTTTAGTCTAACCTCCCTGCTTAAAGCAGGGATAAAAGAAAAGTTGGTCTCTCTCTACCTCAATTGATCCTTTCAAAAACAACAATGAAAGTACTTTTGTCTCACTGGCTTATCTAGTAAGAAGGAAATGGATACAACATGCACAATATTTATATACCATGAATTATTGTGTGAAAAACACCCTCTTCTGCAAATATACCAGCTTACACATATCAAAGAACTTAGTAAAATTTCTTTTTGAATTATGAGGTCTAGCTCTTAAAATGCAGTTTTATTGATGTAAAGTAGTCATAATAAAGAAAAATCTGTTTGGCTTACTATGTTTTCGATAATTTTAAAGGAGATGGAAACAACATGTTCTGTCAAAAATAAATAGACTGACTCCCTATTTATTTCTCCCGTACTATGTAAATTCAGGACAAAATAATAGAGAATAAAAATGTATAACCACAGAATTCTTACTGTGTAATCTTAGATTGATGTGAAGCATCAAAGATAATTTATATTTCTAACGGAGCTGCAGTGCCACATGATGTAAAATGGGTATAATAATTGGTTTGAGACATAGAGTAAGACTAGAGCTTTCATTTGACTGAAATCGGGTACACAGGTAAATGACATGGTATTGATTTAGTCGTGGGCTGAAACAGTATATGAGAAAGGCTAGCTGTTTACACACAGATAGGCTCTCAGATTGTATGTACAACAATATCTGCCCCAAAAACATACTGTGTCCTTACATTTCTTTTAGGCAAATAAAAAAGGGTCATAAAGACAGAAAAAATAACCAGAATACATATAAAACTTAAAGCAGAATATAAAATTATTTTGCTATAGCTGCATCTATCTCAGTAAGATTGTCTCCAATAACTGCAAAGGCACATAACTATAGACCATGACAAACATGTCTTTCCCTAGAAACTCCTCCAGAATTCAGTCATTAGTCATTCAATACTTCCTCTCTTCATCAACAAGTATGTGTTTAATCAACTTCAGCAATTCTCTTCTCTTCTTTCCCATCTCATCTTGTACTCAGTAATAAATACACATCACTAACCTTGTCAAAGATCCATATCTTTGGTACAATCTTAGCTTCCTACATCAAGAATCAGAGAATGGTTGGGTTGCTAAAATTTTAAGAGGTCATCTAGTCAATATCCCACCATGGGCGAGAACACCTTGCACTAGACCAGAATGCTCAAAGCCCCATTCATCCTGTCCCCAAATATTTCCAGGGATGAGGCATCTACAGCTTCTCTGGGTAATATGCTCCAGTACCTCGCCACCCTCACAGTAAAGACTTTTTCCTAAATCTAATGTCTAAAATAAAGAATCAATCTAAGCCCACTCTCACTTTGAAGCCATTACCCTTTCTCTTTCGCTACATGCCCTTGTAAAAAGTCCCCTTCCAGCTTTCCACTCTTTTAAATTGGTTTAAATCTGACAGTTTCATTTGATGTGTTTAGCTCTGCATTGGTGAGGACAATGGTCAGTCCCTACCTGTGACACATGTTCCTTAGAAGTCTGTTATCCCCCTTCATGAAGCTGTATTTTTCTGACTTTCTCTGAATCTTTTCCATTATGCTATATCCTTATGATAGGGATAAGAACATCAGATAGTTCCAAATGCAGGGTCATGACAGCATGATTTCTACTTTGTCCTCTATCCCTGCCTAAACCATTATAGCTTTTGCTTTACTGATAACTGCTGCAAATTGAGCTGATGTTTTCTCCTCATATCCTGAGGTCTTGAACATGAAATGGAATGGCAAGCTCACAGTCAATTATTTTGAATGTGAATTTAGTGTTTGTTTTTTTTCCCAATGTCCTTCACTTAAGAGTAATCTACGCTGATTTTCATCTACTATTTTATTGCTCAATCACAAAGTCCTGTAACATTATTTATAATTCTTCAGAGTTACTTCTCATCTTTAATAAAAGAATTGAAAAGAGTTCAGTGGAGAATAGGAAGAATGATTAGTTAAGAAAACTCAACTGAAAAATGACAGATCAGATGAATTGATTTCTTCTATCTACACAAACAATGGCTTACCAGGGAAATGATAATCAAATTTAGGACAGACTTTTTAGCAGGAGCTGTAGCAATAGGAAAACAGCTAATGGTTTTAAACTAAACAAAGGTATATTCAGGATAGATATAAGGAGGAAATATTTTATGATGAGGGTGGTAACACAGTAACAGGTTGCCCAGAGTATGCTAGATGCCTCATTTCCGGAAACAATCAAAATGCTAAAAGTCTACTGCTAAATAAGGAAGAAAATCTGGTCACTAAGTTTATGGTATACTGGACAGAAAACAGGAATTGAAGGAGGAAAACTAGAAGAAAAAAGCCACTTAAATGAGGCACCAAAGTAAAGCATCATAATGAAAAGCTTAAGAAAACTCTGGAACAGACCACATGAGAAACATTGCACAGGAGTCCCCACTGCTGGAGGTTTAAGAACAGGTACAACAAATGTCTGTCAGGAATGACATATGGATAGATGTTGGTTACAGTTAGATATGTTGAGTCCAGACCTTCTGCACTCCAGTGGCCTTTCCCCATTGCCATTTTCTAAAATTTCATTATAATAAAGAAACCTCACCATGACAGACTGCTGAGACTGGTACCTGATTAACAGCACTGAGAGCCAGAATATAAATGTATTTGCAAAAACTATCTAAATCAATCACATGCTGATCCTGGACGTCAGTGCTGTGATTACCTCTGAGAACAAAACCAGCTTATTTTTACTTGCATCACTCACTAGACAAACTAATTTTAGTATCTTGCTCGCATAATAAATCAAATGCATTGATTTAAAAATGAGTCTATACAATCATGTAATTTATTGTTTAGTTGAGGCACAAAATAGACCTTACTTAAAACCACCAAATTCTTATTTCTTTTGAGGAGAAGCCCCCAAGAATTACTAGCAACTTGCTACATGACATCTTTTTGATCACTGAGCATCATTATACCATTTCTATTTCAATATACTGCTAATTTATATTTCTCCAATTCTATTCTTAATTGGCACTGTCTCACACAGGCATAAAGGAGAGCTGTGTTACATGATTCTAGACAGCTACCCTCTGCATACTGGTACTGCCAGAGGACTGGTGAAAGATGATGGCAGTTCTGAGACACCATCAATATGGACTCTTCTGTATGAACCAGTATTCTCAATGCCGTGTTTAAAAATTATAGGTTTATTTTCAAGCTACACACTAATTTAAGGATAGCAAGAACCAGTTGCATAGAGAAAACAGATTCAAAAAGCTCTAAATCAGTAAAATACTTACAAAAACTATTCACAGAGTCACTAGGTTGGAAGAGACCTTCAAGATCATTGAGTCCAACCCATGCCCTAACACCTCAACTAAACTATCAGCAAGCCAGGGCTGTTGGTAAACGATGGAGAGCGGCTTCGCAAGCTCATCTGCCAGCTCCCTCATCACCCTGGGATGGATCCCATCTGGTCCCATATATTTATGAACATCCAAGCATCTCAGCAGTTCTCTGACTGACTCCTCCTGGATAACAGGGGGACCGTTCTGCTCCCTGACACCAACTGAGAGGACAGTTGTCCTGAGGACAAGTCATCTTCCCACTAAAGACTGAGGCAAAGAAGGCATTAAACACTTTTGCCTTCTCCTCAACTGCAGTTACTGAGTTCCCTCCCACATCCAGTAGAGAACAAGGGTTGGTCTTACCCTTCCTTTTGTTGTTAATATATCTGTAAAAACACTATTTTTCTTTACGAAAGTTACTAAATTAAGTTTGAACTGAGTTTTGGTCTCTATAATTTATTTCCTACATGCCCTAGCAACCCCCTTAAATATATCCTGAGAGACCTGACCCTCCTTCCAAAGATGATACCTCCTCTCTTTATTTCTAAGTTCCTTTAAAACCTCATTGCCCATCCAGGCTGGACGTTTGCCTCATTGACTCATCTTACAGCACACAGGGACAGTCTGTTCCTGTGTCCTCAAGATCTCTGTTTTGAAGCATGCCCACCTTTCCCAGACTCCTTTGTTTTTAATGGCTGCTTCCCAAGGAACTCTCTGAATAAGTCTCCAAAATAGGCCAAAATCTGCCCTCCAGACGTCCAGTGTAAAAGTCTCATTGATGTTCCTCCTATTTCATCAAATATTGAGAACTCTATAATTTCATGATCACTCTGCCCCCAGCCATCACATCTCCCACCAGCCCATCTCTATTTGCAAACAACAGGTCTAACATAGTCCCTTCCCCTGGTGGGCTCAAAATATAATGCTTGTTATTATACTTTAAAAAAGGCATGAAAATATGATTAGTCACTTAAAAGACAACATAAATTCTCTTCTGGCCTTTTCTGTTTATCAGCCTTTTAGTTACCTTTTTTCCTCAGAGCTCTCTGCCCTCCTGCAGCTCCTTTCCTAGGCCTCTGTCCTCTCCACTCTGCTGCATCCTGAAGTCACACTGCTGTCAGGATGCTTTACATAGTATTTTGTGTGTGGAGATGCTTACATGAGTATATACATAAGTTAAAAAATTTACCAAAAGACAGATGGGATGCTTTTACAATTTTTTTCTCTATTTTATAAATAAATCAAAACCACTTAAGTAAAGCCATTCTCCATAGACCCAAGTTTATACCCACTCTCACAAGCTGGTCTCTTTCCTTTGATTCTTACAGACCAGGTGCTTGTTATCTTATTATAACAGACAAGACAATTACTTTGAACATTGTTCCAACAGTACAGTTGGAGCTATTATTAATCTTGTTCAGCATGATCTTGACCTCATTCAATTAAAAAAATTAAATAATTTCTGAGGTTATCCATTCAATCAGGTGTCTCCAGTTATTCAGTACTAGTGCACCAAGTTGGAAAACTTCGAGTAGAGATAATTTCCTCTTGTGGAAAGCTGGTACTGACAGGAGTTAGTGCTGCTGAGTAACAGATGGAATAGATGTCCTTTGACTTGCACCTCCCTGTGGCTAATATCTTTATTCCACAAAAGGTTTAGTATGTAAATGGGATAACAAATTATTTTGTTTTATGTGGAAAAGGCACATGTATTGCTCTTAACTAAATGTTCTGCATTAAGCCCCAAGAAACCTTTTTATTCATTTTTCTTCCACGTTTTATGGCCTGCATTATGATCCTGACAGTTAAATCCTACAGATAATTTAAACATTAAATCCAAACAGGTTTCTAGAAAATACCATAGCGTGTTGTCAAAATTACGCCAAAACATTTAGAACTTAATGGAGGGTTATATTTCTAGTACAGAACTCCAAGACTGATTGAAAATTATGACAGAAGATTATTACTCTATTAAATGCTGTAGTGGTTTCCTGCAAGAGAAAGGATGTGTGAAAAAAGTCTAGATGTACTAGCACACATTTTTGCAGTATCTGTGTGTGGTATTGAGATATTGGTATCTTTAACAGCTATTGATCACTTGCTGTTTTACTTCAAATAATGTAGTCTCATCAAAAGACCTTTTTTCACACCTGTATTTGAGCAAGTACAGCTGCAGCTGCTCAAAACCATGTCAGTTTCTTTCATTTTGTCTTTCATTTTCATTTAAAAAACCGCAGAAGATACAAAAATGAATTAGCATTTTTTTTAATGGCCTAGATCTGTATGTTGAAAATGTACAATTTGACAGAATACATCCTACAAGTAGATTTATGCAAACCCCTACAACCATATTTTTTTAATTGCAAAATAGTCAGATCTGTCTTTTATTTAAATCTTCAGGAGCAGACATATCAACCTATACATGCAAGTTTATCCATATAAAGCAGTAGCCTTCTTTTCAAGTCAAGTTAAAACTGTAATTCCTGAGCAGATGTACATGACCTGATTCAAGAACCTCAAGGGTGATTATTCACCACAGAAACTTAATTTATGCACCAAAATAAGTGAAAGTCCAATACAAAAAGGAAAGAGACTAAAATACACTGATGTACCCAAGCTCAGCAACAATACTTACATGCAACTGATGTGAATCTATGGTTTGAAACTATCCACAAAATTGCTTTAACAGACTAAAGGTCACACCTAGCATACGCGTATTTTTCTCTATAGCAAGTTAGAAGTGAAGTACAGCTTTTTAATCATTTTCATAACTGTGATTATTACACAAAATAGGTAGTAAAATTAATGAACATAATAAATTAGGTGCCACCTAGAACCCAAAAATTATGAACCTTATCTGTGATTAATTGTTACAATATTTAATTATGGGTTTTTTTCACTTCAAGATTGAGTGCATCCTGTATTTTGCTTGTGATTTTGTTGTAAGGTTGAAAGCTACCACGGGCTGGGATATGTGTTCCATATGCATGCAGAGTGATTAAGTTCCCCATCAACCTCTTTCATCAACTGAACAGGTTGGAGCTCTTTAATAACAGGAGCTCTTTAAATAATTTCAGAAAGGTTTTGTCTAACAGCCTCTGAACCGTTCATGTTCCTCCCTTGGATTCCTTCCAAGATACACTCTACTATATTAGCACAACATTTTCTGGAGTATCTTGTTATCAGAAAATACTTTCAAAAGGATGTGTCCCCCATTTTCAGTTGATACTATTTTTTTGGCATACCTTCACACCAAGAATTCATGTTGAGGTGGTTATCTATCCACAACAGCCTCTAAATCCTAATATCCTATTATGACCAAAGAGTGGAAAAAAGTGTTTTGTAGAAAGGACATTGTCCTCAGGAATCTTGTCTGGAAAGTTAAAAACAATGGTATTTCTTTCTCTCTTTCCCTTCTACATGTCTTAATTCAGCACGAGTCACTTTTTACTGGCAATAGTTAATAATCTTAAGTTGCTTTTATCAATCATATATATTGAGATAAAAGCTGTCTTGCTCAACAGACTATTCTGATATAAGGTGACACCAAGGCAGTTACTACACAAAAATCATTTAGTAAAATCATAAGAAAAAGCAAACAACTGGTTAAAGATGGCCTGTTTCCGTATTAAAAAATTAATCAAACTTCAACAATAAGTGAAGAAAATTAAGAATGACCAAAACACCAACAACAAAGTACCCAAAGTAAGACGACTCAAATAGATACTGCACAACATCAGGATGGAGGCTAAAAAGTGCTTGGCTGAGTCATTCCTGTTTGATGACTATGTGTGTTGTTTGGAGGCACACAGGTCGCCCCTGTCGCAGCATATATCGCAGCTGAAATGGCCACGATGCACAGAGTATCACCATATAATTTCAGAAAGCTTCAGCCCATACAGAGTAACACCATACCCCATCAGAAGGCTTCAGGTATCTACCCATACAGGGTAACAGCAAAGCACTTCAGAAGGCTGCAAGCATCTACCCTTCTTGTTCTTTAGCCCAACTTTTTCTACCCCTGTGCCCTTTATTCCCTTCGGTGATTGGTCAGTGCACCTGGGCACCCTGTGTCTCATTGCTTTCAATGCTGTTGATCTGCTTTTGAAAGCTGTAGCCCCTTCCCCACTCCCAGTTACCACAAGCTGGGTGCCTACACTGCCCCACAGCAAGCCTCTCACCTGTTTGCGCATGACGTCGGTCGCCTGCATGATGTAGCGAGGGGGCAGCCCATGGCTCCGGGCCAGTGTGATCGCCTGCTCCAGGGTGACGCTCAGAGTGCAGCTGCAATGAGGGAAAGACGTCAGCTATCTGGTACCTCCTCAAAATAACTGCTTTTAAATCAATCCTCTTCTAAAAAATTATATATAAAAAGATTGCATAGTAAACGTGCCTCCTATGCCTCCCTCACCCATGCAGGCATTAGCATGGTGAGGTATAATGTTTCTAAGATTTTGAGTGTAACAAGCGTTCCTGCTGACTTACAATCAAATTCATTTCTTTTGTTTTCTTCTTAAGGAGAAAAACCCAAACAAACAAACACAGCTCCCCAAAAAAACCCAAAACAACACACAAAAACCCACACTAAAAACTATGGCTTGGCAAGTGCACAACTTGGAGAGTAACAACCCAAGAAAAAAAATTTTTGCAATGGTATAAATTCCTTCTCGGGTGGTTTCTGCATATTATATCTCACCCTCCACTATTAAAGCAGACCAAGGCTTTGTAGCAGGATCCCAATGTCTTACAATTAATTTAGCTTCATTTGAGAATTCTTGGCACATCTGTGCAGTGCAAAATTAAGAGACATTTACTATTTTCAAAAAAGAAAATAGATGAAAACTGCATTCCTTCAAATGAACTGTCCTGTGCCACTTTGCCAATCTTTTTCAAAAAACCGCTTGAGGACAAAAACTCATTGTGGTTCCTCATCTAACAGAAAAGCTGTTACTGTTGTATCAGAGCAACCAGAAAAGTTTCAAAGCAGTAGGACAGACAACCTGCCAGCAAACCAGGCAAGAAGTAAAATCATAAGAGTAAAGTAATTTTGGACATGCCATCTGATTTTCATTGTCATCATGAGGACAAGAAAAAATGGTTGATTTTTCATGCAGCCAAGACCACAGCCATAGAAAACTCATGGATAAATACAAAACACCTGAGTAGAAACAAGTGCTTTTTAGAAAGAACATGTTTGAGGGCTGCTATCACCCAAGAGGCAAGAGTGGCTCCATTCTGCACCAGTAAGCTGCTTAAAGATTTTTCTCTTCACAACCAAAATACTGCAATAATCAAATCTCTTGAACCAGGAAGATGGATTGTACAGAAAATTATTCTACCTCAGCAGAACCTGACAAAAGCTGTAATTTTCAAGTTCAAATAATAAAATTAAGACACATTATTAACACATAATTTTGAGCACCCTTTTGGCAAAATCCTGACCAAAGTGTTCTGCATAGTTTATAATATGCACAGAGAACAGACAATATGTTTCAATCAAACACTTATCTTACTGAGCAGAAGATCTGTAGGAGGAAAAATGTGTCTGTACTTATTTTCTTACTGAAAAAACCCAAACCCAAAACGACACGTTTTAAAAACTGCTTAAGTTAATTTCTAGACTGTGAGAAGTTTCACAGAAGTAAGCATAGAGTATACTAAATTTGATCAATTTTATTAATTGCCTTTCATAAAAAATTTATAAGCTAAGTGATTTTCCTTAGTAATGAGATAATTTTCACTCCCCAGTTTCTTGTATACACTGACCTCAGAGTTAACTTGAGGCAAAAGTGAATTTATCTTTTCTGTTATGTGTTTGATTAAGGTGTAACACAAAATGTTAGATTAGAAATTCTAAACACTCTTTTCATCTTGTCTTTGAAAAGTGAAATATTGCACAAAATACATGCTCAATACATGCTCATTTGCCAGCACAAAATTTAAACATCTATCCTTCAAGACCAGATTGCAAAGGAGGCTTTGTTCTACTGACAGTGGAAAAAAGCAAAAGTATCTGAAAAGTAGTTTGACAGGTATAATCTAAACCAAACAAAAAGGGCAAAAAGTTTCTCAGCAGGTATAATATGTATTAATGGGCTCAAAGTACAGCTCTCAAGCAAGCAATTCCTGAGCCAAGTTTCCCAGAAATCCCATCTTCCTGGAACCCTTAAGACTGAAAGAATAGAAAAATTATATTCTGCGTGCATGAATCAGAACTAACAAAAGAACCTACTAAATGAAGGTCATCCTGAAGAATTTAGTGCAATTTTGTGATTGAAAAAGACTGCCAAGCTGCTCCCTATCTAAACCTGATGAAATGGCTGATGATCATGGACATTGTGAGGCCTCTACATTTGGGCAATGCCAATTATAATCCAGAAATAAGGTTGCCAAGGGTGTAGATAAAGACATAACCGTAGTGGGGAAAAGCAGAGATAGAGCAAAAAGGCATAATAAAAATTTCTTTTAGAGACTGCTGTAGAGGTAGGCAACAACTACAGTACAGTTCTGAAACACATATGCTAAAATTGAAGATCTCTCTTCTCAGCAAGTAAGAATAGCAATTCTAAGGATAGTATTTTTAATATATCCTGTGAAATTAGTAGCAAAGACACAACGAAAGCAGTGATGATGGTAATTATTACCCCACCTCTTCATTAGAACATTTTACGTTTGAGGTAAGATCCTAGAGTAATGCTGGTTAGATAGATCCATTTTCTCTTTTAAAAAGCCTTCTTATTCATTAACAGATGTTAAAAATCGTTACATAGCATCAGAGACATGATTGCATTTGACTATACTATTTCATTAGAGGTGCAATTTAATATCACCAGGTTTTGTGTTCCTCCTAAGGCACATAAAAGATCTGATGAATGGCAGAGTTTAACATAAACTATAGATTATGGCTTTTGTCCTGTGATTAAGAAATAAGGTTACTACTTTCTAAATAAAAAAAAACTAACGACACTCAAATATTGTCATTTTAGCTGAACACCAGATTAGTGAGATGGCGTCTTCTAACAAAACGGATATTAACCTTCCATGAGACTATGCTGAAGTGACTCATTTATCTACATACTGGTACTTTCTCCCAGCTCTTCAAATAGTTTTTTAAATTAGTACATATCCCTTTTTACAAATCAAACTCCCCTAGACACTTGCTGTGAAAGAAAAAATGCACACATAAAACATCAGGTGACATGGAAAAGTCGTAACTGGAAGTACCCCAGCAATAGGCTGCCAAGCATGGAGAGATTAAGCAAATGCAAATTTAAACCAATGTAACTTCTAAAATTTCATTAAACAATATGAAAGCTGGTTATTCTCCATCTCATGAGACTCTTCTAGTGGCCTGAGCAGAGTTCAATATCAAGGATCGTCAGCAACTATGTGCAGTAAGTAATAATCCACTTTTCTCCCGCATTTTGAGAGCTGATAAACAGATGGTATTAAAGTTTACAAAGCAATCTGGAAGCAGTTCTGACCTCTGAAAGTATCTGGTCATTTGGATGCAATCAGACAAGCCAAACAAGGAAAATATTTGGGGAAAAACCCTCATAACATTCTCTTATGGGAAGCATAAAGCCCAAATCCATAGATTTAAAAGTGTAAACAGATCAAAATCTGTTCTGACTCCCTCTCTTTTCCTCTCACCCTCTTTTTTTTTAATGTGAGAAAAACAAAAGACCCAAATTCATCATCTCAGAATTTATGTCAGTTAGAATGACAAATTCCCTGCCTTGGCAGATTACAACAGCCAGGCAGAGACATTTGGATTTCCCAGGACAACAGGGCTGAGAATTCCTCATTTCATCCATTTGGTTTCCAAGAAACAGAAGGGGCTGCAGCTGCTCCCAGCTCCCGCCTGCTATCCCCAGTCTCCCATCAGTCATGACAGTATTGATGCAAAGATTAAATACAAACTTTAAAACAACTTCTGGATCAAGCCATTCTGAACTTGCCTGAAAAAGTAAAACTAAATTATTTTCTACCAAAAATAGTCCATTTGTTTCTGACTGGATGTGATTTTCATTAAAGGGCTGCAAATCAGCTGGACAGATGCACATCTATCCTGAAAAATGGAGCTGTAAAATATGAATACAGACTGAAATTTTCTGAGAAACTGATTATTTCACAACAGCTTGTCTAATGTCACTTGAAAGAAAAAATAATTTGGGGTTTGTGTTCACTACCTACAGAGGTGCCATGCAGCAAAATGTAAGGTTACAAGAGTAAAAAGGATCTAAATCATCCAATTCATTCTCAGGTTTCAATTAGGCTTTCAGCCATTCTACATCCAAAAATACACCACAACATCCCTTAGAAAAATGCTCTGAGTAGAAAATATGAGGTGAAACAAATTGGTTTAGTAGTTACCACAGTCAGAGATGTCAAAATGAATTATGTTCTATGTGAATAGGAAAAAAATATTAAAAGGGTGCATGTATGCTTAGTCTAATTAAAATCTAAAGCCTCTACTCAACATGTAATTTAATGCCATTATTATTATTTTAATTACTTTTCTTCCTGTACATCATAAGCTAATCATTCCTACATTTGACCACTTTTTAGTCCAACTACACTACAAGTATTCTCTTTTTTTTTCTCCTGTCATTTAAATTAATATGTACAGAAGGAATATTATTTAAGTCATTGCATGAAGCAATTAAAAACTTTGTGTTACAGTAAATCACTTTGGGGTAAACATTTTTTGGGGCATTTATCTATAATTAATAGTGATGGCTGGGTAATATGCATTGATTCTGATGAACAACCTGAAGAAGAAAATAGACACAATAAAACTTAAGAGAAAGGTAAATGTTGTTCAGAACTATAAAAAATGGGTGTACAAAGTATAGGCAAGACTAATTCAAGATTTTCCCACAAGCCAGAAGATGTTCTCATTGTGGGACTAGGTCTCCATGCAAGTAAAACTGAAGCCTGTATTCTCTGTGCCCATATACTGAAACTTTGCTGAACAGCATCGGTTTTCAGCAGAGGTAAATTTGGCCAGCCATCAAGTATTAGAGAGAAAATGAGCATGAAGTTCATACAATAAACTACAATACTGTATTTCACAATTACAATAAACTCTGCTGGAGTTCAGAACTTAGTTTTAGTCCCTCTATGAATCTTTGTGAAGCTAGATGTTGCCAGTGTGGAAAGGCCAGTATAAAATCAGTGTTGGATGGAACCTGTCCACTGAAGGCCAGTCCAACATATAGAAAGCCATTATTATGCACATGAAGCGTATTAATTCTATTCTGAATCAAAAACAACACTTCAAAAAGTAACTGGCTGTGGAACACACAGCATCACCACACAGAATGGTCATGTGCAGCCCGTGTTAAAGGGATTTTCTGCCTTTTGTCCATTAAGCATCAGCATGCAGGGGTTTCATTCACAAAAGGCACCACTGTGGTCACACAGTTGTGCAAATCTCAGAATAAAGGTATCCCAAGTCCCTTCCAGGCATACCTCCACCATCCTACGACAGGATAATCAAACCCAGCTCTACCAGATATTTTCAGACACAAACTACCGACAGATTTCTGACTTACTGAAGTAGATGGCATGAACTTACCAAGCCAGAGAGTCAGTCTTGGGAGGTATCTATTAGTCATATATCAAACCTACCCTTGGTTAATAAATTTTTTGTAGGTTCAAAGCATATTTTTATCAGGGGTATTTGGTTCAATACTAGTAATTTTTAATAATGAAGTATGAAACACAAAGGAATATTTTTTTCTTTAGATTTAAAGACTATTGTCATTCAATCTACTTCCAGAAATAAATTTAAGTCTTCTACCTCTTTAAAACAGAGAGATTTTCAAAGAAAAATGAAAAAAAAGGTACTTCTTTTCACTGCACATCATCTGTCAGTGTTAAAAAACTGCAGGGAGCATCTTTTCACAATCATTTTTCCTGTAAGATCTTAGCACTTCTAGTCAGCTGGAAATGTTGCAAGGAAGCAATTTCACTATTAAATGTTCTTTGCTTGATGAGAGAACAGCATTTCCAAAATTTTGAGGTATTCCATGCCTTTTATTTACCCATTTTCCATCATACTTGCAAAAATTAACAAACACAATCTAAAGGCATCTGAAACCCCAGCTTTGGCCATTATCTCTCATTCTGTGCAGAAAGTTTTTTCCATTAAAGGCTTCTTCCTCTGTAAGTAGGCAAGTAAATCTGGTAAAAAAATTGCAATTTACTTCTTGTCCATAATAATTCAAGCTATTCACTTACCTCTCTTTATGCCAAAAATTAAAGCAGATCTGGTTACGTTTTTAATTTCTGATTGTTCAAGAGGTCCTATTTTATTTTTATTGTAAAGAAGATTTTTCATGAAGAACACTAGTTTCAAAGACCTGGACTGCAGATAAGGCAATTGTGCAGAAACTGAAGCATGAAAGGATGATTCTACAGAGCACAGTAATAGCACTGTGTGTCAACCCAGCTACTAAACATCCATAATGTTAAAAGAAGACCAAATAGAAAAAAAGCACACCTTGAAATCCATACTAGTAATGACTTAGATCCATCTTTCTGTCTCACTGCATTTAATGCTCTTCTCTTCATTTTCAGATTGCATTTCAAACAAAATAGTGTCTCAGAATTTAAAACATGCACGAGAACAATAAGACTATAATGCATCCATTATATGTATTAGATATACCAGAGGTGACAAAGCAAAAATGTACCTATGATTGCCTATGAAAGATAAATATAGAGCAAAATAAAACAATTACTGCTGTAGGAATAGTATAGCACTATTTGTGTTAAATGTCTTGCTTATTTTATTTTAAGGCAAATTCTCCCATATTTCAAAATTATTGTGCTGGTTTTAGGTAGTAACCAGCACAGAACATAATACTCTTTTATCCTAAATTATTTTACATAAAGAGAAGTTTGTTTATGCCTCAGTGGGTATGGAATCATAAAAATATACTAATTGTAGACAGACATAACAGAACTACCATTAAGAAATAGAAGAGAATCTTGACTAAATGGGAAGGTATCAGGACTAAAAGCCCAGTTGAGACCAGATGGCTGGAGAAGGGTATGGATTAGTTTTTCAGTCTGTGCTAACCTGTCTCCTGAAAGTAGTCCCATTGATTCCCAAAAGCTTTCTTACTGGGGAGCCGATAGCCTAAATACAGCTGCAAAACTCCCAGGATTTTCTTTGTAGCATGCGCTCATTGAGCTCAGAACTAAATTCTTAGAGGAAAATTTCTGAATCTAAAAGGAAGAATTCTTACAATGGAATGTCAAATTAAAAATTCAGGGTACCTATTTTTCACCTTGTTTCATTTGATTCACAGAAAGGCAGCTGGCCATAATGGACAGCTTATGGTGCTACTCTGCTTTGCAATGTGGAAGATGAAGCAGGTTTAGCTGGATTGCAGGACCACTGCCAGCTACAGGAGACAGCATAATCAACACTTGGCAAAACCTGCCTCATTCTTCAGCCAAGTGTCTGCCAGCCAGAACCCCACTGCTTGAAGGATGGTAACACTAAGGAGAGAATTTCTGCAGGGGAAATTAAAATTCAGAAAAGAAAATAAGACGGTGATTTTTCTGGGTTTCATCAAGATTATAGAAGATTTTTCGCTTGATCCTCCAGGAAATGCAAAAATTTAAATAAACTTGGGATTTGTTTCATTTGGATGCCTTTAAATTATTCCTTTGAGCCTGTAAGGCCTATGGTCCCTAACCAGACTTCTGCAGCTGCTGCACCTAATTTCATTTTGGCAGAGAAAGAGGCTAGGACATGTCTGTGCAGCACAGTCTTGCTCTTCTCCCTCAAGCTAGAATCATGATTCAATAAAATTTAAAAGTACCTTTCATCACCTGCATTTGTACAGGCTGATAGCAACTTCAAACAGAATGAACACAAGCAAAGAAAGCAGAACGTTGTTTACAGGGTGACAGCTGGCTGGCAGGCAGAAATATAATTATGAAAGATAAAAAAGGTAAAATAAAAATGCAAACTATTGATTTCTCAAACTAATTCAGAGCTGTGTTCCTCTTGTTGATCAAGAAGGTACGTTCACTTATGGTAATCCAAGGGGAGGTTTGTAGCACTCACACATCACTTAGGACAGTGAAGGTTAAAGGGACTTATTTTCCCCCATCCTTGGTTTTCTGGTGCTCAAAATGTATTTGGAAAGAACCGCTGTCTGAAATAGATATAGGATTGCAGGCTTTAATGTAAATTGGTAAACATATTGTCATAATAAAAATCAAAGAAAAGCAATCACCAGCAAGTCAAAATCCTCAGCATTATCTTGGATATAGGGATGAAAGTATGAACTCTGTCAAGCTGTTTTAGCCTAGTGCAGCGTAAAAAGCAATTTAATATGGATCACAGAGAAGTCAGAAACCAAGACACTGCTGATCCAGAGATCAGCAATCACTGTCAAAGCAGACAAAGCTGCTGTTTCATAGTTCTTGGCCTCTTCTGCATTGGACTGTCACCCAGTACCTCCCTCACAAGCTATCTGGGACTTGCTTCTGCTTAGTAGGAGCAGTGGCACAACCTCCCCCTGCCCCCTTGTCAATCCATGACATCTAAATTCAGAGAACACAGAAAGCAGAAAAGGGCTCTCCAATCAGTTCAGTAAGAGAAGAATAAATTGAGTGAGGGAAGGTGTGTATATATATATATATTTTTTTTTAATTCTATTATATGTATTTAAACTTTGACAGATTAATGTCTTGCTCAGCTCCCACTCCCCATGAACAAAAGAAAGATGTCGATGAGTAGAGCACCCTGTACTCTTCCAGAGACTCTAAGACATTCACTCCCTCAAAGACCAACCATAGAAACAAATTTAAAATGAGGGCTTTTAAAAAGAAAGTATGGGGGAGCCTTGGTCCAAGTTGAGTTTCATTTTTAAGCTGGCAAGACTGACAAATGAGTAGATTTTCAAAATTTAATCTCCAAGAAAAATTCACATCTTTCCCCCATCTGTTTATCTACAGATAATACCAGTTTTCAACTCATTTAATATCCATGGCCTAGTGTTAGAAAACAGTCATGAGTCATTGATCTGGGCCTACAAAATGTGAAGTTCTGCAACTAACCACAATCACAGACTTCCCAGTATTTCATTTCTAAGAACATGGAAAGCCAGATACTCTGCTGAATACAACCAGAGTTAAATATCCCCTCTAACTGAAAATCAGTAGCTTAAGCTCTAAAGAACTAGCTAAAAAGCTAAGAGCACTATTTTGCAACATTATCTGCCCTGATTAAATACTACTGCAACAAACAGAAGAATTTAGCCTTCAAGATTGTAGGCCTAAAGCAAAATCTTCTGTCTATGGGACTTGATCACATCCAGCATCTTATTCTTTCCTCTTTTGTCCTCCTCACAGGATTTCGTGTTGCTGCAAGACTGTTTCACTCTGAGAGCAGCAAGGGGAGTAGGTCCATGAAAACACTGCAGAATTTAGGTCTAGAAATGCTGGGCACAAAATTCACTGAGCAAACCTACCAGCTGGAAATAAAGCAAGCTTTCTATCTGGGCAAAAGCAATTTCAGAATGTCAACAACCAAAGCCCACTTAGTACTGGACTGTAGAGATGTGGCCTAGGGAGACCAGAAAGAAAAAACAATGAAGTGACTTTATATGACTCCAAATGCTAAGGAAAAACTTCTTCATCCATCCAATTTGCATCTGCAACAGTAATTTCAGGAAATCATTATTAAAAAACTTATTAGCTTTAACCACTTAAAGGGACTTATTTCCCTTGGAAGAGTGAGTGAATCCCTTCTTGTTTCTAAATGCATGAATTTTCTTCTGAACTTCCAGGTACAAACCCCTGAGTACCTATACAAATTCTCAACTACCCCATTCATTTTTCCTGGAGGGCTTATCTTGAAATATCTCTGATAATGCCAAGATTTGATGTTTCTTTCTCGAAACAGATGGTAGTCACAAAGGCAGTATTAATGCACAAATGAAGTAGCAGTATCTTGTACCAAAACTCAAATGGACTCACTGTAAAGTAGAACTAGTCATGCTTTAATGAAAAGCATCTTGCACCTTTATGTAAATAGATGATGATGAATCCTTAAACATCTAGACAGAAACCCACACATAACACTTTTAAATCCCATTCCTATGCTCATCATATAGTCTTTAAAACCAATATGTTGGTTTTCTAATTTTTTGCGGTTTTAAAATACACTTATATACATTTCAGGAGTTTTTACCTTTGAATTAGCCCTAGTTTTGAGATGAAATTTGATGACTAATTAATTTTCATCTTAGCTCATGTTCAGATTTAAGCAAACCACATCTTATTCAGTCACCAAATTATTCTGAATAATTTGTGACCCACACACTATAGGGTAATAGTTTATTTGAGTGGTTCTGACTTCAGTCTTAAACTATCAGAATTTTTGGCACAAATGTACTGACAAATTCATGAAATGGTGATCAAACCCAGAGGCAGTCTTTTTCAGCTTAAAAAAACCTGTCAGAATTATGCCCGACGCCTTTTCTGATGGCATAAGATATGAAACTGAAAGCAAGACAAAGAGAAAAGCTGAACAGTCTCATGGTCTTCTGAAACAACAGTGTCATGACAGCCCATGCTCCACAGCATTTGCATCTTCATCTGATAGAGTGACTAGTGTTGCACAACAAAGCTTTTTCCTGCTATTCCCTAAAATTAAGTACACTATATAGTATGCTAAGTACACTTGTATCATTGACAGAGAGTAATACAAGTACTCTGTTGCCAGCTCTCAGATGGAAAACACTGTCTTTATACAACCTAATTTTTTTGGCTGTATATGGAGCTTTCCCTTTTTTTCATGCCTGATAATCTGCATCGCTTATGTCGCAATTGCCTTTTTTCTTCTCCCCTCCTCAGAACTTTTGGAAGAAAAGATTTTACTTGAAATGAGGGGAAAGCAATGCTCATTCTAACACAAGGTATTGATAACCAAGTCTGCTAAAATAAGGACTTGTATAGATCAGAAACAAAGCAGCATTTTTAACATACTGCTACCCCTGATCCAAAGTTTGGAATTTTTATGAAAAGAGCATATTTTTAGTATCAGATTATTTGTTAATTCTTTTGTTTGTTAGGGTTTTTCCCCCTCTCCAATTTTAGTCTACTTTTTTGATACACTGTCCCAAAAAATAGTAATCTGCCCAGCTGGAGCATAAATATATTGCTGCCTGTGACAAATATGATTAAGTGCTAGAGAGCTCTGTGGTGATACTATTGTCATATATATATATATATATTTGTCTATTAAAATCTCTCAGGGTTGATGACAAACGTCAGCTGACTATAGGTCAATCTCTTTTTTGGTAGTGTATTAATCACATCAACTGTTCTTACTGAACCTGAGGTGTACCTGCAAAAATGCATATGTCTTATGTTGCATCTTTCCTCCTTGAATCAAGCTCTACTATTATTCCCCATACCATACAAAGTAAATAAAAATTTGAGCATTTCTTGCCTGTATAAAGAGTTCAATATCATATGGATTATTCATCTAGGTAACATTCCTCTTTCTACTTCAGCAATTAAGATTTCTGCCTTTACTGGCTTGAATGAGGAACAATCTAATTACAACTGCATAAACCAAAAAAATTGTACCATTCATTTCTGTAGATCACTGCAAACACAGTTCTAGAATTTCACCCCAAATTTTTCAAGTGCACTCGCTATTCCATGTAAAATATTCGATATTTAGTGTAAGATCCATCTCTAAAAAGAGAAGCAGTCTCCAACCTGCAATGATGGAGTGCCTGACTGCAAAAAAAGGAGGAAAAAACCAATTGCCATACCGGTGAACTCCACTGTTGCACATAATGATGTGACAAGCTCCCAGCCTGCTGCAGAGCTCAGACGACACCGAGAGCAGTCCGACCCCGGAGGCGCTGCACGCGGTGTACGCGCAGGCAGCCGTGCGCTTGGAGCGGATAAAGGACCCGATGAGCCGGTACAGCTCATCCAGGCAATTGAGGGGCCTCATCAGCTGCAAGGGAGGAAGAGAGAGATAATTGAATATTTGCTCCTGAGAGCACATGAAATACTCTAACAGAGTAGGTCATCAGAGAGGCAGGTAGAACACCAGGTCTGGGTGAGGAAGCCAAATTCCATGACATAAATACAAAACAGAGTCTTCTGATATGCGACATATGACAACTTTCTAAAGCTTTTCAGTTCTTCCCATCAGTGACTGTTTCATTCCCAGTCCTGCCTATGGAAGTGTTTTTCACTTCAATAGAGTCAATTGTCCCATGAGTGCTGCAGTGCTGTATCCATTAATGGACTGGGAAAAGAAGGGAAGCCATAAAGAAGCAACCTACAGCTGTACACTTATACAGGAAGATACCGAGACTTGTTAATTGACTTGCTGAGAAAATCAGCTTACATTTATGACAACACTGTCCTTTATTTGTCAAATGTCTAGTTCCTAATCCTGACTAACATCAAAAAATAAAAATTAACATATGTGACAAAAGCATACTACAAAGCAAGAACAGTTAACTTTGTAGTAAGAATTAAAATAATCTCAGCATTACTGTACTAAGAATGAATGAAGTAAAGAAGACAGCTTTCAAGTGCAAAGCTTGTGTCAGAAGAGAAGCCTTCAAAAGTGGTCTAGCAATGAAAACCAGTATCTCATGGTGCTTTGTGTAAATGTTCACAATACACATTTTCAGACCACCTAATTCCAAATTCCCACTTCATTCCAGAAACACTTAAAGATTCCAACAGATTCCTATGCTTCTCAAATAATTAATCTTTTGAAAGACAGATTAATTCCCTAAAGACCGTTTCAACTAGTTAGAGAAATGGCAGCCTCACTTGGTCCTATGATATTTACTTCATTGAAAAGCATAGATGTCAAGAAAATCAGCTATAACAAATAGCATATTTTAACCTGGGTACAAACAGATTTAACTTGGCTAAGGTCCTGCTGGATTAACTTGCATCTGTCTAAATTGATTTTAGCTGGTGTCATCTACTAATGCAGAGCTATGGACAATGAGTGAAAGGCACAGCCAAAACTGGATCATGCACTCACTCTTGGCTTGCTCCAGTTGCAAAATAAATGCATAGTTTAACCTAGCATCCCTTGGTCAGATGTGGATTATGACATGCTTTTCTCTTGCCCTTTAACTTTTTGCTGAACTATATAGGGAACAGGTTTAGGGGTAACAAGCACTTCCCTCACAGCTAAACATCCCCTGCTGCACCTGTGACTGCTAGGCAAGTTGCTGACTCCCCATGGAAGGAGTGGCAAATGTCCTTCTTCCCTTGTGTGCAGTTTTGCATGGATCCAAGAAACAGGGACCACCAGTCTATTAACACCTGTGTTGATACTGACATAAAATTTTAGTCTGTCATAGGGCTCAGCTGATGAACACTGTTATTTCTCAAGCCATAGTAGCACAACCACTTTCATAGGCAAGACCCCAGGAATTTCTTTATTCCCCCTACTGAGGTGCAATACAGGAATTAACTCTTCAGTGAGAGAAGAGAGCATTAAATGAATGTTTATAGCCCCTGGGATCTCTCAGCCACAGAGGTTTAAAGACAGATGAAAGCGTTTGAAGAAAGCCCAAATGAGAAGATTCAGAAGAAAGTCTTCTGAGAAGGATGCTGAAGGAGTATTTCATTTGGAAAAGCACTTCCAGCTTTCAGAACAAAGAATTTCTGCCGGCACCTGTCCTCCCCCATCCTACTCCACATGCTCTGAAAGCACAGTGAAGAAGGTAGGTAATGATCCCTCTTCTCAAACACAGATACCCTCCCGCCACATCTTTTAATATAGAACCACATGGCACCACCTACCCCAAAAAACACAGGTGGGGCAAAAAGCTGCAAGAGAGCTCCTCCCTTCCCTGCCCCTCTCCCCCCAGCTTTAAATAATTCAATTTTTGATGGAATAAAGTCTCAGTAACACAGTGTGTAACATGCAGAGTTTATTTAGGCACTT
Organism: Peucedramus taeniatus; assembly: GCA_013400575.1. Classification (NCBI taxonomy): domain Eukaryota; kingdom Metazoa; phylum Chordata; class Aves; order Passeriformes; family Fringillidae; genus Peucedramus; species Peucedramus taeniatus. Next base: position 28,874 of record WBNO01024877.1, read on the forward strand.
AACATTTTTATTTACCTTATCTATATAAGCTGCTTTAGATGTTGAATTTGGAGGCAAGTTTGACTTGTCCAGGTAGAACGCCCTGAAAGAACAAACAGATAGAGTAAGGCAAAAACGAATTGTTTCAAGCCCTGAACAAAATTTCTACAAGGGAGCATTCTTAGACACCATCCTAAGGTTGGAGGGTTTTTACCTTATGGTAAGAGAGGGTCAACGAGTAATACAATAATCAACAGGTACCATCACTCCTTCTTTTAAAGTAATTAAATAAAAAGTAATAGAATAAAGTAATAAAATAAAAAACATTTTTTTTGTTCTGGAGTCAAAAACTGTCCCTCTGCCTTTGACAATACAGTGCAAAATTTTAACATCCAGTTATCAGAAATAAACGGGATCTGAAAGTGATTTTCAACAAAGCTATACATGAAAAAAAAGATCTTTGGAAACTGTATAGATTTTAAGAGTGACTTTGGGAAAACTGGCATAGAAACAGTGTCTGAGCTTCACACTCTACAAGCTCTTTTTATATTTGCTGTATATAAGTGCAGTAAGATAAAAACAAAATCCCCAACATGATGCACAGTACTGACAGAGGAAACATATACATGTTCATAATATAAAAAAGAAACAAAAAAGCAGAAACCCTACAGGGGACAAATATGCATTATACATGTCTTCTTCAATTCAGGAACCCTAGAGAAATTTTTGTTTTAACTTTCCAACTTATAAGCACATTAATTGCTCACCACAGAGGAGCGATCATTAAGCATCTCATAGGTAAATATCACACCTATCTTTGTGATAAGATCACAGGTTTCATTGCCTCTGCAGCAATACTTAAATAAGTTTGTCACTGCCACAGCAGTGAAGTTGAACCAGATGACCTTTAAAGGTTGTCTAACCCAAACCATTCTATTTTGTCTAACAAAACTCATTCTGCTGGTTGTAAAGCTCCTAAAATCTCCTGTGGCAGCTGAAAATAGAAATATTTGGTGGGCCTCCCTACCTACCAGTGAGAACCATGCAACAGCTACTAATGCAGAAACTCTGGGCAACATTTAAATGAAACAGAACATTGAAACCCAATGAACTGTGGAACACATAGGGGAAAAAAAAGAGAGATTCTCCTGTGACAGCCTCAAGTTATCACTGTGATCTGGCTCCACTGGGTGTGCTCAAGGCACAGACCTGACTGAAGGTCACAAGTGAGCCACAACCCAGGCTGGAACTACGGGGTTTGGCAGCCAAATTTCAGTTGCTCTATAATATGAAAAAAAAAAAAAAAAAAGTCTTCTTGCATCCTAGCTTTCAAACAAGAGGATCAGCTGGATCCCCTGGTCATTAAAACACTGATTCATGTAGTACACAAGGTTAAAAATTACTCCCCTTCTTATTTTATGATTTAATCTCCGAGAGAAGTTACATTGTTGCACACTTGCTGGGCAGTGGTGCAGACTGCAGATCAGAATACCTGTTACTCTTCAATAATCTGGAATAATTGAGTTGATAAAAAAATCCATCCACCTTTTATTTGTTTGCTGTTGGTAGTTTTGAAAAACAGGTTCTCCCAAATTTAAGGTTAGAATGAATTCCCTCAGAAAGCACAGCAAAATAACCTAGTTCTGTTATTCCATTAAGCCTGTTGCATGATCCACAACGCACTCTGTGTCAAAGGAAGCTGGACACTATTGAAAGGAAAAGAGGTTTGTAGAGAAAATTACTCATAAATCACTTTGAGTGGCCACAGCACATAAAAGCTACCTCAGCAGCAACAGACCAACCTTTTATCTCCGTTAGCAAAGCTACAAAACAAAGCCTCACACTGCTGTCCACTGAACATTATCAGACTGAAAGCCTATACTGCTTTTTCCTGCCATACAATAGGAAAATCTGCTTCATTCAGAGACTGTTCAGCAATTCCATCTCTTTGGACTGTGATTCCAGCAAATTCATCTGCATTAAATAAAACCAGAAACCAAATATGGAACGGTACACTCATTAATGGAGTACATGGAAAATAATTAACTCAGGGTATAAAATGAAGCAACACGGACACTGGAATGGGATATATGGTTATAGGAATTGCTCCATTAATTCAGGCAATTATTCACTAACCTAAAAAAACACAAACAAAAAATCAACTATACACAACATTCATTTTAAATATAAAAATATCCTGTTACAAGTGAAACTATTCCTTCCCCATCAGATAACACTCCCAGATGTTTCTCAAGTGCTTTATTTTATTGCTTTTCATAAAAACTGTCTTCAGTATTTCACAGAACATGACAATCTGTGGACAGCATATAAATTTCCAAAGCACTTCACTAATTACTAAATGCTTGTTAAGGTCCTTAATCATATTTTATGGGAAAAGTTAATGGCAATCTTGGCATGGTGCCAAATTTGGACAATATTTTCTAATCCATTTGAAATGAACCAGAATGAAATCATAGTTCTTTGTCTCCAAATGTGATGTTAGTTTAGCTTTTAAAGCCTTGCAATTTCTCTAAGATCCAGCAGAAAAGCCTTCCTTTAAAAAAAAAAGAGAAGGTAGATAATCCGATACACAATAAATCTACTGAGGACTACTGCTGTGTTCGACTTTTGTAAAATATCCCCTATGCAGCAATGTCAAATAATAGGGATAAGTATCTCAGGGAAAACTAACACCGGGATAAGATAACCAGCATCTTAGGGTTCAAAAAGTAAAACCTCTCACAAGATAAAGGCTTTCCCCAAGATGTCTTCTCAGAGCCTGAGTACAAAGAAAATGCAGAAGTACTGATGTTTTCTTAGTGAAGCATTTTACAGGTTACCCTCCAAAACTGACACAGATATGTATAAAGTCCTGAAAATCTAAATTTTGCAAATAGAACCCTAAGAAGGTTTCAGACCTGCAGAGACACACATTCCTGAGTAACTTGGAACAGAAAAATAATTCAAGCAAATCCAATGTTTAGTCTTATTCTCAATTTCTTGTGCCAGTAAGCCCATAGGGTTATCCTAGGTATTGCTAATCTTTTTTTTGAAATACAAGGATAGTAAAGAAGTAATTGGAGAGGAGGAGGTAACTGGGTTATGGCATTACAATCCACCAAGTTGATGGTTCTGCTCTAGAAAGGTTTTGCTTTGATGTTATAGCACAGAAGAATTTAGCATTTTATTTCCACAACACCGTGGAAAACAAATAAATTAGTTCCTACTGTCCTCAACAGAAGCATGGAAATAGATCTTAATTCTACTAGATTTTTTATCCCTCAGTCACAAGATATTTAAGACCATCTAGGAAAGCACAGTCAGCAATCTGAGAAAGGACACATCCAAACAGAGGTGTGGAGTAGGGAATTGTGGGAGTCCCTAATTATTTTCTTCAGCTCGAATTAAAAAGCACATATTTATGACACAGATAAACAGTATCTCTGTATTTTTGCATCTATGTGGACACATACTTTTGTATTTCTTTAATAACAATTCTATGTTCTGCCATCTAGTTTTTAACTACACAGGCGAGAGTTTGTATAACATGCTTATTGTGTATATATATATATGTGTGTGTGTATATATTAATCATATACATTTTTAAATTCATTTTTATACATGTTATGCATGTAAAAATTCATTTTTTTCTGTAGGAAATATATCCATTTTCTGTCATAGCAAATTATTTCATGTATTCCTCCCACTAAATGGCAAATCTCAATAAGTGATAAGTTACCAAGTATAATTACCTTCTCAGCCCATGCTAAGACTCAGCAATTTTAAATCATGTCTCCTAGCATCTGTAAGCAATACAATCCTATGTACAGTGTCACCAGTATCCTCAGCAGTAGAAAGGTTTAATTTTAACAACTGAAAAGCCTCATGATAGTATCATGATTTTAAATTGTCAAAGAGCATATGCAGTAATATTTTGACCTCTCACAACTATTGTGAAAGCTGAAGTGCAGAATGGAAAACTTTAGTACCATGTGGCTCTAATCATGTGTAACTTACATTTCATGAGTAAGCAACTCAGTAAGACCTAACCCTTGGTAAGGTTTTAACACCCTTGTACTTGGCACTGGTGAGGCCACACCTCCAATCCTGTGCTCAGTTTTGGGGCCCTCACTACAAGGAAGACCTTGAGGTGTTGGAGCACGTCCAGAGAAGGTCAATGAAGATGGAAAAAAACCTGGAGCACAAGTCTTACAAGGAGCAACTGAGGGAGCTGGGAGTGTTTAGACTGAAGAAAAGGAGGCTCAGGGGAGACCTTATTGTTCTTCTTGTAATGAGGTTTAGGAGAGGTTGGCCTCTTCCCCCAAATAGCAAGTGATAGAACAAGAGGAAATGTCTTCAGTTTGTTACAGGGGAGGATTAGATTGGTTATTAGGAAAAAATTTCCTCACTGAAAGGGTTGTCAAGCCCTGGGACACATTGCCCAGGGACATGGTTGAGTCATTATCCCTGGAGGTATTCAAAAGATGTGTAGATGTGGCACTCAAGGACATGGTTTAGTGGGGGACTTGGCAGTGCTGGGTTAACAGTTGGACTCCAAGGCCTTTTCCCAACCTAAATAATTCTATGATTCCTGGCTTACCCCCATCACAAAGTGGCAAACCAGCTTTTGTCAGTCCCTACTGATGTCATTGTTTAGGAATGGTGTTCTCCAATTTAGACTTCCCTCTGAAACCACTCCAAGCCATGTACCTCCCCTTTCCCCTGCAATGGGCTGGAGAGGAGAACTGGAGTCACAAAAGGTAAAAGATCACAGGTTGAGATAAGAACAATTTACTAGAAACAGCAGTGGGGCAAGCAAAAAGAGCAAAAATATTAATGACAAAAGTGTACAAAAGAGAGAGTGATTCCCACACAAAAATGCTCTCTGTGGAGCCCACAATCTGACCACAGCCATGCCACCCCAACTGCTCCCTCTGTCTCAGGACCAGCACCACATTTACTCCAGCAGAAGGAATCTCTTCTCCTTGGAAAAGACTCCCTTGCCCTGCCCCTGGCAGTGATGTAAGGTGGTATAGAGAAATCTCCAGGTCCTAGCCATGTCCCTCCTGGCTGCTGCAGAAATTAACCCCATCCTGGCTGGGAACAAGACAACTGTTATTTCCCTCTGCTATGGGAAAGAGTGCAGGCTTTGGTGAAGGGATTGTGACTGTATGGTGAGACGAGAAAAACACATAGAAAAGAGAAAAATAAATCATGTTTAGTAATGCATTTAAATACTTACAAGTGGGGAGAGATATTTAGAAAATTTCAAGAAATGAAACTTAAGGACTTCCTTGGCAACCATCTGCTTTAGTGGACTAGACTGGGAATATAGCAGGGACACAAACTCTCTACTCTGGAAAACCAAATTCCCAAGAAACTAAACTCTTAAGCTAAGGGGAGGAATCTTCATAATGTTCCTTATTTTCTTGCAAGACTGCAGCATCTGGCTAAACTACTGGTCTCACACCAATTTAAACTATCTTCAGCTTATGAGTAAGGTATGTTGAGCAACTGGCACTAAAATGAGCACAAGTATCTGAGGTAGAAACAGAGGAGGATGCTTGCAAAGCAACAGTCCTGCTCTCGAAGCAGGCTTTTCACAGCCCTACTCTCAAACCTTTGTAAAAACAAAAGCAGGGGATTACATAAATGTGAGCATAGAAATGTGAAGACAGAAAGTCATGGATGACAAAAAAAAGGAAAAAAAAAGGTCCAGTTTGCTCTATGTAATACTGCCCACTTTTCACCTGTTTTCCAGAATTTAGCCTCTGGCGTCTCTACCTACATCTAAGAGCACTTGAAATCATCCTATTTGTGATGTGAAAGGGAAGTTCTTTGACCAAAGACCAGTTACAGGTGTCCTCCTGCTTCTCCCATCACTGTGAAAACAGCCAAATCCACATTGAACCAAATAATGCTAAGTAATTGCTTTCACATTTCTCTTTCAGACAATGAATGTCTCTTTTTTAGCTCCTGATATTCCAGACATGGAATAAACTGTTAAAAGAGACAACATGCCAAATATTCACCATGTGGTTACGGCTTTGACTACTGCAGGCTTGGGCTAGATTCCTATCAGTGACCAGGAGTGTAAGAAAAGGCTCCACCTCTGGTCACTGCAGATACACATTCTCTGTGCTTGCAGCAGATAAGAAAAGCAGGATGAACCTGATGTCCACCTCAGTGAGCAAAGAGTCAGTACATATAATCTACCAAGACTCATGATTTTCAATTACAGAACACTACCAATAATAAATAATGATCCTATTCTGTCAAAAGTCTAAAGACACAATTAATTTACATTCACAGAATGAGCACAGCATAAAAAAAGGGAAAAAAATCCCAAAGCTAAATTCAAGCCATCTGGTAATATCTTTTAGACCAGCTAGACAAATTTAATTTACTTTTCCCAGGATCTCTCTATTCTCTCTCTGGTCTTGCTTCACTTAGATGGAATGAATCTTAATTTGTGTTCTATCTAAAGTACTTCTCACTAATTTCATCAGGAAACAAAATTAGCTATTATTTCTTTGTTATATCCTTCAGAGTGAATGCTCAATTTCCAATTTCTCTTTCATAGAGATTCTGCAGTTAGAGAGAGTTATGTCACAAAATTTCTAGACATTTGGAACCACATCTTAAAAATCTAAGAGTCATTAGATTTCCAATGTTTATAGTCATAGAAAATACATGATAAATTTCTCTATGTAGTATTGTAGTCCAGCTTTACTGCTGCTGTTTTGAACACAAAGCTGTGCATCAAATAGGTAGCATTGAACACAGGAAAGCAGTTTTTCTATGTGATTTAGGAATATCTCACTGTAACAAAAAAAAAATATTATCACAGAATCACCCTCTGAAACCTGTAAGTCTCCTCACATCACTCTTCTAAATTTGATGGCAATGACAGAAACTGTTGGTTGCTCATTAACATGTCACTCACTGAATTGAACAGACATGAAGGAAAGATCCCTCACGGGACAAGAGTAGCACAAGGACAAGCAAGATAAGCTTCTTGACCACTTGAGCATTTGCTTTGGAAAAGCTTTCCACTGGAAACAGTGGGACAAGGAGTCTGTCAGTCTTAAGGTGGATTTAATGTATTTACTGCAGGAATTGATATACTATCTTGCCTTTTTGATAATGCAGGTACTGCCTTGAGGCTTCATCATTTTCTTTCAGAGACAAAGAAATTATTTCTTTCATAGTAATTAACTACTTTTAAGTGGAGACATCCTTTATGTCATTGTAACTCATTTAGAGCAAAGCAACTATTAGAGAATTTTAGTTCAGCCTGAAGCCATGAGTGCCATCACATCTATTTTCTGCCTTGACTAAATTATACAGGATACAGAAAACATCATCTTGCCAAGAAGCCTGCAGCTTGAGAGGCTGTTGTGCGTGTATATGCGTGTGTATAAATAAAAAAGATGTTACATTCCTCAGATTTTGTTCCATGTTTGCAGATATTCTAGGGGCAGAAATGGTTTTCTTTTCCTATCTTTCTGAAAATCAAAAGAAACAAGAAAACCCAACAACATGAAAATCTCCTGAATTATAACATCCCTGAATAAAGAATTCAATTAAATTTGCCATTGGTCTGTGAAGGATTACTTATAAAATAAATACAGGAGGCTTCAGACAGAAAAATTGTTTGAAGTTACATTGTAAATGAAACTCTTTAAAATGACAAATATTACATTCAGTGTAATCAGATGTTCAATGTAATGAGGGTAGTTAGCTAAATCATTTGTCGTTAGATTCACTGATTATAATTGCTTCCTTAACATAACAGACTTGCATTTACCTCCCAAAATGATATCCAAGAAAGCAGCAACATAGGGAGAAAAACCCAACAAAAAACCCAAGAAAACTCAAACAAAATCTACTTTTTTTTTCCCTTTACTGCTTGTTTTAATTTTTCTTCTATTATGGCTGTACAACAAACTACAGAAGTAGCTGCCAATAACCCTGGACACAGCTGACTTCAAAGAATAGTTCCAAATCACACAGAATGGTAGGCAGGAAGGAAGGAACATTTTTTCCAGACTTTCTTTCTCTATAGATGCACAGGCAAGTTAATTACTATACAGTGGTAATTAACACCCACACCAGTGGTGGGGATGTACAGCAACCCTCAGCTGTCTTTCCCACAGCATGATCCTATCTTTGGAGTAAAGAACTGGGTCATCATATAATCAAGGGTGTCACAAGAAAGTGCCATGCTGAGGATAAGAGAAAATTAATGGAAAAGCAGAACTCTCCTGACCTCACCCTCATCTATTATTTTTCTCATTTCCTCTGTACGTTCCCAATCCTAGACACCATAACATCAAAAAACAAATTTTGAAGGGGTTTAGATGTCTAAATGCAAGCATACATTTCTGAAGAAGCATTAAAAATGTTCATCTATCTAAAAGCCATTAATTTCTCTAATTTTTTATTAGCTAAAAATTATCTGCATAGACAGTTTTGGAATCCAAGCACATCTATTGATGTGCAGTTTTCAGCACCTATAGACCACACTGCAGAGACACAGAAGCTGGAAGTAGGGTTGGTACAGCCACAGCCATGCACCCTGCTGAATGACCTATGCCCTGAACATCCTCTCTGCCTTTGTGATACATCCCTTATGTGCACAGACGTATCCAGGAAAAAACCTCTTAAAGCATAGATGTGCTTGGACTGTTCTGATTAAGCAGCTAACCAGAAACACCTGTAAAAAACTGCATTTTAATAGAATGTCAAAGGAGAGACAGCTTTTACCCAGAATGAGAATTCACACTACAAAAAAGACCAAAAAAACCATCACCACCAGCAAAAAAAAAAAAAAAAAAGAAAAAAAAATTAATCTGATAAAATGTCAAATACAGAGATAGGAAGACTGAAAGAGCAAGCTTCCTACTGCACAATCAAATTCCCATCCTGGGAAGTCCAGCAAGTCCAAACTTATGATAACTTGGACAAACTTACAGAAGTTTTCATCTAACACTGAAAGTCCCTTTTCAAAAATGGCTTAATTTTGCAGTAAGCTAAATCCAAACCCTGTTTCTCTAAGGATAAAAACTATTCTTGTATCCAACTTAATGTTTTACTTTGAAGTCATTGTTCAGTCCAAAGACTGGTGAGCTATGGCCATGCAGCTAACCTGTCTGTCAGGCTCTGTCCCAGCTTCCAACAGGCTTGCATCACAAACAATCTGACCATCACAGCACAGACCCTAAGATTTATTTCTATGCAATGCAGTAATAGCTAGCATTCTGAACCTTACTGCAGGAAATAGACTTTTACCACTTATGAAGACCATGTTCAAAGGACAGAATGTATTTTAAAGAAATAATTCTTAAATTTTAATTTTAAAGTATTACTGTTTACCCTCACCTTTTTACAATTGCATGACTCAAGACTTGCAAGACAATATTTAAATCAACCAAACAGTCTGAGTAAATATACTGCATTTGTGAGATTTTGTTACTCATATCAGCAATTGTAGTAGTTATGGATTTGAACACTATTGTCCTGCACTGTTGAAGCAAAATAATGTCTAGTATCTGTAACAGCAAAAGGATTGATTCAGGATGAAAAAAAAGCCTGTTTGAAAGTCAAGGAGTACCAAAGGAGGAAGATGGGGACAAGTGGAAAGAGGAAGGAGAATACAGAAAGGTCTCACTTAATATTGACCTTCATAGTGGTCAGATACACAGGTTCTTTTTAGTCTGCTGCTAAATTAGAAGACAACTGCTGAGCTATCAAACACAGTAATAAAGATCTTGAGAATCTCTGCTGACCTAATTACTTTCACTTAGACATACTGAATGTTTCTCACTAGCAAACAATTTGATCAGGTTCCATTTACATTGCTGGCAACTACTAGCACCAGCTCAAACAGAAGTTTGAGCTTTCGGTTTGCTTTTCAGTTCAGTTTGAGCTCTCAGTTCTCAAACAGAATCTGAACATTACTTTATTTTCCTTATCAGTGTCACAGAAACAGAATTGGTGAACTATAAATATAAGTGCAGTTTGAAAAAAAAATCCAGCATGATTAAGAATAATTGTGGGTTAGATGCTGAAAATTTCTCAGCAGATTGAAATTTCATAAACTAGGTATTGGTCGTTTTGTTGATTTTCTTTAAATAACATTTTTATTTCAATAAAGCACTTCCTACATACTGCTGGCCTAGAGGATGTTGCCTCAGGAATTGTAGAAGAACTCAACTTGAGCTTGTCTTAGAACAAAATTTCCCTTATTTTACTAATAAGATTCAAATAGCTAGGGTGAATTCCATTACAGAAGATGGTGGGACATTTCCTTCATTCCACATAAGCATGAAATCCTATAACCAGTTTTCAACTGTCTTTCATGCATTCTCAAAAAAATGATGATCGTATCAATTACTATCTCATAGCTGAGGTAGTATTTGCAAAAGCCCCAAAGCAAGAACCATGAAAGACAGAAGCTCTTATGATGATCAAATCAGTGTCAAGGAGGACAATTTTGCACCTGGATTTATTGCATCAGTTCTGATACTGTGGAAAAACTAGTCAGAGTTCCAGAGTTATGAATGACCTTTGCAATAAAAACAAAGGTTCAGCTTATTGACTTAATAGCTATCCTTCCTGAAATCCACTAAAAATTCCTTAATATATCTTTTGATTAATTCAAATAAATAATCTGTATATTAATCCTTTTAAAGCACACATCAATATGAGATCCATCACCCAAAAATATTCTATGTACTAAAACTTTAACAAGACTTTACTACAAGAAATTAAGAGGTAGCTGAGCAAAGATACTAGTCATTTTTTAATTTGCTCTCCTGCTTGGGTACATACCAAGCTAGGCCAACATCTCTGTTTGCAACTGGGACCATACACAACCAAGGGGTCTCTTTTATTTCACAATATTATTGGAGCATTATTAACTCAATGCATCAGGAACAAGAGAAGTTGAAATTGTTTCCTGAGTTCTCACCAATGGATGCCTTGGCTGCAGGGTCACTGCCAAACATTGCTTCCTTCCCCACTAGTCCCCATGCTCTTCTCCCACTACTTTTTCCATAGCTGTTGCTCCCACTTGCTTTTGGCTGCTGTAGTGGTGGAGGGATTATAAAATGGTCACCAGATGGTCATCTAACAAGCAAGCAGCATAATCTTTTTCTGTGGAGAAAGAATGGCTTATGGGCTGTATCTCAGATGACTTATTTTATTACTGATTAAGAGATGCTGCACAGGGGATTTCTTCCATGTGAAGTATTATTGCACTTGAGTATGTTTCCAGGGAATATTTAATTTCATTTTTTCTTCTTCTTTAGAGCAATTACCCAAATGTTAATATCTTTTGCTGCTGTAGTTACTTCATTAGATTCTCCTGGCCAAACACCTACACAGGCTAGCAAATAGCAGAACAAGAAAGAAGCATCTGCTTTTCTGTTTTTCATCTTCACATTCTGTCAGTTATTTCCTGAAGCTTTTTGTGCTGCACTTAAGAAATGGGTAGAGTTCACCAGAAAGCAAACAATTCAATTACTGAATGTTCTAGTCAGACATCAGAGAGCTGAAAAAAACATAAATTCTTTTCCTGTTCTTCTGACTGGGCAGAGATACTCATGGTAGTTTTTGTTAATGACAAGTTTTTCGTGGTAACTTCTTATAAAAACTAGGCCTTGAAGCTTAGCAACTCATCAGAGCTGTGAGTCACAACACTGTAAAGAGGAATGTACCTCATTATAGCCACAGCATGAATGAAGGACATAACTCATGAGGTAAGCAAAGTCAAGGAACACTAGAGCATAGAGTCAGGAAGAATTTATTTTAAAGATTTTCATGGGAGGTTAAATTGGTCCTATTCATATAAAAAAAACCAACACAAAAAGTCTTGCCTTGTCTAACTGGTAGAATCTCTTTCCAACACTAGCTGATTTCATCTAGGCCAAATACTGGCATGACCAAAGTTCTCCATAAAACTGATTTATAACATAAGCCTTGTCACATAAACACTCAATAGGAAGTGTGAATACAAGAAGATGGAAAACAGACTAAATGAATACATTTGGCATTGACATAGAAATGCACTGACAGAGATGTCACACAGAAAAAATCAAATATACCATACTTACTGAATGTAATTGGCTTTAAAATTGCTTTTGCTGTATCAGTACTTAGATTAAGACAGAATCTAGAAATCCCACTGCTTTAATAAAAAATAAGATAAATAATTTTGCAAGATCCGTGAAGAAAACCTTCCAGAGAGAACCAACAGGTGAAGGAATTGCAAAGAGACCCTCATTTATCTTCTTCCCCCTTCCCCATTGTCCTTGAGCCTTTTTTAACTCCCGCTCTCTGCTGCTTCTATAAACTGCCTAATTGTCCTGGTGAAATGACATTTCCATCCAATTCAAGAATTTTAGAAGTGAATAGATGTGGTTTTACCACAATCCTTGGCACTCTTCAACTCATGTGGCAAGTAAGAATACTCAAACAGGTGTTTTCACAGACACAGTGAGACACAAGAGTGATCTATGTACCCATTTTCCTCATTTTACTTCATAACTAATAGATTATTTTGTGTGTTAGAAATTCTGTCTGTATGTGCCACTCCTTAATGAAATATGTACCAAAACACACAGCTGCATAATTTCTACATATCTAGGCAAGTCTTTGCACTCTGTAATCCATAGCCAACGCTGATGCAGGTACCCCAATATGTCTGTATTCCCATTAGTATGGTGGGGTGTGGGGAGAAAGAACAGAAATAGAACATTATTTTTCAAGTCCTATTCTGTAGAAATTAGGTAAATATGGTCTATAAAATCAGATCATAATGTGTAGCAATTCTGATACTCCACTTTTGATCAAGTAGACCTTTCCTTTTCTATGCGCGTCAGTACAACAACCTGGAGGCAATTACAGCTAAAACTTTCTGGAGAAAACAATTTCTGTAAAAGTAACTTAATAGTGCAGAAACCAAAAAAGTCAGAATCATGAATCTTGGATCTTAATCATGAACCAAAAGCCAACCATCATACAACACATTTCAGTTTAAAGCTGTGTCACAGAAACTGAACTGAAAACCAGAACTCTGTAAGCTAATTGCAGAAATGTTGGATTACCACTCACCGTAGTTTCTGGTTATACTGCTTGACTTTTTCTAGTGAGGCAGCATTAATCTGAGCTTGAAATTCTTCCACTGAAACACTGTCTCTGTAATAGTAGCCTTCCATGCTCTCCAATGCTGTGAAAAGAGAAAGGAGAGTGAAAAATACTAAGATCAGTATTAAATATTTAATAATTGCCTTCTTTGTAGTTCTGTTCACACACAAGTGAATTGCTTTTTAACCCTGAGGCTGTGACCCTACTGTGAATTGCTGAGCTGTTTCTGTATGTCATCAAAGTCCACAGATCTCTCTTAAAAATTTCATTTACAAGAAAATTATATTTCTTGCCCTGTGGAAAATATAAAGGAGAGCACTAATTTGAGTTCCTTTGTTCTAATTAAAGTATTCCTGCCTTTTGAATGCAAATGTGGAATTCAATTCTGATATATCCTGGAAGAAAAAAGTAGAATGAGAGGAAATAAAGGTTCAATGTAACTTTCACAGAGGGAGACCTAATAATTTCTCATGAAGCCAAATTTTGGGAGATGTGGAGCACCTCAGAGATGTGGAGCTCATTACCTAGAGGTTCCTCTAGTCATACCCACTGATAACGTGAATACTGTCTTCTAGATCAAAAAAAGCAAATTTTGCTGGATTTCTGAAAATGGCCTAAAAGTTCCTTTTCAAGGTAAGTGAAGTCAAATACTTGTCTGTGTCCACCTTTGCTGTATTCATTTCACCAAACCAAGGATGAATATTGCTACAAGAACGCAGGAACTAAATAGAAACTTCAACGAAAGGATTCTCATGAAAATTTGGACTGAAAATATTAGGATCTTCATATTAAGAGGTCAACCACATTTTAATATAAACCTCAACTCTTGGTGAAATACGATTTTTTTTGTGGAGAAGTGTTAAAGGCTTCACAATTAAGAACACTGCCACTTTAGTACTCCAGACACATTCTAAGAACTCATCACCCTATCAGAAAATGCAACCATAAGCAGAGTTTTCATGGAAACATGCTGCTGCCTTACAGCTTCAGCTGCACATAGAATATTAATTCTGCTTGTATTGCTTAATATGAACAGTTAATAAATAATTCATTCATTGTGAAAGAACATGCAAATTGCACTCCCCTCCTGTGCTTTCACAGTTTGTAATTCTACTTCTGTGTGAAAAATATTAAGTTCCAACAGTCAGACTTGATTCTTCTTTGGTTCTAAGTCACACCAGAAAGCTCAAACAAAAAATATTCACTGAACTTCATTTATAACAGCATGTTAACACAAACAGAATTGATAATCCCCACTGCTTATTTTACTGGCATGAGGTTGGTTTTATTCAATTAGATTATCCAACCGAGAAACTCAGTCATCTGTGAGGACTGGCAGGAGCACAGAGTTCTGCCTCTGTGGGGCCACGCTCACAGGTGCAGGCAGGACTCCCATGCTGTGTGCTCTGTCCCTGCCCTCTCTGAAGGGTTTAACATTTTTCTAACCAGCATATTAGAAAGTTCTTTTGTAAGGAAGCCTTCCTTACAAAATCATCTTCTACAGTATTCTTCAATCCAAGATAGGATATTAGGTTCTGAAGGCACAGAAAAAGTGATTGGGAAAGCAACCTGGAAGAATGGGTGGAATCAAGGGGTAGCAGCTAATGGGACATGGTCTGCCCAGGGCGCACCACAAGCAGAGCATCACAGGTATCCTTGTTGTTCAGTGTCTTTATCACTGACACGGAGGAGGTAAGGCAAGTTTGCAGCTAATGCCACTCTGGGACAAGCAGCAGATTGCACCCAAGTGCAGGGCCACAAAGAGCCAGGCTCTTCACCACGGTACCAGCTGGCACAATGAGACAATCCACACAAACTGAAACAAGAGACGCTTCAACTCAACAGAAAGAAAAAACGTTTTTACCATTAGGGCAGTCAAGTAGAGTAACAGGCTGCCCAAAAGGTTGTACAGTTTCTGTCCCTTGGTGCTTGCAGACCCTGCTTGTTAGACACCCAAAGCCACCTGGTTTCATGCCACAGCTGTTGTTATGAGTGAGAGGCTGGAATAGAGGTCTCCTGACATCCCTCCCAATCTGAATTATTCTAACACTCCACGAAGAACTAAAAACAAATTTAAAACTATACATAATTAAGACTCTATGTAACTATTTTAAATAAACAAAATTTTCCTTTTAAATAGTGTCTTTAAATTTATTGCTGAGATCTTAAGTCTACTGTAGGAAACAGAGAAATCTGAACGCCAATAGCAATATTTCAACAGCCCCAGCCCCAGTCCTGCAAACCAGGATCCTTTTGAATGCATACACACTTGGGTATGTGGTTGAACAAAACTGTTTTTTACAAATGAAGAGATAGATAATATAGCCTGGGTAAACAACAAAAAACTTCAAAAAATATTATAGTGGCAATCATGTAAATATGTTGACTTGCCATTTTAGGCATGGAGCTATGACACTCAGAATAGAGAAACAAAAGAGATAAACAGTCTGATGTGCATTGACCCATACCTTTGACAAAGTATTCCAAAAACATGATTTTCTAAATGTTCCATTTGAAAATAACATCAACCATTGTATTTTAGGCAGGAAACAACTTACCTATGTTTAGACTGGGGGAGAAAAATTCACTTCACAAAAAAACTTAAATAAGATTTCTACATTAGTAGCTAATCAATTTCAGTTACAGATGGGAATCTACTGACTTAGTTTGATGGTAGGTCAGCCAAAACTTATAGGAAAGAAGTAAATAATAGAATCCAAATCCACTCATTAATGAGGTAAAAAACCCCAAAATAATGATTTTTTACACTCGGATTTAAAGACTTATCCATGACTTCTTACTCTTGGAGTCCAACAGACTATTTTAGAAGATGATCATTAAAAAGTAAAGAAACTTGATATAATAAAGAATGAAGAAACTTTCCATTCTACTGAAAAATATTAAGCAGATGTAAACACTTGAATGGATCCTTATCCTTTTCCTTTAGCTGACTACAGAGATGCTTATCCTAAGAATCAAATTTTTTGGGCTATTGGAAACAGAAGTGGAAAAAATTTTGCTAAATAAATCCCGTAGCACAACAAATCCCCTCCCCAATCTAAAAAACCCAGTATTTCCAGGAATTCAGCTGAACCAAGGTATTTTCTGTTCTCTCTCAAATGCTTTTTTTGTCTGCTCTACTGAAATTTGCCTCCTGCTCAGTGTTCTCATTTCTCCCTATGACTGAAATCAATCTATTCAAAAGAAAACCAACAAAGTCTTATTAGTTTTTTTTTTTTTAATCTAACTCCAGGGATCTTATTTTCTTTTAAATTGTGCATTTTAACTTTATACTAAGTTCAGCTATTTATTTTTGTTTCTGTGCACTATTTCCTTTTACATCCTCCTTGTCTATCAGAGACCAAGCTCCCCTCTAAAACTTCATTTGTATGCCTGACTTCTGCCTATTCTACACAGACCCTGGAAGCCTTTCACAAGGTGTGGAGTATTTTCAGCTCCCTGTGAAATCAAAGGTGGCTCAAGGCAATCAGCAGCTCACATTCACCATTTCAGTGGAGCAAACTTCACGCTCCTGATGACTGTAATGACACTGCAGCTAATGCAGGCTGCCTGGAATTTACGAACAGTCTGAGCATCAGCGCCACCATTCCTCACTTTGTAATGTTTGCAGAGCAATAACTACATAAGCCTGAAAATGCTGTTTAACTCTTCATAACATTTTCAGGAGACAGGATTCTCAGGGGGATAACAATTTAGTCCTGAAACATGAAGTAATGGGAAAAGATCACGATAGCATCTGAAAAGCAAAACACTTTTAAGGGCAAGTTTCATGGTCTGACTGTTGTCCATTAATGGCTAAAAAGAACAAAACAATATTGATAAATGAAGATTCACTCTTTGTGGTTAGAATCATGTAACTGGCATAAACGTAGAAATTCATAACCATTCCTCTATGTTTTATTACAGACATCAGAATTTCTTCAATTTACATTTTAATTCAAAGTCCTCAATAAATGCCCACATTAAACAACATCTAAATATAAGCAATGTACCCTTATGACTACAGAGGATTCAAATCAGAGTAAATAAGTGGGAGTTTAAAAAGAGGTAGCTATTATGTGAAAAAAGCAGGGCAGGTGAATTTAACCTCAAGTTACCTTGTGAAAAAAGTACTGGGTGTATTTTAAATCCTCCTCCATTCTTCAGCCTTTGTGGAAGCTGTTCAAAATGGTAACCATCAAGGTAGAAGTAAACCTTCAGTGTTTGTCGGCTTCCTTCTGCTTGGTATGTGATTGGTACATCTAAAAATACAGCCAGTGTTACAACTCAGTTGTAAGCAATGACACTTTCTTTTCCAGAAACTGCTGCACACAAAATTCATGCAGTTAAATAAAAAAATCACTGCAGACACAACATTCAGTATTTTACATTATACATTGTTTCCATAGATAAGTCTCCAAGCTGAAAACAGTAACAACAAACGTAGTGACTTGCATTAGTATTATTATCACAGAGTTTTTTTACTGTGAGCATAAATCACATTGTACCTAAATGGCAAAGATTCCAAAGGAACATTTTCACTACTTATGGTAGTAAGAAAATAGTTCTTTTCTCTTGAAAAGTGATTATGCAGAATCATAATTTCTGCTAAGATTCTGCATTGATTATGTAGAATCATTACTGAAAAAAAAAAAAAATTGCCAGCTCTTGACTACTGTAAACATAGTCGGAGTGACTGTGATGGCAGCATTCAAACCAAAAGAAAATACAGAATTTACTACAATCCTTGAGCACATGGAGTTTCTGTTTATTAGCACAGACACCTCAGTTGAAAGATCCTGCAATATGAACAGTTCATCACACAGGTACAACATTAATTCCATATCTGGAGGCCCTCCTGGAACTGCATTTCCAAGTTGTTACCAGGTTTTGCAGGGCTTCTTTTTAAAACACTCTGAGCAGGGGCTGTACTCAAATCAAACCAAAATAACTATGGCCTTACACAGGCTAAAATCTACCTGACTATTTGCCCTGTGCTACTGAATTCTCCTGAGCAGAGGCAGCTTTGTGCAGCAGCTTTGAGTCTTCTGGTTTTGGTTATTGCAGAAGTTCTCTCCAGTGTGGTCTTAATCCAGCAAAGGAATTGTTTCAGAAGGGCTTGATGTGAAGCAGACATGCTTTCCTCCCTTCCCATGGGACTTATGAGACAGGAAAAAAATGAGGCCTTTTTGCTCACTAAACAAAGTTCACTGCAGGACAACATCTACTGGCTGAACATATATTAATAAAGGAATAGCTGAAAATGAGGAAAGCATATGAACAGCAGACTGCAAAGACAGTCCTTTCCTGCTGAGATGGGCAAGTTTTGTGAGGAAGTGTTCAGGACCCTGATCATCTGCAGCAGCAGCAGGTCTCAGAGGAAGTTTCTTGCTCAATTTAAAGTGATCCTAATAGTGCCTGTCCTGTCCTCTCAAGGAACTCTTGAGAGTTGAACTCTTGAAAGAGTTATTCATTTTTTACACAACAAAATGAAAGGTGGTTTATGCTTCTTCATCTCATATCAATTACATTTCCCTACCAAGACCTTCAAGCTATTTTTACACTTTTCTTCAAAAACAGCTGTGTCTTCCAGGGACTTTCCTGATGAAGTCACATACTCCTAATGGAAAATTCAGCTAAGCAAATAATTTTGCCCCCAGGGTTACTGACATTGCCAGATAATGATTCTGCATTGCCACCAATGACAGCTGTATTTCAGTACATCTAGGAATATCAGGAGAGCTATACATTTACTTATTCTCCATAATTCCAAGTTATATAAGGTTCCCTGTGGGAGGTGATGTTCTAGGAACAAAAAATGTTACAAAAATTCAGTGAAACCCCGATCTTAATTACTCACTTGCAACTAGTGGTTCTGGCTCTGATTGTCTGAAGTAAAAAGTAACTTTTTCCAAGTCAAACAATGCAACCAACGTATCTTCTAGCATAGCTTGTTCATCAGCCTAAAAAAGGAAAAATAAAAATTGGAAAGGTCATTTCAGCCAGATGTTTTCCCTACCAGAAAT
Source organism: Peucedramus taeniatus (assembly GCA_013400575.1). NCBI lineage: Eukaryota > Metazoa > Chordata > Aves > Passeriformes > Fringillidae > Peucedramus > Peucedramus taeniatus. Next base: position 48,031 of record WBNO01024877.1, read on the forward strand.
AATATAAGAGAGCAGGACATAAAATTAATTACAGAGTGTTGCACAACATTTCACTGCTGCAGTGTATAACCTACTTAACTCCTAGATGAGGTAAATATCTTTGTTTCTATTGACATTTTCCCTTTTATTACTAGTTCAAGATTATTGAAATTAATTTTAGCACATCATACAGTAAATTAATAAATAATTTATAGCCACCATTATTTCTCATGTCTTTTAATCAAATCACTCTGTCATTACTCTGTAAGACACCAGATTTTAGCACCTTGTCTTCCCACCAGGTCTATCTTGTAAAGCAATAGAAGGGAAATGTGAAAACTATAATTTTTTTTGCAATTTTCTTTTAAAATTTCCATTACTTGAGGATTTCAGTTATAAACAACATATAAGTTTATTGTGTCCACTCTAAGCACCAATAATTGAACCAGAAGCTGAGAGAAATTATAGCTCAGGATGACTTGCACTTCACCCACAAAACTCTAGGCACAAATCAAGTACATAGATGTGCCAATATTCTGATTTGAACCTATAGTTCACTCTGTGTGCCCCTGAGCTAAAGAAATAGTTAAAGAGATCCAGGATTTCTCAAGAAACTTAACTGAACCTTTAAAAAGGAAAATAGTAATCTACAATTATGTTTGTCTTGAGTTAACTATGCAGACCAATTATAGCTTAAATCAATAATCACTTAAAGTAATTCTATTCCTTATACAGCCCTCCCCTGGCTCTTTAGATTAGCAAGAGATATAAGGAAATTTGAAGAGTGTATTTTCCCCCTCTAAGAACTGAAACAGTAGGATGGCAAAGAATAATAAATAGCTGCCCATAAATTGACAATAAATTATAGTTTACAGAATGATAGAACAGAAGAAAAAACCCCATGATTTTCCCTGATCTATATAGTGAAATAGCATTCCCCCTTGTATTTATGAAAAAGAAAATCTGCTAGAAATATCTTGTCTTCTGGTTCAATTTATGAAGTATATGGGCAGAGTGATTTTGTCAGCAGAATAGTCTGAATACCATAGAGCAGCGTGGGAAAGTCTTGCACAACTGCTTATTCTTTACTGAACTCTGGCCATAACGAGTGTAATTTCCTTCAAATACCCTTGTTTAAAATAACACAGATCATTTGTAAGCCAAATAGTGCTGAGAAGGTATTGAAAAAGCTGCCTTTAAATACATTTCCCTTGGTTAAGAACTGTTAGGTAGAAAAAACTGAACTTTATTTTCAATTGGACAATGCATACTGCTGATATCTGATTATGTAAAAATAGTTGAGTAGCACACATTTTCACTACAAAGGAAATCACTGCAATCTTGAAAAGAAAATATCGTTATTCAGAGCTTTAAAGACAACAGTTGCTTTGTGATAACATAACAACAAAGCACATGGAAAAACATTAGACAGGCACCAATGGAATTTACTCTTGAACTCTAAATATTGCACCACCTGTTGGTGCTACACGTTGTCAAAAAGCATCCAGGACTCAAGACATGAGCCCAAGCTTCCCAGACAGTGCCTTCTTCACATGCTCCTCATGTGGATAAAGAGTTCCCCTGTTTCTCTGAGGCCCTGATTATATCTGTTTGTAAGCTGCACACACCCATGCAAACCCATGTGCCACAGCTGCCTGAGAAGTAGTTGGTCACACTGGCTCTCCAACAATTGCATAGACTGAGACTTTGTGACTGTGATTTAGAAATACCTTTATTTGTATTGGTTCCTTCTGCTTCTAAAGTTTCTTATGTCAACTTGTCAGCAATTTGCTGCCAAGACAGACAAGGAGAGGAAAGAACATCTTTGGTATTAAGAACATCATCTGTTAAGTAACATGGAGTTTTATTTTTACTGAGCAACACCAGAGGTAGAGAAGACAGTCACGGAGCAGGCTATGCAGACTGTTTAAAGGCTCCTCTGGTTAGCATGAACCAGTCTAGTGTGAGAAGCATCTTAAATAGCTACAGAAGCACTTTGGATAACTGAGGATTAAGGGACTACAAAGCCATGTCCCATTTTAATTGTTTCTTAAGCCATGGCGCTTTGCCAAGCCTTGTGAAGAAACAGTCGATTTCCAATTACTCTGACAGGCTACAAGGATTTTCCATATGACAGGAGCAAAACAGACCAGCATGTTTACTCCTTCAACTACTATACATCTATAGTTTTTAGGGCAAAGGGTGATAAAATTACCTAAACCAGGTATTTTATTTATCTTGTATTTTTGCTTATTGCAAAATGAAGTTCTGCTTATCACCTAATACTACATTCAATCCCGGGAAACAGCTACAACAGCAGAGGGAAGTCAAGGGTAAACTCACTATCTGCTTACCCAAAGCAAACAGAATACTGGCTTTGTGGAAAACTTATTTCCCATGTCATAACCAAGCTGTAAATATCTGTATCAGATCCCAAATCTGTAATTACCAGAATTGTAACTTTTCCAAAGAGCAGCTAACTAAGTACCAAGATTAGCAAAAAGGACACAGAAAATCAGATTTACATCTGAGACTATTTAACCATGTCCCTGGTTCAGGGAATGAAAAGGGGCTCTGACCAAGCATGACACAAGAGGAGTCTTACCAGGTTTGGAGAGAGCAAGGACTGGAAATGAAGGAGAAGACCCGCACTGGCTATCTGTTCCAACCACCTTCTGCTGGCCTCCAGGGTCTCCATCTCATATTCTTTGTTGTTGTCAAACATCTGATTTAAGGCCACCATCAGTTGCTCTGAAAAGGCACAGACCGTGGCCACCAGGCTCTGACAGAAGACCATGTCTCGCCTCAGCTGTATCTCGCTATCTGTGAGGTGTAAAAGCCAGAAGAGGAAAAGCAAAATTAAACAGGAGATTAGTTAACAGCCAAGAAACTAGGTTGGAATTCTTTATCTAAAAACCACATCATTTTTATGTCAAGGAATTTACAAGTTTACAACCTAATGTTATTTCTAGTTAATAGTACTCCATGACCCAATTTGCCATTTTAAATTGCATGCCAATTCTAAAATTGTATATGAGTATATTAAAATCTGGAATATAAAGTATTTCTTTATAAACCATGTATGTTTCTCTCATAGATTTTAATGTAAATGCCATAAATTCTATGTACTTGTGATGTCACAGGACAATGGAGGCAAGTCAGATCTCTTTGTTGCAATGTGAGAGCAAGCTGGGCCCACAAACATTTACTGTCCACCAGAAACCAAGGACAGTCAGAAGCTCCTAACATGACTGCATCATCTGGACAACTCCACAGCTACCAGCTGGGGAGGGCAGATGAAGGCTGTCTGCTGGAAAGCACAGTATTGCTACCAGAACACGATCTATCCAAATAAAATTTATATGAATGTGAATCTATAAAAAAGTACAGAGCAGCATCACATATCCAGGAAAGAGCAGAGATTTATGATGCCAAGAAAGTCCAGAAAAGGTCTGTAGCTAGATAGCTATGGAACATTAGCAGCTGACTTAAATTAAGCACTAGCTAACCTACCAATTTATTCTGAAGGGCATAGGTATTAGATTAGCTAAAGGTCTAAAGAATTAGAAAGGGAAACATGTTCTCAACAAAGAACAAAACTGTGATGATAAATATTCAGCGCTTCTTTCTCACCCTCTTTTCTGAAGGTCTTCAGGTAATTTTATCATTATAAGCTGTTAGGCAAACATCAATCACAATGGTACAGGTAGACTTAATCTTTCTCAGAGCAAGAGAAGCAGATCAGGTGATACAGAAGTCTTTCTGAAGCCTAAAATATTTGTCTTTGCTATTAGATTGCTCTGCCTCTAAGAGGCTTAGGTCCTTTTCCAACTTTTCTACGGAGCAGATGAGAATTCTGATGACTGGATAAGTCAGCAGAAATTATTCGGTACTCACAAAATTACTACCAAATTTAAAAATGTGTTTTTTGGACTCCAAATATTTCTCAAAGTAACCTCATTCTGTCTATTTTCCTCTGAGATCTTCTTCAGTCTTTTCCTCAGCTACTGATATAGCGAACACTCTTTTTGCTATCATTTCTATTCTATTTGACAGTTTCTCAGAACCTTGGGAATATTTTCCATAAATGGCCAAATCACTACTGTTTATGCACTGTGACTCGATGTTTTTTGTTATTGTTGGGTTTTTTTTGTTTGTTTTTGTTTGGTTGGGGTTTTTTTTTGTTTTCTTTTTGGTTGTGTTTTTTGTTGTTGTTGTTGTTGGTTTGTTTTGGTTTTTTTTGATTGTTCAAATCAACCTCTCTGTCTCTCTCAAGTTGTGCAAATCCACAACAGAGAGAATTCTCATCTTTAAAAACTATACACATCTCCAGCTTCAAAAATCCCACTGGCTTCTCCACGGACAAAAACTTTCCAATGCTACAATAGTGCTCAGGGTTTGAGCCCAACACACATTGTTTCCTCACTTTGCTGAATTTTATCTCTTTCTCTCTAACAGCAGCTGGCTTCCTCTGTATTTCCTGCTTCTGAAGCAGCCCTTCTGTGTCTCAAACACATTTCTGAATCTCATTTAATACTACTTGAACATCAGATAATGAATACAAGAGTGCTTTGGGGTCCTTTTACAAAAATATTTTTATAAAAAATAAACTAGAGAGTTTACAAACTTATAAAACAACCTAAATACGGAAAATTACTTTTAAAAAATCAAGTCTTGGACACTTTCTCAACTCACTTCTTATTTTAGGATAAATGAGGAATTACTAAAAACTTTTCTAATATTTTGAAGAAATCTGACAACAAAGAAAGATTATAATCTCCTTTATAGAATTGTTCTTGTGTGTCATAACAAAATTAATTAAATAATGCATTCATGTAGTGTTGTAAGATGGTCAAAATAATGAGCTTTTACAGTTAAATTGGACTGCCTACTTGAACACGTAGGCACCTACAAACTATGGGGAAACTTGTGCCATAGATATAATTTTTTAAATACTGATTCAGTGACATTAATTTTGCAGACACACATCCTTATTTTGTGTATTTTAAGCTGCATGCTGTAAGGCACAATAGTAGAATTAATACAGAGAATAATCAGAGTCCTTCCAGAAAGGAGGAACTTAGATATTCTCTAAAAAGAGATAAAAGGAAAGGCATGGGTTAAAATAGCAATATAAATCTGGAAACGGATGGGAATGAAAAGAAAAAGAAAAACAGCAAATAAGGAAACGCCCAAAGAAGAAAGACAGCTGAGACACTGTGCAAAAGCTGAGTGTTTAGTACTTACTTTATCTGCCAAGATCTAAAGTAAATGACCAGATAAGGTATTTTGCATTGAAATAAAAAAATAAAAAGAATGTGCAGTATTTGTTAAAAATATCTGAAACTGTGTTCTTCAGGAATCCTTACTCTAAACACTGGGATGAAGTTGCTGATTATCAGGTTTATCATCTGAGATTTTCCCCCTTTATGTAAACACAATATTACTGCTCAAAAGCAAAAATTATCTCAAGCCATCCACATCCGTTTCCAGATTTA
>WBNO01024880.1:5480-45489 GCA_013400575.1 Peucedramus taeniatus
ACATGACTCGCAACTAACTTTAGTTAAGCACATAAAAAAAAGACTTTGTCAGGTTAAGGTACTACTAAATAAAGTCTTGCAAGTCTTGCTACAGTAATTTAATACCCCCTCACTCAAAGATGCTTGCTTAGGCCCTCTGCCAAAGTTTCTCAGCTCATCACCAGAAAAGTGCCCCAGCTTCATCACCCACACTCACAATGCATTAAACAATCCATTCAAAAGTCTACTGCCCAATACTGAAAATGCCAAAAACAGACCATAAGAAAGAATGCAATGGCAACATCTTCAGCTCCCATAAAGATTTACCAGTTTGTTCACACACGGACTTGTCAATGTGGCAGCAAGTACTAAAACCTCTGCTGTACATACACAAGCTTACACACTGAATATCAAACAAGTTCTTCCAAAACTTCTGTTACTTCTCCACACATTCAGCAGCATATTTCAGCCTTGAAGACTAATTATCTGGCTGCAGAAAACATATCAAAAGTTTCACCATAAACATGCACCAGCATTTTGTTTAGAAATATAACCATGATATCTGTGTATCACTGCTCTACTTTTTACAATCAAAGGTACAGGCAAATAATAAGGAATATTTTTATAAAAGAACAAGTTCACAATAAATTCATGCAAAAAAAGTTAATTTTTAGTTGTCTTAAGTAGTAGACATTGGAGAGTTTCCCCCAACAGCCCACGATTTTTGAAAGCAGTAACAATAGATCTAATAATCATGCCATAAGAATTGCGAGCAGTTTATTCTCCCTTCCTTTTGGTTTGGTGGCTGGCTTTTCTCTAAGCCAAACAAAAGCCTTAGTCTGCCCTCAAGGAATGAAGGACCCCTAATACAGCAAAAACTAAACATAGTGTCAAAGTACAACAAGCAAAGGCAAGATTTGGAAAATCCATTTGGGAAGTTCACAATTGAGTTTGTGACTGCCACAGTCTGGCAAACATCTGACTGCTCTGGGAACAGAGTGGGCCAAACCGACCTATGTTAGTGCAAGTCATCATACCCTCAACACCTGGGAAGTACCTGTCCATGTGACAAACTCCTTGGACCTGAGGTAATTGAAGAGACAGTCTAGAAGGGGAGTTTTCTTTGCATCTCCTCCTGGAAAGTATGAATGTAGATATTCACAATTACTGTATTATATAGTCAGTAGTGGATTCAGTCTCAGTGACAGCCTAAGCAGAACTAAAGATAGAAAGCATGAAGGAGGGAAAACTGCATAAGCAACTTTTACACACATATACTTGGCAACATATACTCTTCTGTGGGCTTATGAATCTGTGGCAAAGCAGCCAACTCACTGCCAGGCCTCCTGGAGCTGCAGGAAATGATTGAACAGTTCCAACTCAGCTTTAGACAAAACAAGTGATACTAAAACTTATCCTGTGTCTTTTACTATGTTAGTTATGGACAATTAAACATAGTTTTTGGCATCCTCATTTGAGCCAAGATACTTGAATCTGCATGTAATATCAGCTAAAGAGGAGCAGCTTCAACCAACAAGGAGATATGCCATGTACAAAAATAGTACTATCAAGAATCTTGTGTTTTCTCTTTCAGGATCATTCGATGAGGGGATTTTTCCACTCACAGCATGCTGATGTGGCAAAACATACTCCAAGTACTCAGCTGCTTCCAGGTGCAAGAGCCCCTATAGTTACCTTACCACACAGAACTAGTGACAATAATGCATGCTTTGTGCTTGTTCATTCCCTGGTACCTGAAATTACTAGCTTTAAGGAAGTATTTCCCATCTCTGAGGAAGAAGTGGCTGAAAGGATAGAGAGATCTCAGAAGCATTTGCAGTTGCTCTGTTTTATTAAAAAAAAGCTTTCCTATGTAAACAGAATTGGTTTTAAACAAGTTCATGAAACTTAGAGGAGAACCCAAACAATCTATTGCATGCTGCCACTGAATCACAGGTTCTCAAATTCAGACTTACATATGACATTTTCAACTCAGGGTGATACTTATGGAAGACAGTAACAGCCCTCAAGTGACTGAGGCAACCGACCAAGTTCCTCATCCCTCATTCTCTCTCCTTCCCCTCCTGCACATGCCTGCCCACAGTCCTATCTATCCCCCTTCTCTAAAGGCAGGCTTTAAACACTCCTCAGCTGATTTAGCTGACCCACATGGCAGACAATGGCCTATTTTTTGTGTAAGAAATGTTTTCCATCACTTTCATGAGACAAAATGAGAAACAGAGAAGCTTAATGGGCACTGAAGGAAGGACCATGAGCTGCTGGTGCATACAACTGGGAACAAGAACCTTCTTTGGGAGAATGGCACATCCTCAGACTCTGAGGTGCTCTGGAGGGTGGCTGCATATTGCCACATCGACCTTTCTTCTTGTCAAATCTGCATTGCTGTTTTAAGTTTTATTTTAAAAATCAAACATGATGCTTCTCTGAGGAGCACGGTTTGAATCACAGAATGGCTGAAGTTGAAGCATCAAAGCCACTGCTTAAAACAACTCTGACATGTATTCAAGTATTCAAACAACTTAGGGGCAGAAGAGAAACAGAAACAAGATTCTGTGACAGTGAGGTAACAGCAAGATCAGCAAATGTGGGCAGCACAAGTTACCACACTTAATAACTTATTGGTGAGTAAGGTTATGAAGGAGGGTCCACAGATAAGAACTTCAGTAGAAACTTTATCATAAGTCTGGTTTTCAAAGGAGTTCTGTCTTAACCCTCAAGTTTTCTTCACAGGAGAGACTAGAAAAGGCTTCCATGAAATCCTTACATGCAGCTGATTAATTCTTTCACCATTGTGCTCCCTGCTGACACACAACCAGCCAAGGAGGCAGACCCAAGGGAGAAGGGAACAGGCACAAGTAGTTTGGTTTTCACAGTGTTCCAGAAGAATTGGGATCATCCACAAATACAATCCCCCATATACAGCTCATAGATCACCAGAAGGACACAAACCTGTACGTGCAGGTGCCTGCAGACACATACAAAGCAGAGCAGATAAGCAGCACACCTCAAAGATGACTGGAACAGACAGCTGGGCTAAAAAGCCTCTAAGTCACATGGGTTAAATGCAGGGCTGAAAAGCTGAGCTGGCAGCAAAAGGAAGGTCCAACAGAGGTACAAACAACCTAGGAAAAAACCAAGCAGAACAGAAAAATCCAGATGAAATACCCAAAGACAGATAAGATTCAGTACTACTATCAGAGAAAAAGGGGGGAAAAAACCACAAACACAAACACCACCACCACCACAGGCACACTGACATCAGTTGAAAAAGGCAGGTACATAAAACACTTCAGAATTCAGGAATTGTCCATTCAACATTGGGAAAGAATCCCTGAAGGAAATCTACTATAAGAATATGTAATAAGAAGCATCCACTCAACAACTTAGGAAATACTGAACTGGTTAAATGCTCTACAACAGAATGTGGTAGACATGAAGAAACATCCTGAAGCCTTCTGCCAGATGCACAGAAATTACCTATCAGCTCAAACGCTTGGGCCCTGTTGCTGCTGTCTTGAAGGCTCAGAATTAAAGAGTATAAGCAGGAGTGGCCAATGATTTGTGCAGGCAGCAACCTGCTAATTCAGTACCAATAAATAGAAAACTTCATTCTCTGCTGTTTAATTTTAAGCTGCAAAGGGCCTGAATCAGTAAAAAAAAAAAGCCTAGGTATTGTCATCAAGATCACCAAGAGTAGTAACTCTCCAGCAGTTCAGTGAATAAAAGTTTCCTCCAATCTTGCTTACAATGAAATAAGCAGAAATGCTGAAGACAAAGGATCTTTACAATGCACACACATTTACACAAACACACGAGAAAAAAGATGACACATACAAGTAGCATCCTTCATTAGAACAAGTATTTTTACTAAATGAACCATGCTGAAGTAAATTAAAGCCTTCTGTACAGGCTTATGGCTGAGCGAAGACAGTATGTGATGTAAGCAAAAGCATGGATATGCAAGAGGGAAGGGCTGTACCATCCTACTGTTCTCTGACTACACCTGCCTTCAACCACTGCAGTTATTTCTGCATAGGTTTGGCTTTTGTTTTGTTAGAGGTCTTTGGAAGGAGATGGATTACCACAATCACCTTAAGCTGCAGAAGCACAAGGCAGGTACAAAAGTAGCCTCAAAAGCAAAATATAAATTGGCAATTGGCAAAGTAACAGTGCCTGAGGCAACTTGCAGAGGAAGGTGGTAATAAAGAACTGTGCTGCCCAGCCTGTCAGATTTCACGGCTTCTTCCAAATTCTACTTCAAAATCAGAATTGTTACTTGGCTCCAAAACACACTTCAATGTAGAAGTCAGAACTCCCCACACAATCTATGTCACTATCTGTGACACCACAATGCCACTTTAAATATCTGTACTCGCTGTCTCAAACAGGAGTAAGTACTGCAAGAGAAAGTAATGCACTGGAAGTGCTTCCTTTGAAAAGAAAAAGCTAGTAGAAAAAAAGGCTTTACCTAAAATTGAACACAGCTGCAAGAAGTTTGTCTTACTTCTTAAAACTGAATTTAAAGAACATTAAAGCATTTTCCAACCACACCTGAAGAAAAGAAGAAAACTGCTGGGCAGCAATACCAAAAAAAAAAAAAAAGAAAACTAGATTACACTCATTTACTTGAAAATAAGCCAATTGATGCCAGTTTCCATGTTGAACCTTTACCATGGAGAAGGAGATGTGTTAATATATTCCCTTTAAACTATCATTCTAAGAAATATTAACTGATTTATTTAACCCTGGCATGAATCTGCTAATGCCTGTCTCCATAGTTTTAAATATGCAGAGGCATGAAAATCCATTAATCAGTTACCAGAAGGGCCAGACAAACATCTGCAGGACCAAATGAAAACAAGTCTTAACCAGGTCCCAAACATGCCTTCTTTAAAGCAGGCTAGGAATAGAATGCCGGAACAGCATATAGCTATATATAATATATAGAGAGATAGGCATAATTATGGTTTTTTTAAATGTAGTATATGTATATTCAAATACTGGAGGTGAAAAGAGAGGACTCAATTTGTTAGACTACTCTAAAGCTCAGCTTAAACAAAAGGCACAGTTGCCAAGCCAGTATAAACAATCTAAAGCAACTAAACTCCAGTGTCCAAAACACGTCTGCACAGAAAAGGTACACAACCTTCTGCCTAAACACCAGGGAGTGGCCAGAAGAACTCCAAATGGTCAGCACCACCTTTAGCACTAATGCTGCACAGAAAACCGTTTTTTAAATAAACTTTAAAGCCATCTCCTCTAATTCCACAGAAGTGGTAAATTTACAAAGTCAAAACTAAGAACCAGACTGATCTGTAGACAACGTCCTTAACAAGATATACATTGTGAACTATTATTAGCAGATTATATGTAGAAAGGGTAAATGTGCTTGCATTGATTTAATTCTGCATTTTTTAATTAAAAACTCTCCTTTATCAAAAAGTTCATAGTGTATATTGTAAGTGGAAGACATAGCTCCCACTCATACCTTTGCAAGTGAAAAGAAGCAGAGTCAGCTTTTTCCAAGGGCTCAAAGCACAAGACACTGAGAACAAGTACTGCCTCTGTGGCTCTATACTCACAAGTTTTCACTTTGGATCTGCAACCTGAAGTCTCACTTGATAATTTCACTTTGAAACTATTTAAGGCTTTAGATGGTCTATATATTATATGTTTGTTCAGAACCTAAATGCAATATTGAATTAACTGAATTCAGAAGCATTTCTCACATACAAACTATAAAATCTGAACACACAGGAGTTTGCGTGACATGCCCCTGCGATTAATTACTTCACCATATATAAAACACTACACAGACACCACCCGAGGCACAGGAACTTAGCCCTGGTATGCTAGAAAGAGTTTTGAGTAGTCACCTATAACAGTAGTAAGGAATGTCCAGAAAATTTAGGGAGAAACAAACTAAACTTAAGAATTTTCCCTGGATGGTTTCCATATTGCTTTTCTTCACTTCATGGCATTGAAATCACCCTTGATTTTTACATGATAAAAGAAATCTGTGGAACTAATCCTAGAAACCTCTTTCTGTTTCCTTGCTTAACACCTCCAGGCGACAGAAAAGACAAAATGCTTCATTTGCATCCTTAAACATTAGAAACTTCGAATGAGCCTTTTCAGCTGCAAATGTTATTGCATCTACATCTCCAGAAGAGAAAGAAGGTTAAACAGCCTACTCAGGTTTATGTTAACTCATCTCTTTTTAGCATCGTGAGCAACACAAAGAGCAGAAAATGCAGAAGCTTAACAGCAGAACCTCTTTCTTCATTAAGTTCAATTAGATCCTGGCAATGGATATAGCTGCTGATTACAGGAAGATAAAGAGAAGAAATCAGGTATGCACAAAGGAAATGGCAAACCCAAGTGTAATCTTAGTCTTCCAGATCATCCAGCCTCAGGAAGACCATTTCATTTTTCATGCAACACAAAATAGTTCTACCAGTTGCATGACCACACAAGATTTCTCCTGATGTAAAAGCAGCATTTGTTTAATCATTAATTCAAACTTAGTTTAAAATGTAATATGCCAGTGTTGCACAAAGCCAGCCTGAATATGCTAGCAAGGTAAGAAAGAGTCCTTACTTATCGATTGATAAGTACTCCATCTTATCAATTAAAGAATACATTTGAGCCACAACTAGCCAAACCTATTAACTATTTCATTTCAAAACATAATCAAATACTATTTACTCTTGGATCATATTAGCTCTTTACTTTTTTGAAAATTAGGATTCAAGCTACATAATTTTTATTTGTTTGGAATGGGGAAAGCACTTGGAATTACTGTACTGAATTCAACAGAGAAAGTTAGCAGAACTTTCTTTTCTAGGCCATTTGGCCTTCAGTCTGGAAAAAGCCTTCAGCTTGGCAGAAAACACTCAATGAGATATTTAACAAAAAAATATACATTAGTCTAAATTAAAACCAGGCAGTCATGGAGAAAAAAACAGGACAATGATGAGAGAGAGGGAAAAACAGGGGAGCATCATTCTAGCCAACGCAATACCTCACATTACCAAGGACCCAAGTTCATGGCATATACAAAATTTTCTGTATCAAAACGAAAGTTCAGTATGGAAAATAAGTAGAATAACAAACAGTTCAAAAACTCCAATGTTAGAGCAAATGAAGAATATGCACAGACACAAGGCATAGTCTTAATACAGCCATACTATTTCTCCTGTCCTAAAGCTGCATGTGAAGCTTTGCAAAATAAAAGAGAACACAAACATATAGCCTGATCACTAAGTGCACTTTGCAATACCATACTTTATGTTTTTGAAAGGGGAGGCCAAATTAATAACTAAAACATGAGAATATATTTAGAAGTGAATGAGTAATGAAAAATTAGCACTGTGTTACTGAGATGTTACATTGAGCTTGCAGTCAAAGGGTATTAATTGTATGCCTGTGTGTTGAAAAAAAATCTGTCTGGTATTTTTCCAGACATTCTTAAATGCTTTCAAAGTTAGGTGACTACAATTATATTTATACTGCACATTCAGAAACCGAATGATGACTTATGATCACTGTCCAAGCTCACATGACCCTGAATTTACTGATGATTTAAGCATAAGGAACCTTGGTATTGACAGCCAGAAAGGTAAGTGATCCTAGAATTACCTTCTCTAATAACTACATTGAAAGAAGGTCATTTCTCAGACATTATAACAAAGACACTGAATAAGCAACATTCTTGATAAAAAACACGACTGTTAAAAGCCCACGGCCCTAACCAAATTCTAACATGGGTAATGCCATTCTGACCTGCAGTGCCCTTTTCTCAGCTGGCCAGTGGACTTTAAAATCCTCTCCACTGTCCTCAAAAGGTTACTAATTTACTTTCTGTCAAATAGCTGCAATTGCTGATATTTAGTCAAGTGTTACTGTGTCAATAGAAATAGTCATCATCAAACGTTTGATAATGATTTTTGAAGACCTCCAGAGAGTTTATAAAGACTCCCTAAACTACACTGGAAGATGCAGAGCAAACCATCAAGTCCCCTTCAAAAAAGTGGGGACAAAATCTATATCTTATTATTAAATTGGAGTTATTTCCCCACAAGAAGAGAGCCATTAAACAGCAATAAATTAAGTTTCTGACACTCAAAAAACAACATTAAATGACAAACAGGCATATCCATTAAAAATACATATCACTTTGCCAGTTACATTAATCACAATTATTTAAGAACCAAAGAAGCAGTATCCATCAGTAACAAAATGTGCATGGGCACACCTTTGTTTGCAGTTTTGTTTGCTCATCATCACCACATGAAACCAAGTTTAATTCACTGGACCAACAGACTGTCTTCTACCAAAGCCAGGATATATTGACCCTGCAATTACTAAAAAACCACAAAACTTCACATAAGTAAGGGAAGGATAGGACTAGGGCATTAGCTGCTCAAGCATAAAGCCATTATAAAACCCAAGGATGGGATGCTGTCCCATAGATCACAGTAAATGTCACAGAGTAGTGACCCAAAAAGTCAGTTCCTCCATCCCAGGGCCTAATTCCTCCTGACTATCATGCCCTGAGCAGCAGCCATCAGTTTGGGAACCATATGAACTAAAAATAGCTAAAGGTGCAGGGAGTGCTTAGAGTATTTTGAAGGACAGTCCCCAGAAGCCTTAACAGCAGAAGGGACAACTGCCAACAAATACACTGTCACCAAACATTTAACAGGGTACATGGGGGAAAACATGCAGGAAAGGTAGAGGGAGGATGACTGAAAACTACATTTGTGACCAGGGATGCCTACAGCAGTCACTAGCAGGGAAAAACTGGGAGTTACAAAGGTACTGTCATGGCAATGGTGTTAAGAGAAGTCACACATGAGATAGCTGCAATCTAGAACGGCAAGGAGTACTGGAATATGTTGATCAAACACAGGAATGCATAGCTGAGAAAAGCTGTGGAGTCTCCATCCTTAGACATATTCCAAACTCAACTGGGTATGAACCTAAGCAACCCATTCCAGCTGCTGCCACTTCAAGAAAGGGAGTCTGGAGTCTCTGGAGTTCCCTTCTAAACTCATTTACTCCACAGAGCTAGGTGAAGAATATCAGGAAGATCATAATCTCTGGACAGGGACAGCAACTAAAAGTAGAGAGAGCCTGGCACAATCCTTGTCACAAAATAGACAAGACCCACATATTTTGTCTGAGATAAAGGGATACGTATCTTCCTACTGAATCTCATAGCATCCATTTCCTTAAGAGACAGCAGAGCCTTGTCATACTGATCTGCCTTCTCTAATAACTGATGGTACTATGTCTCTAGCCATTTATTTCTACATCTGTTCTAAAGAACGCTGTTCCTTTAGCTTTGAAGACATAATAACCATTAGTTAAGAAAAACTAAAGGTTGCCATCTCTGAAAACCAAGCTTAACCAATTGTCTTAGGTCAACACAGGATACAGAACGGTGTTAGGAAAACACAGCTGAGGGGCAAGCAGGGACAAGAGCCTCCCTACACCAGCACAGGCATGGAAGAAGTTGGGAGAAGCAATCCGAGAGAGGATGGTAGGGGAGCACTTCTGTGATGCCCTCTCATAGCTGAGCAAGCACTAGCGCACATATGGGTAACATCAGGCAACACAGTCACAGCAAAGATACCATTCCACGGAATTCCTCAAAGCACACTCTGTCTTGTCTCCCTCACGGCTTCTTTGCAAAAAAATGCATGTAGCAGTATTACTAATGGAAGAGCATCTTATTTAGATCTTACACAGAGTTCCTTGGAGAAAACTCTGTGTAAGATCTAAATAAGATCTTTTCTTTTCTGTGTAAGATTTCTAAATAAGAAATAAGATCTTTTCCCTACCCTGTAATGAAAGATAACTAGCTCTTACAGCTGCCCACCAAGAGAGGCCCGATACACTACATTTAAATAAATGAAAAATTCTTTTTTTTCCTCTTTAGAAATCACTCCCAGAAAATATTTTTTCTGTATGTTTTAACAGTCAATGTACATAGCTCTTCCTCCAGTTTCTATTTTTGCTCTACTTATATGAAGTTTACATTAGATATTATGGGCAGAGATGTGTGTGATTATGTTGTCCTCTTAAATGTGGAGGTTCAAATAAAATTTAAAAAAAAGTCCAGGTGCTTTTGTAGCCAAAGTTAAAGATAATAAAATTAGGAAAATTTCTTATTTTAAGTAATAGGACTTGTATACTTTGTATATATAAATCTGGAGTTTTACAAGCCCTGTTTTTGCTCACACATATTCTTACATGAATGAAACATGCAGATTTGGCCATTTAATTTTGTTTTCACACTGAAGGCAAAGAATTACATTGTGATAATAAACACTACTGAATATTATAAAAGTTTCAAATTATTTTCAAAGTATGTGTAAGTTATACTTCTTGGCTAGCATGAGGAAGTAAGAGTGGAATTTGGCACATTTAAACCTGTGGAAAAAATGTGATGGACAGGTAATATTACATCATTCAAAATGCTCCAGCTTTGGAACAGCAACCTCTCACTACCTCAGTGTCATAAATAAGGCAAGTCAATAAATTGTTTTGATATGTAGCACCAGAGAATTTACAGGCACTTAAAATGAAGCAGTCTATGAAATGCCTTTGTGGTCCTGCTCCTATCAACCAGAACTATTCTGAGCTTAGGATAATATATTATGACAAAAGTATCTATCATGTATTCTGAATACCACCAACTCTAAATCTGAAACAAATTTTATCTGGTGACTATGGGTGAAACAGCTTTTTGGAACAGACACAGTCGAGTTCCTCCTTCCCCTTCCCAA
This sequence comes from Peucedramus taeniatus, assembly GCA_013400575.1. Taxonomy (NCBI): domain Eukaryota; kingdom Metazoa; phylum Chordata; class Aves; order Passeriformes; family Fringillidae; genus Peucedramus; species Peucedramus taeniatus. The sequence goes on from WBNO01024880.1 coordinate 16,277, forward strand.
CAGATGGGCCTGAGAGTTGGACAGTCTGGCTTCACTCATGCTATAAAGTAATTAGACAAACAAATCTGGATTCTGTAAATAAGCATGTGCTTGAAATTAAGCATGCTTAAACAGTTACAGACCCTAAATTTCAAAATTTTAGCCTGTAGAGGGAATCAGCCTGTTCAATTAAAGCAGTCTTTTTGGAAAAATTGGTATTTCTTTATTTTCAAAGGTAAGAGAGGAATGAAACTAGAAAACTATGAAATTTTTCATATGCTTCATTTTGATGCAAACTGATGCCTCAGAAGTGCATAAGATAGTAAATAAGACCACAGTACCCTAGAAAAATTTTCTATTTTAATAGCTCAGCTAAGTTACATACAAATGGTGAAATGCAACAAGTTCCAGAAGGCCAACCTCCAGTTTATCTGCTGAGCTAGGATTATCTCAAAAAATCTTAGTAAACTGGGTTTTCACTTGCAAATTGAATGCTGAAAAGTGTGTACATGTTCCTCAGAGCTACAGAAAAAGAAATCCTTAAAGGTAGAATATACTCTGAGACATAAGCAGTAAAAAAGCATCCATAAATATATAAAAAAGGCTACATTTCACCTCCTGCACCAAAGAAGAGAGGCAAAGAGACAAGGAGAGACCACAACAGCATCACAGCACAAATGTATCCAGAGATCAAGCACAGCATGTCAGAGCAACTCTAATCCCAACATGCTCTAACCCCTGAAAGGCAGATTTTACAGTCTCTTTACAGATCTTACAGAAAAAAAATCTTTACAGATTTTACAGAAATTCCTTCATCATCCTTGTGGTCACCTGCTAACAACACATCAGGTAGCAGCAAGAGGCTTGTTCTGATGGGCTTAGCCCAAGAAGAAACTTAGTTGTCAACAGTCTGAAGTGCTCTACCACGGTAACAAAGTGTAATGTAGTGCCATTCTGTCAGAAAAAAGTAGGGTGCTGACCTCCAAGGTTTTCATGTTTCACAGCTCTGCCATTACATTTTGATAACTTCTCTTTTCAGGTTATTTTTAAGTTTGCTCTAGATGACTACATAAATAATAGTCCCAGCACAAGGGAGATGACAGGAACATGTGACCAGGGCAAACATCTCCGTACAACAGCAGGAAAACTTTCGTTTATATAGATTATGAAACTGCATCTTTGCACAAATGTGATATTATGGATCCCATTCCTTGCTTTGTAGGAGCAACTCAAGTACCATTAGCAGCAGGAGCTAGAGCAGACTTGAAGTATTCACTCTGGAGTCCCAGGAGGAGGAAAGGCTATGACAGAAAGGAATTTACCATGCAAGCTCTATAGCATCCTCTTAAACAGTAACTGGTCCCATCATAGAAACTTCTAGAAAAATACACACTGCCTGTTAATCAATTGTTAAAAGAAGTATCTTTCCCATTTCCAAACCAAGTATACCTTTAATCAGCTGAAAGAAGGGAAAGATCTATACCAAATTAGAAATTTTAACAAATTGCAGAGCTATTGCTGAAAAACAGTTCTGTATCAGCAGAACTCCTTCCCCAAGTCTCATACTTCAGGCTCTACCTGAATCATCACAATCTCAAGTAGATAAAAAGTAAGCATGATACTATGAACATAAAGGATTAGCTTGGCAAAGTTTTAAAACAAGTAAGAATCACCACTTCCAGTGAGAAATAAGTCAGCATTTTAAATATAGTGTTACAATGATCTCTCTAAGTTTATTGTAATAAAAGATTTCATTACCTGCTTGGAGACAAATTAAATTAACTCCTCCTCTATGTCCACATTTCAGTCTGTGTATATTTTTGAACAAAAACACAATCTGAAGCATGTATTTATTAGTCTCTGTGTGTAAAATTGATGCTCATCTCTCCAACAAATTGGAAATCAAAAAATAAACAATACTAAATGAGAACTGACAAGGAAGCTAGCCATGAAAAAAATGAGGTAATTTGACAGAAGATATTCACCTACAGAAAAGTACTTACGAACTAGAGCTGGTGGTTGGGACTGACTTCTTTTAGAAGAACAAACAAACAATAATCCTGGCTCCCAAGATTTTCAATACAGGAAAGAAATGTGAAAATAAGGAACTCATTAACTCATGTCTGGAATAAATAATGTTTTCCACTCTGAATAGATATACATTCCCAAAGAATTCAAAAATATTATGTATAGGAAGGGAAAGTTCCAAAAATATAGAAACCAAGACCGATATTGTCACTTTTCCAGACAACCATGCCTTCTAATTTTAAGGACTACAGTATGGATATCAGATCCCTAAACCTGTAGGGTTTTATGAATTAATATAAAGAGCTTATTCTTTAAGAAAATAAAACAAAGCTACATTAAGTAGTCTCTTAAGCTTACATTGCACCACAAGCATCATACTGCATTATATTGCATCATAATTATTGGCCTTTGCTGGTCCCATTTTCAACAAGTTTTATGTTAAAAAGCTGCTATTAATGGAGAGCACAAGACTCTTCCCATTACAGAAGCTTGAGAGGTAACTGAAAAGAGAAGAGACAAATGCCCATACCTTTAAATACTGCTTTCCCTGCCACAAGAACTGCTTGCATATCTCAATTTTTTAAAGAACGGTGAGGACTGAGACCATTTTGTGGTTGCAGGCATTAAGGCATTTGGAGCCCCAGGTTTTTCTTCTCCGCTTTTTTTTTTTAGCTTACCCCTTTTTACTTTTCTTCAGATGCAAACAGAATTGGAGGAAGGGGAAAAGGCATAAGCCAGCTTTTCATTACACATGTGCACATGACATTGAGTACAATGGGGGTGTGCTGAGCCTAATTAGTTTCTTTGGATTTTGCTGTAATACAGATGAAGTCAACACCAGACATTAGTGATACTCTAAGGTAATTACATTTATTATAATTTGCAATATCAATCATTACAATTAAAAAATGCAAAGTCATTTAAGTGTTAAACACAGTCAAAAATGTGATCGAAGTTGTTTCTATCTTTGATCTTTCAAGCAAATTTTCTTCAGCTCCAGGACTACATCTTTACTGCTATTTCTCCTTCAACATTTGATCAGAAAACACAGAGTGACCTTTGTGCAAGGAGCGAATCTCATCATTGCAGATATATGAACAGTTCATACAAGAGTTCTTGCCATTCACAAAATTAAAACTACATTCACTCTCTAACCTCAAGGTCTTCTTTCAATGTATTATCTCTCAACTAGTTTATGTAAGCCGACATATTTTAAAAGGTATTTTACACTTCTGCTGTCTAATAATGATTCTCTCATGGTCCATTTACCATATCTTTTCATGAACAGGCTGAACACATTGGTGAAAGGACAGCTTCTGTTTTACTCACTCATATGGAGCTCCAATTTCACAACAAAACTGAACCCCATTATTTTAATCTCTGAAAAAAATTTGACAACGCTCAATATATTAAACATTCTTCTCTTGGTCCAAATACATATGTCATTTATTCATATTATGATATGCTTTTGTAATCCAAAAAGGAATATATACATCACCTCACATAGTGTCTTATAGCCAGTTTAATTTTTGGAAAGGCATGGAGAATTATGACCCTTAATTATCATACATAAACATTATCCAGTAAATGTCAGCTGCCTTAGTAATGGAAAGTTATATCATATAAATAGTTCAGATTGGTGTCTTTTTTAAAAATCACCGTGACATCTGAGCAGTTTCAAAACTCCCTGGAAGATCACACTGTTTGATGTTTTAAGAAGTATCTCCATTACCAGCTATTACATTGCAGATAATGTAGCTGAATGCTAAATTGCTTTAAAGCAAACAATTTTAAAAAGCAGCAAGCCATACCAACTTATCGATGCCTAATAGCATTTCCTTTTCTGCCCACCAAAGCATTTCAGTTGTTTTCTATTCTAAAAAAAAAAAATTACCCCTCAAAAGCTAATCTCTAAGTCATAAGGCGAGAGCTTTGTGACAATTTTAGGACTGAGGTTCAAGATTTTGTACTTTGCAACAGTACAGCATCCTGACCAAACTCTGTTTTGGAATAATTAGCGTAAGCTACTACATTATAATGATACCTGTAGCTTTCACTGCAATCCTCAAAATATGGTCCAATGTGAATGAGAAACTTTAGGCTTATAATTTTGTTACAAGACAGTAACAAAGGCCAAACTCCAGATATCTTATACAGAGAAATGCAAGATCAAACAAGGAGTCTTATACTCAAATAAGAGTAAGCAACCAGAAGTTAAATTTAAACTCATAATAGTAACATTAATTATTTTACATCACTTGTGTCACTGGCATTCAACTATCACAGGAACATGGGCTACAAAATTTTATTTATCCATGCTAAAGCCTAATGATTACCTAGGTTTTTCATTAGGCAAGCTCCATCTCCATTTCAATTCCTCTAAGTTATTCCAGCAGTAACTTTTTAGTCCAAATATTTTAGAAAGATTTGTCATTCCTAGAATGGAATCCAATCATCAGATTTTATTTCGCTCCACCAGACCAAGATATAAACATGCTACACTAGAAACTCCTTAAAAGGGAATAATATTTTCTTATTCCTAAAGGCTTTGTTTTCTTTCACTGTTTTTCAAAGGCAGTTGCAATTGTTGCACTTTCATAGTACTGCCTATCAAGACTGATGTGCCATTACATGACATTGAGAAAACATGGCAATATAAGTATTTCATTCATGAAGTCACAGATTCAGGAAACCATTCCTGCACTGAATGATAATGCAGGCTTTTTAAGAATTAGCTGGACTGGAATTTTAATACACAGACAAGAACTTTAGGGAGATGGGGTTGGTAGGGTTTTTCTGTCTCCTTTTCTTCTGCTGCTCTTTAATTCATTTTAAACTTTGGTCACAAATTTCCTAGTCTCCAGTACTGTGGAAATATTAAAACACATTTGTATATTTCCCCTAATTCATACAGTAGTCAGAAACTGAAAAAAAGAAAACCTACCAGGAAACAGATTCAAGAGGGAGAGGGACAGATAACATCGGAGTTAACTGCAAGAAGAATGCCTGATTTTGTCAGTCCTCATGAATGATACTTTTTCCACAGAAACGTGGTAGAATGCTAAATGATTCAAAGTTATATAGACTACAGTCCATGCATGAACATACCGCAGATATTTTATCACTACTTCTTCGATTTTAGGCTGTAATGGAAAATTCAAACTGTAAATTCAAAGGAAAATAGTTCTGAAGTTTTCTGGCACTTGGAGCTTAAACAATAGCCTGAATTATATTCAGAACATAATATGCAAACATGCATTTATACACTCATCCATGGATACAATATGTGTATTCAACTCTTCAAGCCATCCTTTAGGGGTATTTTGGTGCTGTGAGGCATGCAGTGTCAGATTTGTATATGTTATTTTTTAAACAAGGCAAATGTTTTAACATTAAGTATATTACATTAGAAGAACAGATACTGAAATTAACATATTTAAGTTATATCAGAGAGAAAAGCACTTGCAAAAGCAACAGGCAAATTACCAGAAATAATCAAAGCAAAAATATTCTAAGAAACCAAATACAAATTTATTTAAGAGAATCTTTAGCTTCTCGCTGTAAGAGTCGTCTGAACCTCCCATCTCTTTAATTGTGGAGGCTACTTAAGAAATTCTGTGTGAGTCAGGACCAATACTAAAAGACAGCTATAGTATCCCACTTTCAAAATTCTGAAATTCCATTTAGAGATACCAGTAGGGGGTAAATTAAAGCCATAAGCATTAGGAAACTAATCATTTGAAAAATGTACAGAGGCAATGAAGCCTAAAGTTATCAAGCACTGAAATTACTGGAAAAGTGTTTTGTATAGTTGGAAGTAACTAAATACAAAAAACCCCAATACCTTTTGTAAAACAAAAGATACAATTATAATCTACTACACAACCTAACATATCTGACACAAAATCTTGCAGATAAACCATTAATTTCTTATCACACAGACACTACGGTATAAGATGCAGTAGAAAGATAGAGACAACCTATACAAGAGCAGAACCAGAGTGCCCTTTATTCACTCTTTGGAAACTCTTAATTCAATATACATTTGTCAAACTCTAAATCTCACTGGACTCAAGTCTTCCACTCCGAAGATTTCTTGCACAAGAATTTCTCTCAGCATCTGCAAAAAGCTAGACCTTTCAGTTAAAAGAGTTCAGAAAGAACAGTAGTAATACTGTTTAAACTGTTACTCACAATAAGGTGAAAACGAGTTTCATACAGCAGCTGGGAGGCTTCAGGTAACAACTATGAAAGCCACACTGTACCATGCTAAGCATGGAACATCATAAATGAAGCCATTAGTAGTCTCATGAAAAAGTTAGCGTATTTCAGCTCATATGCCATGGAAAACCTCAATTTGCACCACCTTCTAGGGAGAGTCTAGCTGTCGGGTAACATGAAAACTCATTACAAAGTACACTCCACACCCACAAGATGCCCAGACTATCTGAAATTGCTCCTTGGAGCTGGAAATAACTGCAAATAAGGCCACTTATCTCCTGAGCTTCCTGTGCCTTCTAGATGAAAAGCCGCAATATTCTTGAACAGAAAGACAAAAACCATGCAAGGAAGTAGCCGGACAGGATCCTCTCCTGCTCAGCCCGAGAGCAACAAGATATTTTGAGAATAAATACATTAACAGGTATAAATTCATAAATACGATAGACACGTGCCCAGTGCAAGGTTAGAATACTGTCTGAAGCCAAACACTAAAGAATAAACACAAACAAAATACTCAGCCTCCAAGCAAGGCGAGAGTCCCATGTAAACAAGCAAGCAACTATGTAATGAAGAACTGTGTCAATGCCTACACAAACATACAAGACCCAAATTAAAGTCTTCATTCAAGCATTTTTTACCTTTTGAGTAGCCTGTTTTTAAATAGCCTAATATTTTAGGATGGTGGCTTTAAATTTAAAATTAGGCACAGCTTGCTAGCAAGACGCCTTGCCCCAAAGTCCGGGCAGGGAACTTATTCTTCCTGAATTCCAGCCTGAGCAAATTAAACAACTTCTCTTGGTGGGATAGGCAGAAGCACCACTCTGCAGCCCACCTGCTGCCTGCCTTTGAAAAGCAAATTTACACATAGGATTCCTGAGCAGCCCTTTTGTGCTAAGAGACATGTTCTCCACATACACACATAATGTACTTTCAGCTTTTGTACATGCAACAGCTCACACAGTATTTGCATAGTCCACTACAGTCATTTACCAAAAGAAGTCACAGCTTTATAATATGGCTGCTATGGGAATTATTTATCTACATTATTAATATAGAACCCATGAATAAAAGTACCAGTCCTACAAAATTCAAGTGCCATGTTCTTCCTGCAAGCAGCATAAAAATATACACTGAAAATAAGAGATTGCCATATCCCATATATTATTCTCTGGCTTCCTAAACTCATTCCTAACCTACGTATACTTATTGTCTTCCCAAAGACTAAAAATTTTTAATCACAGTTTGGGATACAACAATTAATGCCTGAAGTATCACATATGTCACAATAGCAAGTACTTAAATAGAACAACTTGAAAATTATCCTTTGAACATTGCAGTAGGGGCTGCGTGGGTGTTGAATTCCCTAGATGCCTTCTACCAAAAATGTCCTTGAAGACAAATACAGTTATGGGTTATACCAACTTGGTCAACCAGAATCTGCCTCTTGCTCCATAGAAAGCCAATTCTAAATTTAAACTAAGAGAACAAACAACTCCCTCCCAAAAAATAGCTAAATGACTAATCTGTAGGAACACCCTACATTTTGACAGCAGATCCTGTTCAAAGACCAAAGGATCATTCACCTACTCAGAACCACCTTTAGTGTGGTAACAGCTTTGCCCCAGCATTCACAGTTATAATCTATTCCTACCAGAGCACATACAGGAAGGTACAAGATGCTCAATCAATATGTGGATCAATGCTCCAAAAAGCAAACAGTTCCCCTGCCTTTAACAACTGCACAGCCCTGAACACAAATATATACAATAAACAATGCCTTAGGACACAACTCCATGTCACTTGAATGACTAGGGATGGCAGGGGCACCCACAACAGCCACAGGATGTGCTTTGTTAGCCATCAAGAAGCACATCCAGCCAAGGCAGAAGTAGGTGAGAGCTAGAGGACCTATTCAGTAGAGCCTAAGCCCCCAGCCCTACCATAAAACTCCAAGAAGAAATCTTCATTGAAAGCACTCTTAGCCCCCCTCTCCATTTGATCCATTCAGAACCACAGTCCAGTTCTAAGACATAACCCGCAAATACTTTATGACTTCAATTGCAACTAAAAAAGAAACTAAAACCATCCTAAGTTTAAAGGATAAAACATTCTTCCCACTTTTGTGCAAGGTCTGCTGAGGAAATCTCAACTGTTCAAAGTCTCAACGACTTTGCCATGCAAGTACCTCCAGATTTCTTAGAGAGAAAAAACATACAAGTGTCCTAACTACAAGACAAAATATCTCACACAAGTATTTTTTCATGAAAAAAGCATTCTTTTCCTCAGGTTTTTTTATAACAAGCCATGAAAAAAATTGTGGCTCAAAACCTAAAGTTTTTCCAGTAACATCCATAGGTACTTTACTACTTGTTAACTCAAACTAGTAATTGTTGTCTAATCACAATCTCAATCATTGAATTACCACTGTAGATAACTCCATGCTAACACAGGAAAGGTAAAGGACTCAGCCTTTCCAGACAACCCACAGAGCTACTTCACAAATTAACAACGGGAATTCCAAACCTGACCAAGGCAGCTATGAAAATATTTTCAGCGTGTGAAAAGTATTCAAATGGCTCTACTTTCCACAAACATTCTCATTTAAATATGTGCACCCAATGTTCAGATAGGGTAATAAAAGGGTTCACAAATTCTTAACAATAAACTGGCAGGTTTTATTCAAAAGAATGTTCTGGAATATCTTTTGCTGGTTTTCCCCCCATTCTAAATGATTAATGCATTCCCCATCCCCAAACTGTATAATAAGTAACTTGAATATAAACAGTGTTCACAATACCTAAGAGTGAAAGTGGGAAAGAGTAAGCATCAGTACTCTTTTGCAAGAGCTCTTGAAGAACATGTCAGTATGATCCTAACAGGCATCTGGAATAAAAATGCTCCACTGTCCGTGTACATACGTAAATTCCGCAATATCTATCCTTTCGGACAGAAAATATATGCAGGCCTCTCTACAAAGGAAAGTATAATTTCACAGTATAAGTTTCCACATAGAGCCCTGAAAATAGAGTAGCTTGGAAAATAGCAAGAATATCACTCCAACAAGAATACGTTTAGCTAATCATACGGTTTTATTACCAAACTAAGCTGTTGTTACATAAAAGCATCAATTTTCCTCCAAAAGCAACCTTTATTTTGCATCTGAATTGCCAACCACGATGTTACTGCATCCTAACACATATATTTGCCATTACTGCAGTGAACCACACACATCTTCAAGCCAGTCAGTAGGAGATGAGGGTGAGGAAAGAAGAAAGTACAAGAGAGAATATTCACTGAGATCCCTATCATCATGATCTGAGAGCAGGAACCTGCACAGCCTGTAAGATCATCTGTTTCTGGACTCACTGCACGAGCATTCCTTTTCTGTAGCACTTCTAAATAAGTAACCTAGTCAGGAGGTCCATCTGATGTACCACATCCTTGTATTAAGATAAGGCCTGCTAAAGGAGAAATTTTGAGGAAAATTATTGTAAAGGTAGTTACAAAAGAAGAGGAGTTTGAGGGTAAATCTACCTGAAGCAACTTTTCCAGACATCATCTTTGCATTTTTCTGCTGCTTCATGCATTACTAATCAGTGGCCCACTAGAAACTTCAGCACCAATTGAAAATCCTGGCAAGGAATTTGGCTTTCAATTCTTCTACTCAGTTTATTCCCAACACAAGTATATTCATCAGGCTTAAAAACAACTCTTGAACAAGGGCAGCCACTCAGCAATGAAATGTAAATTACTGACATGTGCTAAAACCTGCACTTGCCACTGCTAATGAGCACATTAAAGGAAAAAAAGCTCACTAGATATTACTACAACCTTTTCACTTAACCCTGTGTGTACTGAAAGCTATAACTGAGTATCAATTAAAGAACCCATCTCCAAACAGTGAGACACTGTTCAGCAGGTGTATGCTTCCTACGCAGTTCTGATACAAAAATCAGGATGATGGACAAATGTGTGCACACTGATAACAGCCTTATTTTTAATCTTCCATTAAACTTTTCAAGATATCAGTAAAAAACATCATAAACATGACAACATACATAAATTTCCAGGTTTACAACATTAGCAGTGTCAGATCTCAGGTGATCAAATAAAACAGGATTAGCTGCCAATAAGCCCCAAGGTTAGGAAGTCAACTTGTAGCAACTTCTCCCTTCCTATTATGCACACAGGGAGGTAAAGACCCTGAAAATAATCTTCTCCAAACAGCAACAGCCTGCAGAGTCACAGAAAACAACACTTTTGCCTCCACAGCATCTAACGGTGATGTACTCCATAGTGCAATAAAAGCCCTACCAACTATCCAAGTTTCAAGGCTTCAAATAATTCACACTATTAATGTTGCAAGAAGATACTGTAAACTTATATGTTGGAGAAAGGGGAGACAATTTTTGGTGAAAAACCACACCCATACAAAGGGGATCTTCCTATTTGTGGATGAAAGAAATTATTTAAAGATTATTTGGTTAATCAAGTTCTTCAAATGCTTTACTAAATAACATTTTTGATAACGACACATCATAAACAGATGGCACTCAGAACTGACTTTCAAAAGCTAAATTAGGTACCTGAATCAACCTAAATTAAATACCTAAATCCCTCTCAATAAGATTTCTATTTAATACTAGTTCAGCTATAAATACGTTAAAAGTTTATCAACTCCGGTTGCTTTTTTTTTTTCCTCATACCCTTTACCCCAATCCCAAGCTACCATCCCTTTGAGTCCGCCTTCATTCTGAGCAAGGCAGAAACTTGTTGACTTGTTTCTGCTAGAATCAGCTGTACTAGCCTGCAGTGCGAGAGTCAGGAGCAGGGGATATATGATTTGTTTAAACAAAGATAATTTTAACAGGACAGTTTTACAAAGTGACTAGGTGCCACTGCCATCACAGCACATCCAAGGAAGGCAATAACTCCTCAAGGGGACAGGCAGTAACAAGCCGCTGGGAGCAGCAATCTCTTGGTCACAGTCAAAACAGAGGTCTGACCACAGCTCAGTAACCTGATCCTCAGGAGCTGAACACCAGTTGGCCTTCAGGGAGCAAGAAGCACTTGCTATGCTCTACACAAAACACATCACCTAACTTTAGGAAATCAACTTTTACACTTGTCTTAACTCAAAACTTCATTATTAAAACATTCCAACTGCTAAGTATTTTAGTGACTTTCCCCATAACTCTAGCCGGAATTGTGCAGTAGATGCAGTACTTTAAGCTACCAATTATTATTATTATTATAGTTATTGATGACTTTCATTCAGTCTGAAATAGAAATGAATGAAATATACTGTGAAAATAGACAAAGCTTATAGACAAAGCTTATTTGTAAGCAAATCTGAAGGCAGTGAAAAGTGAAAAGGCAGATACATTCATAAGAATGAGCAAGGAAGTATTTTAAAGGAATTTTAAAGAATACCAGGGAGCTCTTTAAAGGATTTGCAAAATGAACCAGTAAGCACAATAAGGTGGCTGCAAGCAATCTATTAAATTCTTACTCTTACCTGAGGGTCACGATTTCTGTTGCACTCAGTAAAAGCTTTAATTGACAAAATCTGACAAATGAGGTAAGCTACTGCTAAGTAGTGCTTATGTTGGTATGTTCATAAATATTTTTGCTTGAGCAACTCTCCTACAAGGAAAGGCCAAGGGAGGTGGGATTGTTCAACCTGAAGAAGGCTAAAGGGGAGCTCATCAATGTCTATAAATCCTGAAAGGGGAATGCCAACAGGACAGAGCCAGGCTCTGCTTAGTGGTGTCCAGTAACAGGATCAGAGGCAAGAAGCACATGCTGAAACACTGGAAGTTCCCTTTGATCTATCTGGAAACATTTTTTTGACTGTGAGGATGGCCAAACACTCAGTGGCCCAGAGAAGTTGTGGAGTCTCCATCCTTAGACAGTCAAAAGCCTACCAGACATGGTCCTGCCAACCATCTCTTAGTATCCCTACTTTTAGCAGAGGGGTTGAACCAGCTGATCTCCAGAGGTACCTTCCAACCTCAACCGTTCTGTGAAATAAAGACTGTATTTGATAGCTAAAGTAGAAATCAGGTCCAACTGAATTATGCATTCTACAACCATACAATAAAAATGTTCAACCAGCTGGAAGATATTGTAACAATCTAGAGGACAGTAACTGAATGACTAAGAAGTTAAAGTGTCATTAAACAGGTTAAAGACTGAAAAACCTTATTTAACCTTGACAATGCCTGAATACAGTGTCTTAATTCACTTTCAGCAACCAACTGTATCTGGCATATTAGCAGTGATTCTCTCAACACGCAGAGGTAACTGGAGCAGTTCTCACACTACAGAGAACAATTACCTCAGAGAGGTTACATGACAGTCTCCTGCCCAGGAAGCAATATTGAAACAAGGGAATCCACAAGGGAATCCTACAGTATACTAAACAAAGAAGTAGGTTAAGTTTCATAGCTGTAGAAACTACTCAAAATATTTGAAAACTTTATAGTTCAGCGCCAACATTACATACTGTACAGATATTAAACACCTATACAAAAGTTTTAATCAAAACAAATACAAAAATATAAAAGAAACCAAACAGATGTATAAATTAAATTCTTATGTTTATAAAGCTTAAATCTAATAATTCAACATGATGTTAAGCCCTAATTTCAAAAATATATTTCCTGAAATAAGATTACAATCAAAATATGTACCATGAAAAACAGAGCCCCCCCCCAAAAAAAAATTGCCCAATCCAGGATAATAGGTCATCTTTAGAAACATGTTAACCAAAAACCTTTCAGCTAGCATCCTTTTCCACAGCTAGTATAGAAGTCACTCAAATTTCAGTATCCACTAAAATTGAAAGCAGAAAGAGCCAGCTATAGGGCGTGAATTAGGAATGAAGACTCAGCAGGGCGGTGTCATTTTTAAGTCACTAAACCAAAAGAAGACACAAATACATCTATCACTTACCACAATAATCACAGAAGACTAAGGTAGGAAGGGGACCACTGAAGGTCTTCTAGTGTAACCTCCTTGCTCAAGAAGGGACCCCTAGAGCATGTTACTCAGGATGACTTCCACAGAGTCTTTGAATATCTCCAGGGAAAAAGACTCCACTTCTCTCAGCAACCTACACCAGTGCTCAATCACCCTGACAGTAAAGATCATCTTCATGTTCATATAAAACTTTCTATCCATCAGTTTCTGCCCATTTCCTCTTGTCCTACTTCTTGTACCACCAAGAGCCTGGCTCCATTCTCTTGCCACCCTCTCTTCAGATACTTACAGACACTGATGAGGTCCTCTCTCAGTCTTTCTCTTCCCAAAGCTGAACAGCTCCCAGAGAGATGCTTCAGTCCCTTGATCATCTTTGTTGCTCTCCACTGGACTCATTCCAGGAGTTCCTGTCTCTCTTGTACTGAGGAGCCCAGAACTGGACCCAGCACTCCAGATGTGACCTCACCAGGGCTGAGCAGAGGAGCAGCATCACCTCCCTCATACTGCCATCCACGCTCTTCCAGATGCACCCCAGGATACCATTGACCCTCTTGGCCACAAGGGCACTGCTGGCTCATATTCCTCCACCAGGACCCCTAGGTCCTCCTTTCAGAGCTGCTTTTCAGCAGGTCAACACAAGCTAAACAAACTTCAATAATTCAATTTTAAAATTTCCTCAAAACTTCCCTCAAAAGTAATCACCTCCTAGCCTTGGGATGAAACAGACATAGCATGTTCATATCCCTCCTCATGTAACACACCACTGTCAATCACAAAAGCCCTTGTGTACAAAAATACAGCATGTTGTAAGAAGACATCTTGACTCAAAGTTTGTATTCAGTAGACTGATTTTGGTCCTGTTGCAATTAGTTTTCAGCTATAGTAGAAAACAGAATAGTCATATTGTGATAGGGAAAATGATTCTACCACACACATTATGGCTTCAATATATTTCAACTGCAAGACTGCTCAAAAAACCTTTAAGTTCCACTCATCTTTAAAGTCACACAATTTTCTTGATACGCATATGTTATGAAGAATACATATAAACTCTTAAGTATTCAATCTGTAATGTAGATCTACTGAACACAGATCATCAATCACTACAAAATACATCATTTCTTAAAATGCAGGCAGAAAACAGAAGTGATTATTATGGAAAAATTGTTGAATTCTAAGCTGAAGCTTCATCTGCCTTGCCACAAAAGTAAATTAGAATCCACAGAGCAACAGAAGTCCTTATTTCAAAGATATATCTCAATTATTCATGTTAAATCCAACTCCACTATTATTAATGGGACATTTAAAACTGATTTTAGAAACAGAGAAGGACATCACATTTGCAAGGTTATCACACAAGCTTACATCAGTTATACAGAATAGGACAGCTTAACAAATCATAATAGATCAGAATGGTCAGAATTTACTATAACCAGACAGGCTTGTCTGCATGATTGCAAAACAATAGTAAAGAGGCAGGAAGTGAAAGGAAACAATATTACCTGTATAAGAAGAGAATTACATAGCATTTCGTTTGCACGTCTTCTATTATTGCAACAAGGAAAAACACTACACAGAGTTAATATAATTGCAGTTATGGAAACAGAGCAGTACATTTCCATTCTCACAACCAGACACAGCAACAATGAAAAAAAGAGGAGGGAACAAAGTATTTCTAAAGAAACAGGAAGGATTCCTGCAAGTCTGGAAGTAAGTACTATTGCAGCGACACTGCACATCAATAATGAACTTTTACAAATCAGGAGTCCATATATCCATTCATCTGCAGAACCACACACACTAATAAGCATGCCAAAGTACTGCTGTAAAAAGGCATCTCATGAGAAACAATTAATTACTTAGAGTAATAGCCCATATGTGCAAAAATATCTCTAATATCTTCTTTAATCACATGCATAGCATTAAATCATTGCTCCAGAAGCCATCCAAGTCCACAGTTCATCCACCAAGAGTCTCAAGTTGCCAGGCACTACTATTCAAATAAGAGGTTTTGTGCTTACATTTTTCCTAAGGACAGTTGCACATGTTAAAGCTTTCAACTAAGCTACATGAAGAAAAGGCACATCTTTAAAAAACACAAGTTAAAAATAAAGGCTTACTCTAAGTGGAAAACAAATACAAATAGGACAAGACTGCCATTTCATAGGAAGTTGCCTAATCACAAAGGAGATCAAGAGAAAAAAACATTAATATTATGAAGTCTAGGCAAAAGAATAAAAAGGAAGGAGAGAACTTCTGTCAAATTACATGAATCTTTGACAAGACACTACCCTGCATCTTTAAATACATGCATGTAGGTTATACACATGTATACCCACAAGACCTGTAGACATGCATGCTGAGACTTTTAAGTTCAGGCATACATCTGCCCTTGAAAGAAATGCTCTAGCTATATACAGCAGTTCTCAAGACAGTTATTTGAAATTTGCAACAGGGTAGAACTGGCATCAATTTGTTCTGTTACACAGCAATGTTAAACAAGACACTGATGACATAACATAAGCCGTAAAAGGCTTTTAGCAAAAGTATTTGAAGTTTTCTACAATAAAGGCGTAATAGAGCTTTCCTACTTCCACACTAGTGCTAAGCAGACAGTTCAGATGACTCGATTTCATTTCTGTAGCTCATATGGACTAGTAATGTCTGACAAACACTGCCCATGATTTAATACACACACTATTTGTTTCTCCCATGGATTTCACCCAACCTTATACAGCAAATTTAGATTCTTCTTCTATGAAAAAAGTTTGCTCAGAATTAAATACAAGAATACTAGTAACACTCAGAAGTATTCTGCCTCAGAACAAAATAAGCATCAAAATTATAGGTTCACAGGCAGAACTCTTCTGGGCAGCAAAGTGGTGACCTGTTCACTTAGGCCAGTACATTGCCTAACCTCTACTACCCTACACAGACAAAACCTCCAGTCTCCAACAGACAAAGCACCTTAAGCCACCACAGGCAGTGGCAACAAACACACTTGTGGCTTTGGTAGGCAATGAAACTCTGGCCCACAAAGTGCAGCGTACAAAACACACATTAAAAGCTATGTCTTCCCCACTGCTTGAAGTATACAATCTCTGCCATAAGCAGCTTCTTGAAACCAAACTTCCACTGCCTTTTCTGGAGCACCTCTTCACAGTTTGGGAAGCACGCATGCTAATCAGTCACAAGAGTTGTCAGATAAAAAGCTAATGCATGTGGGAACAGCATAAGAATCATACCAAATGTTTCTCAAAAAGGTGACATCCATTGAACCACAATGAAGGAACTTCACAATTTGCTTACAAGTAACAAAGCTATGCACAACAATGGTAAAGAAACACTCCTGCCAGTAAGAGTTTACATTTTAAATGGTGAGAATCCCATTATTAGCTGTGCCTAGGTCCATAGATCCACCTGCACAAAGCTCTTCACAGATCAGACATGTGTCCCCTTACAGAAGGTGACACAAGTTGTTCTTTGGTTTACCTTTTCCTTCTCAAACTTAGCAGCCATTTACAAACATGTGATCAACCATTTCCATATATACTGTTTGCCCATTTATTTCAGACAATACATTGTTGGGATTTTTAATTCCACCAAGAATGTTAATCTAGCTTCAAAGGTAAAGAGAAATAGCACTGGGTGCTTTGTTCTCCCCCAGTCATGTCAAACAGTAGCTGTTAAAAAGGCACAAAAGATGTATACAACCAGGTTTCACTAGGAACTCCAAAAAGACTCATATCTTATTCCAGGAGTGAGTGCTTTTTTCTCACCATGTTTATGGCTTCTATCCCAAGCAGTGGATTTTGGCAGGAGGTAGTGGCTGGCTATTTTTGCGTCAACAAACAGAGCATCAGAATATTGTCAAGGCTGCATTCAGAAAATAATATTCCAGATAAAGGCTGCATTTGTAACTAACTGCTATCATTTTTAGATAATTTTATGCACAGATCAAATCATTTTTTTGGAGGGAATACACTACAATCCACAACCTTTTATGAAAACACAAACTCTATCACATACATACAAGACAGCAAAATACACTAAAAATGTATCATTTTGCAAGCTTATAATTTTCATACTAGGCTTGCAAAATAATAATTCAGCTGATTTCTTGTTTGTTTTGTTAACAGTAGCATCCCAAGGGACTTTCATGGCAGTCAGTAAAGTGGAAGTTCATTTGTGTTTCTTTAAATTAAGAAGAAAATTGATCCCATAATGACTAAGTGCAGCGTAGAGTCACCATGCATCAAGGTCCAAGTGTATAATCATTACCAGGAAGCAGGAAAGGAACATAACCTCAACTGCAGGAGTAAGATTCCTACTTGCTGCTAACATCAGGTAGACAAGCAGATGTACTGACTCTGGAATAATGACTGTGCAACCAATCACACACTCAATTTCTTCTCACTCTTTTCTCACATTAAAAAAAAAAAAAAAAAAAAACAAAAAAAAAAAAAAACCCCACAGAGTCACTGGGACCATGGGCCAATCGTCCCAAACTATTCAGCATGTTAAGAGACCCGACTCAGCACTCCCATCCCCCCACCAAAACAGCTGCTCTGGAGGTTTGCAAACAAGGAAAGAAAAGTGGCAATTTCAGAAAAGTATATATATTTCAATTACAGGTCAACCAAAAGGTTCATCTTAGTCTCAGGCCTTTCTCCTTCCCAAATTCCAAAGACCTGCTTTAGGTAACAGAGCTTCTCAGAAAAGGTCTGCATTACTTTTAAGAAATGGGAAACATTAAGCAAGCTAATCTAAATACAGAGGTAACTAGCAAACTCTTCTAAAGCAGGAAAGGAACAACCTGCTCTTGCAATTCTGCACAGTATCTGGCAAAGGATACTAGCTTTTTTTTTTTAATGCAGCAATAGAGTTTAACTTCACCTTAACTTTATGACAATACTGAATATTATGCAATTATTCTTTGAAGGAGGGAAATTACTTACATGAAAATATATTTGAATGCATAAACTAGAAGTACCAACTTATCTGTGGATTCTAAGGAAATACATCCACCTGCATAAACCCATATTTTGTTATTCTACATAATAATGTTATCAGCATTATAATAAATTCATCAAAAGATTCCATGTTCAAACACCAATCTTTAAGAAATTGACTTTAATATTTATAAAATCTCTGACAGACTCATTCAGTATAAATGCCATGGATCTCTTTTCTGTCAGCCAACAGCAGCAACCAGAGCAGATACACAAAGACAGGACTGAATGCACCAATTTGTTTACCGAATTACAATGAACAACATGCCAGATATTAATCCACTGATTGTTTTTTTGGAAATTTTGTTTTGGAAACAAAGGATCGTTTATTGTGCCTCCCTTGTCCATTTTAAGAGAGAACAAAATTAAGTTTCTAAAGAAGAAAAAAATTAAGAACAGCAATTTTCAATACTCAAGTATCTATCAAATTCTTCAAAAGTACTGTCTACAGCTGTATCCTACTCCATGAGTCATTCAGACAATAATGAACAAAAAGACCTGGTTTTGTTCAAATCACACACAGTGGGATTACATGTGAACTGACCCTCCATGCGTTAATTGAAGACAAAGGTTTGCTTTGAGCTCATTACTGTTCTTACAGATAAACCGGCAAGTTCAGAAAGTTTACTGTCCTTCTCGGTTTCCCAATTTAAGAAGTTTGTTTTAAAAGTACAGATGCATACCAGGAAATAAGCCCAAGTTTCATGAGTTCCATCACTGCTTTCAGTGCAAAACAACAAAATAGTGAATATACAAAGAACAGGATAGGGAGAAAGAAAACAGAAAAAAACATCTTCTGCAACTTCATAACAGTTTAACAACGTAACAGTTACAGTCTTCAACAAAGAAAAGAAACAGCAGGCAAGTTTTGCTCCTAACTATATTAATCAGAGTGTCTTGAAAAAAATATAAGCAGCCCTAGGGATAAAAAGATAGATCATTTCACCAGTTCTCACTAGGGGTTTGATCTTCTAGAGCCACTGACATCAAGGGAAGCATGATTATGTCTTAATTGAGACTTTAAATAGTGCATTTCAGAAAGCAAAATCACATTACCTTGTTTTATTATATTTTTAGAGAACTGAACACACCGGGTTCCTGAAACATAATTAAAGCTATTTTGAGACTGCAGCACCAACCAAAAACTCAAACGTTTTTAGTCACCACATTATTTCAGGAAATTGTTCAGAAACTTTCCTAGGATCTGAGTGAAAAGATGAGAAATAGGAGGGTGGAGAGGATCTACAGGAATGTTTGTACTTTCTCCATTTCTGCTTAATCCTGCCAAAAAAATTGTTCCCGACTGTCACATCAATATTGTAACTAACATTACCACACCACTTACATTTTATTGTTAATAACAACCACATCACTGCAGAATGTGCCTGGTTCAGAGTAATAACTACCAAATATCCATGTTCAGCAGCAAAACAAAGCAAAATAGCATAAGTGCGCACTTCCATTAAATTTTTTTATTACTAAAAAACTAGGAACTGCCAACTAAAGTCAGTTATCCTGCTGGTCTAATCCATTGAGAACAGAGTTTGTTATAAATTAAGCCAGGAATCTTTCCTGTAAAAAGAACCTCCAGTACACGAAGCAGAACAGTGATAAAAGAAAGCTGCTAAACTGCATGAAAATAACATGTAAGAGATTACCCCAGATTTGGTAAATCCTGGCAAACACCAAGTATTTAGAATTCCTTTCAACTTTAACATCACCAGCACCCAGCAGGGTGTACTCAGCATCTCACAGAACCTGCACTTGTTTTTGTCTAGGAGCTTAAAAAAAAAAAAAAATCACAGCAACTGAAGTATGAAATTTTTAGATTTCATTCTCAAATAGTCTCCTTAATGAGCAGGTGGTATTCTCTGACACCAAATAATCAACTAAATAGTAAAGGTCTGTATAACAACTAGAACTCAAACCTAAAGGAACATAGTCAAGGAAGGTACGTAGAAGACCTGTTCCACAAATGCTAAGGACAAAAGAAGCACCATTTAAGAATCCCATTCTTCATCTAAGTTTTTTATCCTGAATCAAAAAGGTGCAGATTTTTCTCAAAAGTAGAAACAAATTTCTCTTGCTGCCTGTAAAACAAGGTATTTCTTCAGCTACATGGTTCATTTACTCCATAACGAAGTTGGTAGCTGCAATGGCTTTTTACTTTGAACTTCAATGTAGTGTGTACTTGTCCTTATTCTGAGCAAAACTAGTAGACAATAGCACATTATTCTGCAGTGACTACACATACAGCATCCACCCAGGACTTTGTTCAAACAATGTGAATGTAACTTCCTCCTAGCACTGCCCACACTTTTAAGCAGCTGCATGAAAGCTTTTGGAAAAAAAAAAATTCAGACTATCTAATCAGTTCATGATATACAAAAATCTTATTGAAGAGGTTTTGAACAATAATTTTTATAAATTCAGACGAAGTGAAAACAGCACCCTCTTGACTCTTTAGTCCTTTCAGAGAATGCAGCTCCACGATACAATACCACCAGCAGAGAAGCCAATTTTTAAACAGCTTTCTATTCCCATCCCAAAGTGCAGCTCAGCACCTTCTCAGGGCTGCTGATACAGCTGTTCACCAGCTGTGCTACGAATCACCAAGATGATCACTTAAAACCAGATACTTTTAACCTAGATCATTTCAGTGACCCAGTTTTGCAGAGCAGTCTCATAAACAGTCCAGGCATAAGCGAAAATCCTGAAAGGTTTTTACATCCTGGGTAAAGTTCTTACAAACAGACTTCTCCCAAAAGAAAACTCAGCCTGCAATTACATCCTCAAAATGCAAGAAATTCACAGGTACAGAAAGTAGACTGAAATCTCCTATGTTAAAGTATCTTTTAGATTTGCCTTGAATTGGTAGCTTGATTCCTTAGACACCTTGAAACAAGTATGTGCCATCTAGTGCATCAGTCACAGCCAAGCAAATAAAAATAACTTACCAATCGTTTAGCAAATTCTTTGTTTTCTGAAAGAAATCCATATCCTGGGTGTACCTTGGAAGACAAAAGACAAAAGAAAAAATTCAAGCTGATTCTGAAAAGTTCGGAAATGAGACATCAAAGTCACTAGTACGTTTTCAGATACTGGGGATGGTGAAGTAGATCACAAGGCATTTAAATAGGTTGAATACCTTAAGAAACTCTCTTAACACACTGTTTTTTCTGTCCTAACGCAAGTTGTTGAGTCATCATTTCTGAAAAAAACTTTCCTTATTTAACTAGGGAGAACAGGGTTGGTTGCAGAGCAAACAGAGCTGTTTGCACAGCAAATGGACATTCCCTTTGGACATTCCCTAGCTTCACTGCAGATTTCCCCAAATATGTTCATCCACACTCTCCCAGTAACCACTATAAAGTACTCTGTACCCCAAAATATTTCCAGCACTAACCACAACAATGGTGCACAGGTCCACAGTCATAAGCCCCCTACTTCTAGTGACCCTGGCTAGAGAGCACAATATACTCTCTTCATTAGTTCAAGTCAAGCATCCTGTGTGCCTCGTTTGCTACTCACACCCCAATATACATTCAGCCTAATGACTTGAAAGGAGCATGAGAAAGTTCTCATTTTACTTTTTGCAAGTCACATAAGATTCTTGATCTAATATACTCTGACAAAGCATAAGCCATTTTATTCATCTCTTTTAAAGAGCCAATAACTGGGTTTCATATTCAGAACCTCAAAGGGAAGAAAATACTAGTTTTGCTTCTGGCCCCTAAAGGCACTGAACCAAAACATCGTGTTAGAAGGAAATCACAGTGCTGATCCAACTGTTCAAGAGTAGCTAGTGTTGCTGATATATACACATCAAATTTCATTTTAATAAATGCTCTGTGTACAGTAGCTCTGAATAATACATTTATTTCAGTAACAGAACAAAGAACATTAGGAATGTGAACATGACTACATATTAGTTTTTCCTACTGATTCCTGTTAAGCTTCGAATTTCTAGCCAACTTGGAGGGAAAAAAGGCAGACATGCCCACATTTACACAAATAAGCTAATGTGCATTTTGTAAACCTTCTGAAACAAAAGCAATAATAGGAAGCACCATTTACCTTCCTGCAAGTAACATTTATACAATATAGAAAGTGATTCAAATGAAGTTTAAGCAAAAGCCTTTCTGGACACACTTTGTAAAACGTTAAAAAAAGCCATTCTGGCATATAAAGGGTTAGCACTCAAAACTAATTGGGATTTTTTTTTTCCCCCAGCAAATTTGGAAATGAACTGAAGCTGCTCCCTGGTGTGAAAGCTGAATCCAGCAGCCACCTGCAGGATCAGCGACCAGTGCTGCCAGATGCTACAAAGCCTTTGATTTCCAGTAGCGATTTCAGACACATTTAACTCATGTGACATGAACTAACTGGAATAGCATATTCAATCACTCCCCCCACACACACCTTTAAAAAAAAAAATACAAACTCTGGCTTTTCTGCTTTCTATATATGAAACAGCTGCAGCAGATAGACACTTTCAGACTCACAGCTTGGGCCCTGGTTTTCCTAATGACTTCCATGATGGCATCCATGTTGAGGTAGCTTTTGCTGGTGGGAGCTGGGCCAACACAGACAGCTTCATCCGCCATTTTCACATGAACCTGAAGAGGCAATATTCTGCATTAACAGATGCTCCCAGCAAAAAATAATTAACATCACCCAGTTACATGCACACAAATCTGATTGTGTCAAAGATCATTTACATACCATAGCCACTCTAAAATACACACTGAAATTACCAACACTGGCATACAAGTACTTACACAGTCAATCTCATTTCATTTAACTCTGAGCTTAAGTCACCCTCAAAATGTTTTATTGTTCTAATACATTATTTTGAATTTGATTAAATAAAATCAAGACAAATATAATTTCACCTTCCTATACTGATCATCTATATGTAAATTCCGACTAAAAACTACTTTGTTACTTGTAACCAGGGTAGTCTAATATCTTAATACTTAATAACAAACATTCATGACCAGTTCTAAGCAGGCTCCCCAGGAAGTTGGGGATAATTAGAGTGAATTGAATGAAGGGATGCAATGAGTGTCCCTGCACAGCATCAGGTCAGCACCATGCACAAATTAAAGCCTATGACTAAAGAGTTCAATATCACTACACGTGAACCAGAAAATCTTGAGAATTATTTAAGCAGGCTCATGTTTGATTTCTAATCCATTGTATCCTCATTTATATGCATTTGCCAAATATTTTTTAGTCAAACAAAAAAGGGACAAACATCTCCAACATTTTACCAAGAATACTAAAATAGCTAGGTTTGGAGTTAGAAGTCTTCTTATATCTCACAAGAATGCTTACCTTTAAGTTTAAAAAGTTTAATTAGATTGGTCTTTAACATGTTTTCAGAGTTCAGAATACTTTTCTTTCATGTAAGATACACATATAACCATGAAACCAAACAACCAGTTTTTTGTCTTTTTCCTTTTTGTAAGCTCCCTTTCAGTATGTATTTAAGCATGCCATTGTTTAAACTGTATAAGATTGTTAGCTGTCAGTAAGACTTGTTTAGAATAACAATTTGACATTTCCAATGCTTACCAATTCTTAAAACAATTTGATTTCTTCAGCATTTGAAACTGAGAATATATTGTCTAAAATTGGTGCTCTTTTAGAAAATTAGTATTAACATTTGAGAATGTTAAGACCCTGAGATGAGTTCAGTTGGTCAGAGCATGGTGCAAATAACACATGCTTGTGGTTTTGGTCCCTGTATGGGTCATTTACTGTTGGCTCATTCAGAAAACACAAGGCCAGAAAAAAACAAAAAAAAAAATCTACAAACACTGACAAGCAGCAGTGAGACAATATTTTGAACACCACAATGAGAAATAAGTAGCAGGTAAATACAACAAACGTATAATAAGGAAGAGAGTCACTTATTAAGCATTTTCGTTTTTTCTTCAGTTTTATTGACCTTTTCTGAACTTGGGAAATGTTAATCCTACCAACAAAAAGCATATTAACTTGCCACCTAATTCCATGTTTCTTTCCGAAGGCATCTCTTAAATAGCTTCTGAATTTGCTATATTCGCAAGTATATGAGAGTTCACATAATCTCCCAGAATCACCACACATTTCACATTTCAACTATTGCTTCTATAAAGTCACAACTGTTTTGTGAGACCAGCATTGATCTCACAATATAAACAGAGTAAAACCAAACAAAATCTTAGAGCAGTAGCACAGACAATCATGGAGCAGGTTTTAGTGCTTTCTAGTACACACACCTTAGCAACTAAGTAATCTATTTTGATCAAATGCTAATCAAGATTAGCCTGTGTCATCCTTCCTGCAGCACTAAGTTGAAGAAACAGCACGTGCCGCTTTATCTCCATTATCAGTTTATATGCTTAAAGTTGTTCTGAATCCCAACGTGGTTTACAGTTCTAAACAAAGCCATTCAAGCTTAAGCTTAATTAAGAATATATGTTTTACAAAACTAAAAGCTTCCTTATAGAAAATGACTAAATATTGTTAGCTATTTACAGGTATCAAGTTGAAAACCCCACACCCACCCCACTTCTTGCACTAAGACACCAACAGAGTCCCACTAGTACCAAAAGCAGCCATAGAAGATAGTTCAAACCAATTAATTTTATACATATAAACACTGTGCACTTTTTCCCAATACTCCCCCACTCCTTCCTGAAATGTTTTGTTGTTATTTAACTCTGGAACTTCAACTCTTCCTTTCCCATATTACCCTGTAACCTGGTAAATCCATTTCTCCCTGTTCACATTACTGCAAGTTGTTGGTGCCTTCTCTAGTTCAGTGCCAGCTCAGCCTTGAACACACCAGGCAAATCCCTCAGAAAAAGAGGTCTCCATTCCACCTCTACTAGCTCAAAACTTCCAAATTTTCAGGATCCAGTGACAGCTGTTCCATCTAGGGGGCTTATCATATCTACTTTTATTATGAGTTCATATCTGCTTTTATTGTGAGTAAACCAGCACACATCTGGAAATCTACTACTTAGTAATTCATAATGACAATTCCCCTTAGCATTTAGACTTCTTTGACAATGCACTGTAGTTCATGAAGAATACCCCAAATATTGTAACACAAATACATAATAGATTTTTTTAGTACAGTACAATTGTAATTACTAGCAAACATTCTAACTAAAGCCATCATTTGATTCTACATGACAACTGAAACTTTCAGCTTACTACCAAGCACTGCCTACTCCACACTGTAATTCACTAAACCTTTACCTCTGCAGAAGCTAGCTTATGATGCAATCTTCCTAGACAGTACAAAGAATCCAGCAACTCCCCTTATTCAAGAACCACAAATTTCAAATACACTGATTTTCTAAGTCAAGGATTGCTTAAGTACATGACTTAAATCACACAATCCCAGGTATTCAAAACTTGTCCCTAACGGCTAAAATCTCAGAGGTGTAATATTATCCCTTTTCTGTTTTAGTTCACAAAAAAAACCACTATCAACAAAAACAAAGAGGCAAGTCCCAGGAGGTTCTTAAAAATGCAATTCCTTCATAAATATCTGAATTGACCCTGCAATCTCAAGCATGAATGGATAACAACAAAGGCCGGAAAACAGTTGTAACTAAGTGCTTAATGGTTTATACTGCAGGTTTTAATCATATTGGGCTACCTGGGCCTCAAGAGAGAAGTCTCAAGCAGCTACCAAGGACTTGTTATGCTAGAGAATAAAAACGACCAGAAATCATGGCAAGACATTGTGTGTGTAAAAGCAGTTTAATTTCTGTAAAAGTTTTATACTTTAGGTAGCCCAGTTCATAAAGGCTGATTATATTTCAAAAACAACAATAACAAAACCTACTGAATCTTCATTTTATAGAACCTCAATCTAATTCAAAAACTAGAGACCAAATACAGTCACCTTTGGAAATCCAAACCAATCAGCCAACCAGCTCATCACACTCCTGTATCTGTGAGAAATAAGCTACTAATAATAAAACTCTGGATTTAACAAGGAGTTCTAGCAGAACAACATTAGAATGAATACTATTAAATGGTGGAACTATTTTTTGATTAAGATACAAAGCCAACTGGAAATAATTTGAAGTACAACAATTATCTTATTACACAAGTCTTCCTGACAACAAACAGACAAATAACTAGCTCAAGTCCAACAAGCTTATTCTTTCAGAAGCAAACAGCACAGATGTGGCCACCGGCTACAAAACTAGTTTAGGTCCAGGAGCCACCTTCATGGCAATGCATCTACATCAGCAAATCCTGCCAGATCTTTACACAGGAACAGCTTCATGTTTCTTCACCACCCCTCCAGCAAATAGGCAAGTAAAGCAAAGAGTCCATTGGGGATGACTTGCCAGTCATTTTCGGCCTGGACTGGTTTCAAGCACCACTCCAGGCTGCAGCAGCTTTCAGGGTGCAGAGTACAGTAAGAGCTGATATGGTCTCTCAATATTTAAACATAAAAAAGTTCTTAGTATGAACATAGAATGTATCAAAAATTATTTTAAGGCAAAAAAATAAACCACTTTCAGTGCATATACAGTCTATAAAACAATCAAAGACACCAAGAAAATTTACAGATCTCTAGCATTATAATTATTCAGTAGCTCAAGTTCGTTACCTTCTTATGGATCTGGTTCATGACATAAAGTACTTTTCTCCCCAGTTTGTTACACAATTAATCATTCACATTTACTAACTCCAAAAAGTAAAGACTGACTTTGTCAACAAAGAAAAATATATCTACATGCATGTCCTAACACAGTGTTTAATAGCATCTGCATAGTTTCCACAGATGATTTTATATACTTCAGCAGTTTCTGAGGCTTATCATGTGACAGATGTAATTTACTTCAGTGTAAATGTCTAATTAACACATACACACACTCCCCTCTTCCTCCATCTCTGAGGAGGTAAATGTCTGGGATTCCCCAGTGTCCCAGTTTTTCAGAGTAGGTCAGCCTACACATCACCAGGACTCAACACAAGTTGATATTCACGCAGCAGAGACAGTTATACTGAGTTGCAGGCTGCATTTTCCCCCTAATTCTTCTGTGCTGTTTCAGATTTTATATTATAGGGAAACTGTTATAGCTGCATATACAGTGCTAATCAAACCTAAGAAGCAATTAAAACAACCTCAGCGAAGAGAACACTTTTGTTTGGTACACTAGATAAGATTGAGCATTGTTCAGACAAAGAAATCTAATCAAACAAGTCATTCTCCTTTTATAGTTCAAATCAATATTACACATTGGAACAACATCCGTTGGTGTAAGTGGATTCACTTAATTGGCCCAAACTGCATAATACCGCTCAGCAAGACAAATCACAATTAGCTCAACCCATAAAATAGGGCTAATGAATAAATCCTTTGTAAGTTAGCTAAAAAAAACCAACCACCTCAAATCTTGCCAGCACCATTGCCAAAAGAGACAGACAAAACAGAACAAAAAGCCTGTGGCATTGAACAGTCCTGAGTTAAAAAAAAAAAGAAAATCAAACAGATGCAAAAAAGGTTCAAATTCACTGCTTTGCCAAAAACACATCTTCCATCTGACCTAAGTGTCTTTAGCAGCTTGACACAAAAATACACAGACCAGTAATACAGTAAGTATGAGGCACAGTGTGCAGTATTCATACAGCCTTTAAAGTGCTATTTGCAAAGAAATGCTGTCACACCATTACAGCATTTAACCCTAAAACAAAATAATGGAAATGTCTAAATCACACAAAAAACAAAACTGTGAAAGACAAATACTGTAACTATCCTACATTTCCCACATTTAATTTTACTCAGCATTCCAAAAACCTAAGAAATGTACACGCAAATAAACAGAGTCAACATAAAGAGATTTCTCTGCAAGCCTATTTTAAACTATTTTAGTTTGATGGCCCACAAATACAAGGACTCTGTAAAACAATTCAGAGGCTTCCAAACATATTTTGGTGAAAGGCATTTACTTATATTTCCCTACAAGTCTACACTAACCCTAAAAACAGCCCATCCATTAGCATCTGCTGGATTAGATCATTGGTTCATGGACACCAGCTGAGAAAAATAAATTTTAAAATATAACACCCATTCCTTTATTTCCCAGTCGTGCCCTTCAAGTTTGCCAACTGGTCAAAAAATGAAGACAGTAAATAACCTCAGTAACCAAGGGCCTCAAAAATCCATTTTTCTACTAAAATTAAAATGAATGGATCCATGTTGTACTGAACAATCGCTAAATGACAGGCAATATGAATCAGGCAAGGAAAACTGTATTTTTAACCAACACAAAGCACATTTCAACACATATCAAGATTTTCATCAGTTTGCATTCTCACTTATACACACAAATTTATTTTTGTGTATAAGTAACCTTAAAAAACGAAAAAGTAAATCTCCATTCTCTCTTCCGTGGATGAAGCTCTGGAACATTGCTGCTAAAAAGATACACAATTTTACTTACATCATGAAGAGGAAAGGACTCCCCATTGCACCTAGAGGCCTGATCACTCCTACTGTGAAAACCAGACCATGCTAAAGCTGTCATAGATTGATACTCTCAAACTGTGTTCTGCTTGTGGGACAAGCAAGAAAATGCCTCCTGAGTCCTGAAATTGCAGATAAGACTCTAGAGGTGAGTTCCAGAATGGCCTTGGCTCCTAAAAACCTTTTCCTATATGCTTATTGTTTGACAGATAGCTGCAGTGAAGCACCTTCTAGAACAAAGGTGAGAAAAAAGGCTTCTCCATCAGAATTTTATTGCAAGTGCTGACTGTGTTGAACCCTCCAACTAGTACACAAGTTTGCTATTGAAAATTTAGCAGAATGAAATAGTTAATTTGTATCACAATCTCCAACATGTTTTACTCAACACCAACCAGGAACAATCCATTTCTTTGGTAGAATAACTGAAAAAGTAGGTCAATAATCACCTTGTTCACTAATCTACCTTTGGATGAACTGAACGATTAACAGAGGTAGAG